>QANY01013337.1:482152-814566 GCA_003255025.1 Datisca glomerata | reverse complement strand
CCCCCCCCCCTTTGTATGGTCTGCCTCGTAAATTAAGTTGATTGGTTTTGTTTCTCTATTTGGAGAAGAAAAGGAAAGAAAAGAAACGGAAAGGAAATGTGATCCATTAAACCAAGAAAAGGTTTGTGGGTTTATATTCATCTTCAGGTATACGTACATTCAGCATTGAGCAATGTTATGCTAAATGCATCGTGTCACAATGAAAAATCTTTTTTTTATCCATGACACTGGATGTTTACTATATACACTACCACCGTATAGTGCTACAACATTTCTCCCATTTGCTCTTTTATCAAAGAGCAGATCGAGAAACAGAGGGTAGAGAAGCAGTTTTAGATTAGAAATCAAGCATTATGCCCAAGATAGTGTTAGTCTACCAAGACTTTCGAATTGAGAAAAACATCATGGAGAAACCTCATGGGTCTAGACTCTATTCCCCAAAGTATCAAAACGATTTTACAACTAATTAATAACATTTCTGATGATACCCTAATTGTAATTTTTCATTTACTCCAAATACGAGTATTTTTCATATTGTAAACGCACGTACAAGTTGTAAGTTACAATTGCTTCCTTCATAGATCACTGATAGGTGTATTCTATAAACGCCAGTTCCACTCCATAATTATGAAGTAAAAAAGAAAAAAAAAATTCTAAATTTTGTTTTTCGACTTGACTGTAGTCTCCAATAAGATTTTGATTTTTTTTCTTTACAATAAACAATGTACTGGTAGTTAATCCAAATAGATAGTTTCTTTACGTATAGTACTTAATTTTCTTCCCAACCAAATGATCGGTAGCATCGTTTTGAGACAAAAATAGATATCTTCTTCTAATTTCTCTCTCCCTGAAACTGTCAGAAAATCGGTACCTCAAATAAAATTCATTTTCATATTTCTACATATAGGTTACATAAATAAGTGAGAAACCAATAGAAGGGAAGGGTGTCAACAGTCAATTGCGGCAAAGATTGATAATGTTTGCATAAATAAAAGAACTCATCTAGCCACCTCATTCAGCCATTGCAAATTAAAGCATGAGATTAAGAGCCTGATAGAGATGCATCAGAAAGTTCCTTCAGAAACGAGACAACATCGTCTGACGATCCTAGTTGGTATCGGGCAGTTGTCGGTGTCCGTCCAACAGCACAAGAGAAGTAGTTATCAGCCTGAAGATCAAGCACACTCCATTGAACCTTTTCTGGTGACTGCCTGCGTCCATTCCCATAGGAATGATTGGCAGCTTTCTTCTCTGGATTTCGTAAAGGCTTTGTCTTACTGTGAGATGAATTTGATCCATTTCTATTTGGTTGAAGTTTCAAAGATGATCTTCTCTCACCAAATGACTTATGTCCATCTATAGCTTTAGCCCTTGCCATGCCTATGGTATCAGAAGGAAGCTCGGGCTCGAAGAAGGTATATATGTCCTCGTCCTGAAAACAAAAGGAAAATAGTTACGTAGCGAGAGGTACATTGTATAGACTTCTCTTTTGATTGGTAATAAGTTGCATTGAATAGATAAATTTTATCATTTCCTGTAATTGATGGGTAACATTAACTATAAACACAACCTTCCACGTTCCTTTCCTATGCTACAATCTAAATAACACATTTTCTTTTATGTCAGTAAAACTATGTTCGGATCCTGAAAATTAGTCGGGAAAGGAAAGGAAAATGTGAAGGATTACATTTTCATTATGTGGAATCTTTAGAATATGTAGAGGAAACTAGTGATATGAATGGTTTTTGCTATATTAATAATTTTCTTCTTTCCCTCTCATTCCACTTACTTTTCCTTTCCATTTTCTTTTCTCCATATTTTCCAAAATCCAAACATAGCCTAAAGTATATTTTATACTCACAAAGTCCCTGAAAGAGGTTTATTATACTACAGAAAAGTGAACTGAGGAAAAAGCACAATAAAGCAGCCAATCACCTAATGTCTATACAATAACTACTTGAAGAAGTAGTTCAATTCACGAAAAACAGCACATGGGAAAGACTGCCATGCTATAATCTGATAGCTATAATGAGAAAGAACAAAGATTGTGAGAAAAAGAAAAAAGAACTGATGGGATCTCAATGTTGATTGCCAACTCAGCAGGTAAGGTATGAACCAAATAATTTCTTCACCATCTTCGATTTCAGATGATCCTTGTTAGCTAAAGGCAAACGACGTGCCCACCCCAATTGATCAACAAAGCTGACATTGCACTAGTGAATTAATTAAGGATGTTATCTAAAACAATTAGACATAGGGAGAACTAAATTGATTCTCACCCCAAACTCGAGGGACAAAGTGTATTTTCCCCTTCTATTAATTACAGCTTACACCATTGTAAAGTTGTAACTGCACTGGCATTCCATGTCCTAAACAAACTCTAATTGAAAAATTATCCCAAGATTATATAACCAGCACACAAGAACCCCTTCACAAAGATTGTAGTTGGCAGTATTTTTGTAAATGAAATAGTAGTCACTCAAAAATTGCAGAAAAATTAGTGTGCAACTGCGCAGCATTTTTCAGTAACTACTCACTCTTTCCTTTTGTTTCACCTTTGGTCAATACAAAGTACTGTATTTCCTCTCCTGTAAACAAGATAAAACTAGATTCTTTTGCATGTCTGGGTTAATTACACAAACCCATTTCCTGAAACTATATTCCATAAATATGTTGTAAAATAAAATTATATTAGTCTTAGTTTGTTATCTTATATCTAGGGATAGTTGTTAGTTAGTTTCCTATTTTTTAGATTTTTTTATTCTGAGTTGTTACAGTTTGAAATTTATAAATAGCCATTTGGCTATTCAAGGAATTAATGATAATTATTATTCACCAAAATTACATGGTATCAGAGCCCTAGATAGATTTTTTTTTTCTGTTCGTTTTCTTCTTCTTCCTCCTCTAAATGGCTGACGACTCCACATCACTCCCTATTAAAAAAAATGCCGCTACCGCTCCTGGTTCACAGACCTCTGCTGCCATCGACACTGTCCATTCTTCTATGCAAATTACTGTGCATAGATTGAATGGACAGAACTACCTCGAATGATCTCAGTCCGTGAAATTTGCGATTGATGGCCGTGGAAAATTGGGATTTCTGACTGGAGAAAAGAAGCAGCCGAAAACAGAGGATGTAGGATACGACAAAGACGATCAGAAAACTCTCTTGTCATGGCATGGTTGTTAAACTCCATGGACGCCTCAATTGTCAAGCCTCATATGTTTATGACGACAACTAATGAGGTATGGGATTCACTTCGTGAAACTTATTCTGACCTAGAAAATTTTTCTCAAATTTTCGAGTTAAAAACTCGACTATGGCAATCCAAACAAGGGCAGCGGAGTGTTACCACCTACTATAATGAGATGGTGGCATGGTGGCAAGAACTTGACTAGTATAATGACGATGTTTGGGAGAGCCAAGCGGACCTCCTCTAGCACAAGAAACGTGAGGAAAATGATAGAGTTTTCATGCTTCTTGTTGGAATTAATCAAAACATGGATGAAGTTAAAGGCAGAATTCTTGGCCGCCGACCCTTACCTTCAATTCGTGAAGTTTTCTCTGAAATTCGGGTAGAAGAAAGCCGCATAAAGGTAATGTCCAGCAATGAACCAGCCCCTATTTTAAATAATGACACCTCTGCTTTGTTTGTCAAAGGAAATGAGTCTAACAGTGACAAAAAAAAGAAGCCGTGGTGTGATTTCTGCAAAAAATATTGGCATACTCGTGACACTTGCTGGAAAATACATGGCAAACCGCCTGGTGGAAAGCCGATTCGACCTGAGAGAGTTTTACAATCTATTGCTGATTCTTCTCCAGAGTCACTCAATCCCGGACAGTCTCCATTCACAAAGGAACAAATAGAGCAATTGTTGAAACTGTTACATTCCAACTCTGAAAAGCTGTCATGTTCTCTTGTGCAACATGGTAATTCTAATTTCTTGTCCACTTTTGTTTGTATTCAGCCTAAGACTACCTGGATTATTGATTCAGGAGCCTCCGATCATATGACTAGTTCTAGTTTTTTCTTTTCATATAAGCCTTGTGCAGGAAATAATAAAATTCGTATAGCAGATGGCTCTTTTTCTGCTATTGCTGGTATAGGAAATGTAAAGCTCTCCAATACTCTAACTTTGGCTCATCTCTGTTAGTAAACTAACAGCCACACTAAATTGTACTGCAAATTTTTTTCCCTCTTATTGTCTGTTTCAGAATCCAGCCTTGGGGACGATGATTGGCAGTGCTAGGGAGTGCGATGGTCTTTACATTCTAGATGAGGGGACATTCAAGAATAAAGTGCTCAACAAAGTTCTTGCCTACAAGTTGCATCTGATTTTAAAGATGATGAGATTTATTTATGGCATTTTAGACTTGGACGTGCAAACTTTCATTATTTAAAGTATTTTTATTTCCCTCTTCTTTTCAGTGTGAAATATGTGTTTTGTCTCAACACCATCGAAGTACATATCCTCCACATGTTTATACACCTTCACAACCATTTGCTTTGGTGCACAGTGACTTATGGGGACCATCCAGGGTCTCAACATGTAAGGGTAAATGCTTGTTTATTACCTTTATTGATGATCATATTAGGGTAACATGAGTTTATTTGCTAAAAGAAAAATCGGAAGTAGAAAGTGTTTTCAAAAATTTTTATAACATGATTCAAAATCAATTTCAAACGAGTATCAAAATTTTAAGAAGTAATAATGGGCGTGAATATTTTGCACAAGTTTAAGGTACCTTCTTTGCTGAGAAAGGAATTGTTCAACAAAGTTCTTGGAATGACACACCTCAACAAAACGGTATTGCCGAAAGGAAAAATAGGCATCTTCTTGAGATAAGTCGTGCTTTATTTTTTTCAAATAATGTTCCTAAATATCTTTGGGGTGATGCTGTTTTACATGTTACATATTTAATGAATAGACTTCCTTCTAAAATACTAAACTTCAAAACGCCCATATCTGTTCTTAAAAACTGGTTTCCTAAATCTCGTTTGTTTTCGGACATGTCTATAAAAAAATTTGGCTGGACTGTTTTTATAAAAAATCCACTTAAAAATGCTAGTAAACTTGACCCTAAAGCCAAAAAAGGTGCAAATGTTTTGATCCTACACTTCAAAAAACGTTTGTAACCATGGATGTAAATTTTTTTGAAAATATCCCCTTTTTTAATCCTAATCTTAAGGGGAAGAATCAAGTTAAAGATTTGGATTTTGGAATAACAAGTAATACATTTAATCCTCATTACAATCTCAAAAATATTGCCAAAAATAATTTTAATGATCATACATTAGACCTAAATTTTTTAGGCTATGATTTAGGACATAATGAAAGGCAGATTGAAGAGATTGATAGCAGTAGGGAAAGTCAGGCAGTAAATAATTCCAAAAATACTGAACAAGAAGGTTGTGAAAATGCTGAACAAAATGTTTGTGAGGTAGAAAATGTTTTACAAAATAAATCTCAGCAACAAACAGTATGCAACGAGCAGAATGGGACCAAGTTTGACCATGTTTATACACGAAGGCTTCCTCATCAAAGAACTGAAGTCAACTCTGCCTGGCCAAGCTGAGAATCTGAACCAAGATTGGAAAATGAATCAGGTAATTCTTCTATTCCTTCTAATCTTAGTCCCGAATTTGATCTTCCCATAGCTATTAGGAAAGGAAAACGATCATGTGTCCAATATCCCATGTCTCTTGTTGTCTCTAACTCAAAACTCTCATCTTCTTTTATCACTTTCACCACCAATGTGTCAAATGTCCAGATTCCAAATAATATACAGGAAGCTCTAAATGTTCCAGAGTGGAAGAAGGCTGTTCTTGAGAAAATGAGTGCTTTGGAGAAAAATCAAACATGGAGAGTTGAAGATCCACCCAAAGGTGCTCCAATAGTTGGTTGTAAGTGGGTTTTACGCCCAAATTTAATGGAGATGGCATTCTAGAGAGGAACAAAGCTCGGCTGGTTGCCAAAGGGTTTACACAAACTTATGGTATTGATTACACTGAGACCTTTGCTGCGGTAGCCAAACTTAATACTGTTCGAATCTTGTTGTCTATTGCAGCTAATTTAGATTGGCCCTTGAGACAGTTTGATGTGAAGAATGCTTTCTTAAATAGAAGATTGGAGGAAGAAGTGTACATGCTCCCACCACCTGGCTTTGAACATAAGTTTGGAAACAAAGTGTGCAGGTTGGAAAAGGCACTTTATGGCTTGAAACAGTCACCGCGAGCTTGGTTTGAAAGCTTCACTCAAGTGGTGAAGAAACAAGGCTATATACAAGCACAAGCTGACCATACCTTATTCACTTGACACTCAACTAGTGGAAAGATTGCAGCTCTAATTGTTTATGTTGATGATATACTTCTTATAGGAGATGATCTAGAAGAGTTAGAGGCAATGAAAAATAAGCTCTCTAAGGAATTTGAAATCAAAGATCTAGGTGAAATGAAGTATTTCTTAGCTATGGAGGTTGCACGGCCTAAAAAAGGGATTGTCATTTCCCAACGAAAATACATTCTTAATCTTCTAAAGGATGCAGGAATGAGTGAGTGTTATCCTATGGATACTCCTATTGATTCGAACAAGAAACTTGGTGACAATACCAACGATTAGTTGGGAGGCTTATATATTTGTCTCACACTCGTCCTGACATTGCGTTTGCGATAAGTATGGTGAGTCAATTTATGCATTGCCTTTATAAAGAACATCTTGAAGTTGCTTATCGAATTCTGAGGTATCTAAAGAGTAGTCCAGGTAAAGGTCTTTTTTTCAAAAAGGAAGACAACATAAGTGTTGAAGCATTTACTGATGCAAATTGGGCAGGCTCGATCACTGATAGAAAATCCACCTCTGGGTATTGTACATATGTATGGGGAAATTTCGTGACTTGGAGAAGCAAAAAACAAAGTGTGGTTGCAAGGAGTAGTGCTGAGGCCGAGTACAGGGCTATGGCTAATGGGGTGTGTGAGATCCTATGGATAAGACGGGTTCTACATGAGCTGAAGCTGAAAGTTAGTCTACCTATGAAGTTGTTTTGTGATAACAATGCTGCTATAAGTATTGCACATAACCCGGTGCAACACGACAGAACCAAGCATATAGAGGTTGATCGACACTTCATAAAAGAAAACTTGGAAATGGGAGTCATTTGTATCCCATTTATGAAATCTGAAGATCAAACTGCAGATATTTTGACTAAAAGTTTATTTAAACCAACATTTAAGTTTCTTGTACACAAGTTGGGTGTGTTTGATATCTATACGCCAACTTGAGGGGGAGTGTAAAATAAAATTATATTAGTTTTAGTTTGTCATCTTATATCTGGGGATAGTTGTTAGTTAGTTTCTTATTTTTTAGATTTTTTTATTCTGAGTTGTTACAGTTTGAAATTTATAAATAGCCATTTGACTATTCAAGGAATTAATGAGAATTATTATTCACCAAAATTACATATGTCAATTATAATTTCTAAGGAAGCTAAAAACCTACGGAATAATTCATATAATTTAGGCCCGTAAACTAAGAAACAAACATTACCTTCCCAAGAAAATGCCCAATACATAGGACATAATCTATTGGGGTCGTCATGGACTTGCTGTGAACTATCTCACCCAATATACGGTCAATTGCTGCACCCTGATTGAGTAAAGAAAGTTTTAACAGATATAAATACCATTAATGTTTTAGTTACACCAGAAAATTTACAAGTAGAGATATGAATATACCTTTGTGACACCAACCGCTCGCACCTCAACGGATCGGCTACCTTGAACAACATCTACGGAGGCATTAGAAATTGGGCCTGTCCATAGATGCTGCAACATATCCCTTGCTTGAAGTTTCCCAAATTCTACATCTACAAGGCTCATAACATGGTTAAAAAAATTAGGATGATAGAGAAGAAAAAAGAGAGAAAAAAAGATGACCAAATAATGGCATGGGAGGAAATTAGGTCGACAGACAGAGAGGTGACCTGCATATTTATAATTCCAAACAAGCGATGTTTCACGTAGTTCAAAATGTGACCGGGGAGTTCTTTCTGTGAAATACTCAAAAACATGCTGAAAACAAAAACATCAGCGACGCAAGTTTAGAGCTGAAGAAAAGTTCAACAAAAATACAACTTCAACAAAAATACAGCACCTTCACACTGTCAACCCAATCCATGTTCAAATGCTCTGGCATTGTAGTCATCCAATCTCCCTTTGTAAAACGTAAGAACATCCCGTTTTCTGCTGCCAACCACATCTCATAGTCCCCAAAGTTCTGTCAAAGCATTTTATTAAGATGTATACGTGCCTGAAATACAAGACAGTTAAGAAGGTAGAAGAAGTACATCATCTAAGACTCCTCTGTCACTCCCACTGAGGATAACAATGGTTGTCTTTGAATCGCTGCAAAGTGCTGTCAATGGTTCTTTTAGGTCAGGATGCAATTTCAGTTCCATTTCTTTAATTTGATCACCCCTTCTCTCAGGTGTGTCCACTGACTCAGTTAATGTAGCATTGAATCCCTGAGTTTGATCCCGCATAAACATCAGTGAAAAGGATGAAACAAGTTGACCCCAAAAGGAGTCAAATCAAGCAAGAATAACTTTAAAGTCAAGCTAGATAGCCTAGTGATTTTCTGAATTTCCCACCATAATGCTTTAGAAAGAAGAGAAGATGTTATTTCAAAAAAAGAAAGAAAGCAGAGACGACAATGCCGGGAAATATGACAATGCAAAAGAAGCTAGGTAAACATATTGACCTTCCATGAAATTTTTTGAAAATATTAAGACTTCCCTTTTTGGAACTTTCATTATCCTCCTAGACATAACCTTACAGATGGCAATGAGACGTATTCTCAACTTGAGATGGCAACAGACCTATCATAAATAAATCTATAATAAAGGGGAGCCAAGTGTAATTTCTTAAAACAAGAGGCAGGTCTCTATTTTTTTTTTAACAAATCCTTAAGGGAGGTGAAGGTGACTTACATATCATCAAAACATACTTATTTATAGTTCATGAGTAAAATACTCAAACTCACGTGGACGCTAAATAGACCTTTATATAGTTGCTGATATGCATCTAAGGACGTAACACAAATTAGGAACTCCACAGTAATTTTAGAGCATACCAATATGAGCAACCGATTACTAGATTGCACATAATGTTTAATTGCGTCCTCAAATGGAAGAGATGGAGGAGCTTGCTTTGTCCTTAGTTCAGCTTCAACAACGGTATCGTTCAGTTCACTGTAGATAATTCAAAAACATAAACTTCAATCGCTAATTAAACATAATTTTTTACAAGATAAGTTCACACCAATGATTAAACCCCGCACTCATACCCAAAAGGTCAATGATCGAGTCATATAACAATCCTCGTAAATTTTTTAAATTTATTAAGAAATAATTAAAATAAAGTAAACAATTTTTTTTAGATTTTCATCAAGCAGTTCCAATTCAAAACCGTATCACGTCCGTCATAGCTATAAGTTTCCCTTCACATGTACTAGTGTAAAGGTGAAACCGACAATTTATAGTTTTATCCACACCATGTCATATAACAATTCATCAACTACTTGCCAGCATGAACAGGGACGAGACTACTTGATCATGAAGGGGAAATTGCTCCTTTATAAGTTGTAAAATTATTAAGCAGTATGTTATTTGCCCCTAAATTTATAAAACAATCAAATTGTATATTATTTGCATTCTTCACATTTATGAAATGACTATTTACACATTAAAAATTGTAAAATTAAGCTGTATTAGACTCATTCCTAATTTTTTAGAAATAAGTTTTCATTAAAGTATAAAAAATATAATACAAAAGAGTATTTTTTGCTATTATTATGCCAAATAACGGGGATATCAGAACTTTTTGCCCCCCTTTGCAAAATTTTCTGGCCTCGCCCCTGAGCATGAACGTCCTTAATGTCGCATTTGGTAGCAGTTATCTTTGGGTGGGGAATGAGATCTCAGTCTCATTATAATTTTGGTACAAGAGATGAGAAAAAATAGCTCAGGAATCTCATGCCCATAGGAATTGGATCCCGCAATGATGGAATTCTAATACCCTCCTTGAAGAGAGGGTATCTTATTCCCATTCCCATGAAAATATGAGAGGGAGAGGGAGAGAATGATCTATAATGGACATTATTTGCATTTTTTTTGAAACAGAAAAGTAATTTTATATTTTAATTATAAATTCGCAGTACAGCCTAAATAATACAGCTGCAACTTTATGCTAGCTAAATTGCTTTGGAAAAAATGGCCCTAACCTAGTTTTCTATATGTATGCAGTCAGGCTACATCTGAGGAAAATAAACGCCATTATAATCCATTCAAAAAGTTTGTGTCAAGAGTTTATTACTGCACACAGCACATAAACTATAAAAATTAGAACGGATATTAGTATGAAATCCATGTATGCAAACAGCATACCTCACAAAAGTTTCAGCCCACTCCTGAGCAGTGTGTGTTGTTACATGTGCAAAATTATGCCTGTGACGCTTCTCTCTCTGTTCTTCACTCATATTCAAAGCTCGATCAATTGAATTAGCGACTTCTGTTATGTTCCAAGGGTTCACTAATAGTGCTCCAGCACCCAAAGACTGTGCAGCGCCAGCAAACTTCAAATTGCATGGGACATTAGATAAATGAAATGATAATGTAATGTATTTTTTTACCGATAAAAAATGTATTTTTTCTTTCAATTAGGAAGTGTCCACTATCAAGTAATTACCTCACTAAGAATGAGGACACCCTTCTTTGCATCTTGGCACGCCACAAACTCATAGCTGACAAGATTCATTCCATCCCTCAAAGATGTGACAAGTGCTACATCTAAACAAGGGTGAAATGTGATAGACAAATTACTAATAGAAAAAACAAAATATCAATAAAATATTTCCAGTATGTTGCATCACTGAACAATAGTAATGCAGAGTTAAGGAAGATACACACTGAAGATGAAACGAGGTGATTTAAACATATTTTCCATATTAAGGCATTGATAATATAACAGAATATTACATTAGGAGACCCTCAGTATGTGCAACTTAATTAAATAAATGAACCACCAATTCTGTCTATAAACACAGTTTGACAACTAAACTAGGTGAGAGATTAAGATGCTATTAAGAAGATCGCTGCTTGTGGTAGGGTAGCTTCAGTTAAGAAATAGAAAAATATAATAAAAAAGGCTGAGAAATAGTTCCAGGTACCACTTAGCCTATAAAACTTAGTAAAGAGACACAAGTGCCCTATCCTTTGTTTGGGAAGTGCTTCTTGTTATTCATACAGGCAATAAAACCTTTGCTATAATTCATTAATTACAAAATAGAATATCAAATATATCCAAGTTGTTAAAAATGCACTTTCATGTTTTAAGCTACTATCTGCCCCAAATGCTTAAACTGGAAGCATATAAATTGGTACCAGTAACAGCGTAGAGAGCACATAATGCATGGAAGTCAAGCGAACGATCCTGTTAACAAATTCAACTATTAGAAGATATGTAACTGGTTAACTGTAATAATATTCCAATCATTTTAAATTAGCATCAAATGAATAACCGAACATGATATGCAGAGACACAACCTCAAGAAAGAACTCTGAAAAATTGAGTCCATTCCCATTTCGGACCAGCAACGTGACATATATAGAGTACTACATAGACCATGCTTCTAATCATTTGGAAACAGGAATAGAAAAAGAAGCAGTTAGCTAACTTTAGAAAGACATAAATGCATCCAAATTAATTACATTGGCATTAGCTTTCTGAAAGACAATCAGGATAATATACATGCAACACCCTTACAAGTAGGGGTGTTCAACGGTCGGTCTGGTCGGATTTTTGGAGGAAAACGAGACCATACCAAAAATTACGGTCCTCCTATATGGAGGACTGAACCGACCAAAACACTACAAAAAATCCGAACCGACCAGACCGAAATTCAACAGTCGGTTCAAACGGATTTTACTGTCTAAGTACACGTTATAAATACACGTAATTTTTAGATTAAAAGTTTACTAGACGGTTAATACATTGAACATATTATACGCGTGATAAATACGTCTTATTTCAAGGCATGTTTTAATAGCACACACATGTGGGCGCTTACTTCATCATGAGGAGGTAGATGTAGTACTTTTATAACTCATTCCCACCTTAACTCTCTATTTCCTTTCCGATGTGGGAATGGGGAAAAGTCACTTTTTACTTGAAAAAATATTTTATATATATTATACGGTCGGTCTGGTCGGTCCGGTTTAGAATTGGTTGAAATTCTGGACCGAACCAAAAGTTTGGTCCTCTCTAAAAGGAAGGACCGAACCGACCAAATATGAGAAAAAAACCGTCCAGACCGATCAACTTCGGTCCGGTCCGGATCGGATTATACGGTCTGGACGGTTTTTGAACACCCCTACTTACAAGAGTTCAAAAGATATACATGGAGCAACATATCAGCCATACCATGTCATTTAACTGAGTAAGAAAGTCAAGGACTGACCAGATGATGTATTGGAACAGCAGTCAATGTTCCGAATCTTCCATTAATACGTCCCACAATTTCATGAACCTGACTTGTTAGCTTTTGATCTGTGTAAACAAATAATAAGACAAATCACAGTCCCCATAGAAACAAAAAGATGCATCTCAAGAAGTGGCATTGAGCTAAGAAGTCAGAAACGCATAATAGCACAAAGAAAAACAATGCATTAAAAATCTCAAACGAGAGCCCATGAAATAAGTTCCAAAATGAATAGCACATACTAGGACCATTCCCTCGATCAAACATCTTTCCCTGAAAAAACTAAGCTGGGAAGGAAAAGGATAACCACACAACTACACACAAACCACAACTTCAGGGTTTTTTTTTCCTGTTTTATATACATTGTTCAGTCTTATAGCTCCTCTTTTGCATGCAAATCTAAGGATTCGATATAGAAAAGATATAAGAAAGAGAAAGGAGAGAAATACGATATTTTGCCATTGAGATAAGAGATGCCATACCTATTATATCTACACTCTACTAGTGAAATTGTTTTTAGTAATACACTATATATAATGGAGTAGAAAGATTAATTTAAAGGAGATTCCTGCCTTTCATGATACAGTTTTTTATGGGGTTTGAGTATTTGCATAACTACAATTCTAGCTCAGTTCTAATAAATAACTGGTTATTTCCCTCAGCGATACCTATTTTTGAAATGAGTAAATTAAAGGAAAGAGAAACAATAGTAACAAATCTGCCTATCTGACAATCTACCCAAGTTGTGATTACAATAACACTATTTTGTCATTGGTGAAATTGTACTACAAACAGAAATAGTAGATTCTTCAAATCATGTTATTCAATATCACAAGATAATGTAAATCCTTAAGTAAAACTCCCAATATACACTAGAACTAGAAAAAATATATTATTGATATCATGCAATGATAATATAAATAGAAAATTACACTGACACCCCTTGTAGTTTGCCTAAATTACACAGACATCCCCTCTACTTTTTAACAATTAAACTTTCCTGTATTTACACATTCTATAACAAATATGTTCAATCTCTTACCAGAAAATTTTAACTTTAATTAAATGGACACTGTAAATGTCCTAAAACACTCATATCCCTGTTTAAAACTAAAATTTAATCCGACGACACATTAGTTAAGCAATTCAATCCAGAATCATATTGAATCACATAACATCCATCTCAAAAACTATGTTCAAATTTTGGTATAGTTATGGATTGAATTGCTTAGTTAATGTATCTTTGGATTAAATTATGGGTTTAAACAGGGATAGGGGTGCGTATTTGGACATTTCAATGCCCATTTAACTGTCGTTAGAATTTCTGTTATGGAATTGGACCTATTTGTTATAGAATGTAAAGTACATGGAAGGTCTACGTAATTTTTAAATATAGAGGGGGTGTCTGTGTAATTTAGGCAAACTACAAGGGGTGTCAGCGTAATTTTTCCTATAATAAACTAGTTGTAACCGATCAAAAAGACAAATATAATACACTAAGAGTAATAATATAGAAAATAATAATAAAAACAAGAACAATGACAACGACAACAATACTAATGGTGTTGGAGGAGCATACACTCTGGAACATCTGTTCTTGTTGGCACCGCTATTTGCAGCAGAACTACTTTATCACGCCATGTAGGGTTTTCTTCCAAAAACTTTTCAAATGCCAGTATCTTTTGAGGAATGCCTTTTATCATATCAAGGCGATCAACACCTAACATTACCTGCGTTGTCCGAACAATAACACTCCTCAAATCAGAATTATGAACGAATGGTGCAAGAATTATACAATGTGACAGAAGTTGTCTCCATTTAGATTCGGATAAGGCAAGCATACTAGAGAGGGAAAACGACATTCATTTGTGAAAAGTGATCTACAAAGAATTTAGGAGTAAGGAATAAATTCAACGAACCAACACAAGGAAAGAACAGAAAACTTTTTACATAGTATGATAACTCATTGAGTGATTCATAGGAGAAATAATCATGTAGTGGTTAAGTTTACTTTCAAGAAGATTACAGTCCCAGTTTCTATATGTGGTAACTTATTTTAAAACAAACACCCTAGACGTAGTTATTAGCAAGGGGATTGATAGCTTCAATTATTGTGCATTTTGGATAACGGAGGTGAACTCTAATTGATCCTAATGATAAATTGTAAGACAAACACCAATAACCATGGCACCCATGATAATAAGAAAGTAAAAAGAAATGATGCAGCAGACAATAACAACACAAAGTGAGCACCTAACAGAAGTAAAATGTACTTATCATTATAACAATTGAATCGAATAATGAGTGCCTAGATCTTTCAATCAATAAATATCTGGAAAGAAACCCAGCAGGATGAATCTAAAGGAGCATCTATCCAATAACTTTCCTTCCTCCATTAATTACCATCCACTATGAGGAAAAGACCGCACTGAAAATGTACTTATCATTAAAACAAATGAATCGAATAATGAATGACTAGATCTTTCAATCAATAAATATCTGAAAAGAAACCCAGCAGGATGAATCTAAAGGAGCATCTATCCAATAACTTTCCTTCCTCCATTAATTACCATCCACTATGAGGAAAAGACCACACTGGAAACCAGAACACCAAAAACCACCCAACGTTGCAACAGAAGAGATCACCAAATTATCAGCAATCCAACTAGTGCTAGTATTACCAGCACTTCGAATCATTTAAGAAAAGATAACTGGCTATTATATAAAGCTGCAACCATCAGCAGAAACAACTAAACATTTATTTTTTTCCAATCTGTCAATAATAACTACATGTATGACTCTGAATCAGAAAGTAATCATAGTGACTTCCTGACCGAAGATTATAACAAGAATAAATATACTCAGCAAGTCCCAATATTAAAAGAAGTCTGGTTCGCAGGGGAAAAGAGGAGACAATGAATAAAGTGTGCAATCATACGCTATGCAATTATTAGTGTACATGAAACGGACTTGTCACCAAAATTGTACTGCAAAGAGAAAACAAGAAAACGTTTGCATTAAATACAGATAAAAAATATTTGAATAACACAGACAAGAAACACTTCTTATACACAGCAACCATCAAAAGAGTATATAAAATCAGGACCTGTTATTGTAACCCCCGTTTCTTTTTTTATAGGAAACAGAAAATATATATTAATAATTAAAGAAGAGTACAACAGCAGGATTTGGAGGATGAGTAATCCACCAAAAACTGAAAACTAAACAGAATAAGAACAAAACAGACACTGAAATCCAATATCACACACAGCTACATCGATAACAAATTCCAATTATAAAAAAAAGAAGAACAAGGGGTATCTTTAAAAAGTTTTGACTTTGACGACCAAGAAGAAGCCAAGAGAATAATTTTCTTCCATAAAATAGATTCATCAGAAACTGTGTCTTAAAAAATTCTTCCATTTCTCTCAAGCCAAAGTACCCAAAATACTGCAAAGACACCATTTTCTTTTTATTTCCACCACCGAAATCCAATCTAAACAACATCTCCATTGAGCAAGGCTGCACCCAGCTTAGATCAAACAACAACAACAACTGATTCCATAATGAAGAAGCTAAAGGACAATGCTGAAAAAGATGGTTTGAACTCTCAAATTGCTTTTGCACAAAACGCACCAAGAAGGAGATAAGCACATATAAGGTCTTCTCTTTTGAAGTGTGTTAGCAATACTTAAATTTCCCAATACTAACAGCTATAAAAACTTTAACTTTGGAAGGAGAACAGGATTTCCATATTTGTCAAATGCCCACACCCTTTTGTCCCTCACTTCAGAATTAAAAAAACAAGAGTTGAGCAAGGACAACAAATTAAGATACTCTCCTATTTCTGAATCAGTAAGGTTTCTTCTAAAGGATAAATTCTAAGAGAGTGGAGAATAAGAAATAATCGAGTCTCCAACTTTATTATTATAGTTCAAAGAGACTAAAAAAGGCTTGGAAAAGAAGCAGAAAAAGCTTTATCACCCAACCATCTAACTTCTCAGAATTTAATTTTTTTACCATCATCTAAGTTCAGAGAAACTCCATTGAGAAAAGACCCAAGTCCTCTAGAAATAAACTTCCAAGATTTTTTAAAAGAACCACTTACCACCTTATTAGAGTCTCATCCGTTGGAATAAGTACCGTAAATGCTTTTGATAACAGAAACCCACAAAGAATCATTTTCCAAAGGAAACCTCCAAAGCCACTTCCCTAAACGTGCTTTATTCCTAGACAAAAGATTCCCTATGCCCAACCCAACTAGATCCTTGCTTTTAGTAACCTCTTCCCATCTAACTAACTGATCTTTTCTCCCTTCCACAACACCCTCCCAAAAAAGTCTCTCATCAATCTTTCTAAGATGCTAGCTACTTTCGGTGGTAATCTAAAAATAGACATGTAATAAATAAGGATACTTCTCAAAACAGCTTGTATCAAAACTAGAAAAACAGCCTTTTTTCCACCCATCCAATCTTTTCTTCACCTTCTCAACAACCAGATTCCAAAATTCCAAAGAATTGGGATTACCTCCAAGAGGGACGCCTAAATATTTCATAGGCCAAGATCCCACACCATATCCTACAATGTTGGCAAACTCGTTCAAGACTAGATTATTAACATTAATCCCTGCCACAACACACTTCTCTAAATTAATTTTCAATCCGGAGAGAGAGCAAAACAATTTAAGTGTGTTCATCAAATTTTCAAACCTCTCTTTACTGTTAGGGATAAAAAAGATAGTATCATCTGCAAATTGCAAATGAGACACATCTAATGAGACACATCTAATCTATTTATTCCTATTTTAAAACTCTCTAAAACATCATTATCTATACCTCTTGAAACCAATTTGCTTAAAACATCGATCACTAATGTAAATAAAAAAAAGAGATATGGGGTCCCCTTGTTTCAAGCCTCTAGAACCTTTAAATTTTCCTTTAGGGCTCCCCTTAATAATCACTGAAAATTTGACTGAGTTCAAACGACCCTTAATCCCCCATTTCTCAAAAACAAAAATGTTTGTTCTCCCGAAAGTTGATCAATTCGTTTACACTAAGTAAATTTCTTCTAGTCCATCGCATATTTTAGGAGATGGGCCAATTTCAGCTAGGAGGTTGTTCATATATTTGAAACTTACTATAATCATGTTAGCTAAAGCCAATGCCATTCAAGCCGTACTCTAATGGAACTATTTTAAGAAAAATTTCTGAGTTATTAGATTATGAGTTTTTTCAGGAAAAAATCAATACGATAAAAAATTAAAATCATCATAAAGTTAAGAAATTTTCTACCTTCCGCCCTTTAAATCTTTCCTTCAACTCTTTGATATGTTCCTGGACCTGGGGAACCTCCAGCGCACGTATAAACCGATCTGAGTCTATTCCAATAGGAAACTGAAGTTTCAAATATCAATGAAAATATGCTGAGTTACTTTCTGTGTGATGATTGTGGAGCACTTAATATCTACGAAATCAAGGTTACCATACAGAAACCAAAAGAAAGGGATTACAACTTAACAGACACATACCGCGGCTATTCTAGTGAGCTTCCCTTGTTGATCCTCAACCCCTTCAGGTGTACCCTCAAGTTCAAGGATACGTGTACAAGCACTTACAAAATGGCGGGCATAATCGTAGGTGTGGAAGCTGAAATTTTTTTTTATGACAACCAGAGTTATCAGTATATAGATCATTGTGATATGACTCCAGTAAATAATATAATAATGAAAGTCTCTTCACTTATACATGAAAAAGGGAAAAACATAAATACATGTATAACCATAATAACAAAAGAAACTTTATTTATCATCATCAGCACTGGGGGAAGGATCTTTGTTCCACAAGTGGATCCATCCTGCCACACTTCCATTTGAGGACAGATTCTCATGAACTCTAGACGAGATGTGGGATTCCAATAAACACTGCCTCATCCAAATCAGCTCATATACCTCAATCATAAATCTCTGTTACATGTATATGTTTGTGTGTGTGTAGCCCTATCATAAATCATATAGTTCTCGGCAAGAAACAAATACATATATTTGTATGATGAAATTTTCAAGACATGGTTTAGAGGATAAGAAATCCTAATATGGATCAAGTTACAACTTCTCTCCAAATGGAGAGACCCAAAAAAAGAAAAAATATTTGTGAAAAAGTTTGGAAGTCAATAAATCATATATCATGTGCAAATAAATATTTTCTCAAATTAATAGCAGATGGCCATGACAAGTACCAGTATCTAAACATTAATGATTCTGCTCGCTGAATAAAACAACAAATTAATCAATGTCATTGTGGAGTTCTGTATTTTCCCTATTGGCGATGCATGTAATACCACTGTCACTACAGTACTACATGTCCACTAATCGCTAGAAAGCCACTATGGGAAATGAACAAAGCCACTATAGGAAATGAACTCTTGGAAGTCCCCAAATGCTTTCTTTTTAGCCTAAGATTAATTAAAGCTTTTCTACTGATAATGTTTTACATGGATCTTAGCATTTATCTTAGTGTCCATATATTCCCTTGAGCTTATTGATTTTTATCTCATCACAAACAATATAATGACATTTGATGACTAACACCCCTATTCCTGGGGTAGTGTCCATAGTCCATATCTGATTATGCTTTAATCAACCTTAAGTGAAACACGCATACACATGCAAGGAAGCTGCTCCTCCTAGAACATCATTTCATATCAAAATGTACCTGTGGTCTTTAAGACCTCAAACAAAAAAAAAAGATATCGATCACATCATATCACATCATGTATTGAAGTAGTTGGACATCAATACTAAACAAATACTGTTTACTAATAAAATTTATCTAGCTTTAAACTAAGGGCCACATAATGGTAAGCTGCAAAGGATTCCATAGCGTGATGAGATGTATTAGCAATTGCACCAAAATAAGCTAGGCGAGCCATAAAAAAATTCACTTTTGGTGTACAACGCAACTAAAACTTGGCAACTAAATTATTGTTAACAAAACTTACCCAACTAAATCAGCAGCAAGTACAGAACGTAGCAGCTCGGATCGAGATGGCAGTGTCCTATGTATTTCAGAAGAAGGAAATGGGGTGTGAAGAAACCACCCAACTTTCATCTTTCTGTTATGCTCCTTAAGACATTTCGGGAGAAACATAAGATGGTAATCATGGCACCAAACAACGTCACCCTCTTCATAGTGCTTGTTAACCACATCAGCAAACATTTGGTTTGCCTTCTTATATGCCGCAAACTGAGACTGGAAACTCCTTGTGGTAGCAAGTCGATCTTCTTGCGGAAGTCCAAGGTAATGAAATAGGGGCCATAAGATGTTGTTGCAGTAGCCATTGTAATATTGATGAACAATATCCTCATCAAGGAACACAGGTATACACCTCTACAAGCACAAGTTGGAAGTAAAGTCTTATTACACTGTAAATCCCATCCATAAGAAATCAATGAACTTAGCTGAATAAGGTAGTATAGATAATTTTCTGTCATGCTGACCCACACAGATACATACATACACAAAACCAAGTCTACATGTTTATGTACCTTTTCAGCTAAAGCTTTGGTAAGTGCCTTTTGCCCAATATCATCTGGCACATTTACACCCGCCCAACCAATCCATCTTGCCTCAAACTCCTTGACACCTTTCAGAAAATTGTCCAGTATACATTTAACTGTATATTTGTAGGTGAAAACTATAAATTAAGCAAATAATATTTAGATATGGATCCCCCTCGAACATTATCAGTGCACCAAATTAGCTATATTAAACAGTCTCTGGCCCACATTGAACTCACTAAATGAACAAACAACTTTGGAACAGACTCAAAATGCTACTTACCCAGGAGTGCACTGACTAGACCTCCAGCACTTATTTCCAGAGACCATGAGTCTTCTCCTCTCCTAACTGCAGAGACTGGAAGCCTGTTAGCCACAACCAGCAGTCTCTGTCTGAAAGGCTTTCCATCTTGCCTTTCAGATCTATCCGCGAATGCCCTTGTGGCTGCAGAAGCTTCTGACAATTTTTCAACACATGAAACTCCAGAAATATCATCTTCCCTCAAGCGAATATCATGCTCATTCAGTTCATTCTCCGTATTACTGTCATTTGCCTCGTTGGAATGTGAAGCTCTGCTGCTTTTCC
Organism: Datisca glomerata; assembly: GCA_003255025.1. NCBI lineage: Eukaryota > Viridiplantae > Streptophyta > Magnoliopsida > Cucurbitales > Datiscaceae > Datisca > Datisca glomerata. The sequence goes on along the minus strand of QANY01013337.1, from coordinate 793,891 downwards.
TTAATTCTCTTACTCTCAGGAGCCTTTCCACTCGACCTGGAATATGGTCTGGAACGTGGTTTGAATTGCCGTTGTACTTGTTTCCAGGCATACGCTCACTCTAGAGCCCAACCTTCAATTTCAATATTCTGCCAGCTTCTTGGAACACTTTTTCCCTGCATTATTTTAAAGAAAACTAAGTTTGAATCAGGACCACAACTCCCTATTGTCCTGGCGCTTTGGAAGGTTATAATAATTAAACAAAGTGTAACAAATATAAGTACATTATCTATTAGCAATAACAACTTCCACTAGTTCATATACTGTTAAATGGGAAGGGAAAAGAAATAACTTCAAACAAATACAAATTGAAAGGAGCGAAATATATTATAAATGATGAAACAACTACCACAAATGGGATCCACAGAACTAAACGAGGCAAATTAGTGAAAATAAAAGTAAAAGATGGGGTCTACCGCAGTTCCAGATAATAAAGCTCACGGATATGCATAGTACCCAATTCGCATATGCAAAATCAAGTGAGTACCGCTAGCATTCCTACTAAAACTGTGAGAAATACATTGAATGGGAGAAAGCACACAAGTAAGGGAAACAAAATAACAGAGAGAACAATAACTACGACCAAGTTCAATCATCTTTAACCAGTCATCAAACAAATATGATAACAAGAAAAATAAAGTTTGTGAAAATTACTCATACCAAATAACGAAGGAAACTGTTTCAAAAAAATAACAAAGGAGACACCAAAACTTGGAAACAATAACCATATGCCAGTTTTCGCAAGATAAGAGGCTCTCACCTGTTTTTTATACAATTAAAACCGCTTGGGGATGTGTTTCTATAATTAATCATACCCACTCGGCCACCGGATTATAGATAGAAAGATAGAGAGAGAAAGCAAGTGAGAGAAAGGGAAATCTCCAGAATCTGAGGGACAGAGAATGAACATAGTGAGAGAAAAGTAGAGTGAAGAACACAATCCTCGTGTAAGCTTGATGGAGTACAAAAAGCTTTACAGCCATGCAGGTAATTGGAAAGATTATAGTGTCGAAAGCGAAAGCAAAAAGAAACTTTTTTTTACCGGATCTTATTATTACGAAATGATATTTTTTTCATTTAAAGAAGGGTCGTGTATGGAACAGTATACCATATGAGCATGGGAAAGAAAAAGAGAGAGAACTCAGAGAAGGTAGATGAGAGATTGCTTTTTTCTTTTTCTTTGTCAATCCCTTCTCACATTCTCTAATAGGAGAATATAACTTTTAAAATTATAAACCCTTAAAAAATATGCCATATACTTTTCATAGTTTTATGCAAGAAATTACAAATAGTTTCAATAAAACGATTATAACAAATATTTATCATCAGAATTCAATAATGCACAATCAAGCTTCAATATAAAATTGTGCTCAACGTCTTTTCTTTAGTTAAGTGATAAATCATAAAATTTAAACTAAAAAAATCAAGATTTTCCTTTTAATATAAGCAATTAAAGTTATATACAAGAAATAACTCTAGTTTAAAAAAATAAAGTAATGTACTAGAAAGTTTTGTCCATCTTCTATAGAGGATGTCTTAACCTCAATATTTATATCCTCAATTTAATTAAAGAAAAAGTCTCTAATCATAACTCATTGCAAAAACAAGCACTTCAGTGTAGTTGTAGAAATATGACTAATAAAGATTGCTAATAATTTTTTTGGTTTATAACCAAGGTCATGGCTTATCCTTATCTTTGAGAGAAATAAAACAAACTTTAAGATTAGCTAATTGATAATATAAAAACACATTCGAATGAGAGGGGAAATTCGAGATTAGAATACCAAAACAGAACTGAGAATTTGAGATTTGTAGAAGAACACCGAAAGAGGAGCATAGGTCAAGTGGCGTGGGAGATGGAGAGAAAAGAGAGACTGTAAGAGTTTCAAAACAAATCTTTCAAACATCTGGAATTGATCGTATTCTTGACGGAGACAAACTTGTGCACATGTGTAGAGTTATAATTTCTACTACTTAGTTAGAGTTTAATATATAAACTGTAAAATTGACTATAAACAATAATTACTATCGCATTAAATTTTATCTACAAAGCTTAATACTCATTTTTATTATAGTACAAAATATACAATTTATTAAACAGTAGACGTGAAATTTGAATTACTACTTCATCTTGGATTAATATACACATATATTTTACACATATTATAATACTCTAAAATTGGTTTTGCTCCACGTAGGTCCACTTCTGCAGTATATTTAGTGTTAAAATAACATAGAATTTCCCAATTTTTAAACAGAAATCCCTTGAAAGCTGCAACTGATTCTTACGCATTGGGAGAGAAATATCATCTAGATTGTCTTGGTTTTGAACCGAAAAAGAGATTTTTTGAGAAAAAAATAATTAAAATATTATTTAATAGGATAAGCCTAAAAAATAATGAATGTTTCGAGTCAACTTTAAGAAAGTACTAGTCACTTGCCCATTTGGCCATTTATATTCTGAAGTAAAATAATTTTAACTTCAATTTGTAATTAAAATTTAGTTCAAAACTAAAACATAATATCTTCACATCATGAATCGAAAATAGAGATTTTGTCTGTATTTTATTAGTTTACTGTTTGACATCAAAACTAAATAATGAATGGTAAGTGAAAGAGTCTAATATTAATCTATAAATATATAGAATCAAGTAAATGATTAAGGTTATCAACTCCATAAAGAATATTGGAAAACGTTGTAGATATAATTCATAAACATATAATCAAGTGATCTAATAATTGACGATGGACTTCAAAAATTGATTAACTCACAAGAAAATGGAAACTGAAAAGCTAATCATAAAGGCACATACCAAATGATGATAAATTATCTAAATTAATTAACTCAACATATGATTATGGACATATATCAATTACTTAATAAAAAATAACCTGGAGAATCATAAAACCTCCATATGAAACGTCATATTATAAAATATGCACATGTACATAAGACATTGATAATTATGTGATATACTTTAAAAAAAATCATGTGAAAGTAGTTTTCTATGATCCATAAGCCCAACAAAAAAAAGCAAAATGACCATTTATCCTCTACACTAAAAGACTCGCCTGTCAAGTAGAAGAGAATATTTTTTTAATGGAATAAGTTATATGCTTAACTACACTTAAAAAACCTAATGAGCCGTAAATAATCTAAAGCAGATTAGTATATAGAAGGAAAATAATAATGAAAATAAGACATTGCAACACAAAAGCATCCAAACTACTATGTGTTATAGGTATTTATCGACCAGCAACAACGTGACGACACATGTCACACCGCATCAAAAAGTTCATGACAAAGGAAAGATTCAAAGGAGAAAACTCGACCTCGCCTAGTAGGTCCTAAAGGAGCTCGAGTTTGAAGAACAATAAGGATGGAGCTTGCGAAGTATATAGGAGGAAAGATTCAAAGAAGAAGGCTCGACCTCGCCTAGTAATCCCGAGTGCTCTGCGCATCATTACTCACCGAAAGTAACATCCCAAGTGGCACCTTTTCATAGGCTCAAATGCCCGACAGGCCCCCAATAGGTCACTGCGAATAACACATCAATATCTAATGACCATCACCTTATTTTAGATAGTCTCCCATCCGTCCAATCAAGACTTCCCTCGCACGCTCTCGAAGCATCTCCAGCACGCTTTCTCCTCTAAGGCTCCTAGTATAAATATACTCATATACCACTGGAGAAGTGTGTCATTTCTCCCTTAAGAAAACTACGTCAAAATAACGTCAGGATACTGACTTAAGAATCGAAGGCCCTTAAGTGTTGAGGTAACAACCCTCCGGTTCCTCTTGCTCTTTGAATTTTTTGTTTGTGTTTTGCAGATTTCAAGACCAGGAGGAATATCACGCTAAAGAGGGGATGACATGCAACATTACTATTGAGAGGTTTTCGATATCAACCCTATGAATAATTATTTATCAAGGATATAACGATCTTAATTAACGTGGAAAGACATAATAGCACGCTAAAGTAGGACTCGATTTTATAATGGGTGAAACATTAATTGAAATGTTCAATAGGAAGAGACATATATTTATGAGTTTTTAAATTGTGGGAGTGTATCTAGGATAGGATGGAATCTAAATGGATTAAGAGAATTTATATAAAGAAAATGTGAAGAGAATGGAAAAATAAGATATCCATTTATTATAATAAATTACTAATTAATTTGATTTATTTTATTAAATCATATTGATATCATGTGACGTGACGTATGTCGTAATAAAAGTTAGAAAATAATGGCACGTATGAGATTGATATATTAATTTTAGAAAAAAAATGCTAATGATAATATAAAAATAAAAAATAAAAGATTTTTTTTAAATCATCTAAATCAGATGACGATTTAAAGACCTATTCATTATAAAGTTGGAGAAACCAAAAGAGAATATCGGATCCTTATTAAAGTATTAAGTTATTTATTATTACGGTTTCTAATTAAACATGTAAAAGGTAAAAAGAACTGCTAGAATATCTAATTCCAATATGCAATCATTTCACTTTTAGAAGAAACGCATGCAAAACACAAATAGTAATGTCATGCGCAAGCTAATGATTTAGTTAGTACTAAGTACCCTGTTTTAGGTGGTCTGGTCTGCATGCCCAGCTACACAGAACTGCTGGCACCTCATTTTTAAGGTAACAATGGATAATGGTGTCCCTTTCAGTCCCCATAAGATACTGACCAAATATCTATGTTCCGGGAGTGCACCAAAAAAATACATATTTCTATATAATTAACAACCAAAGGGGACCCTTGACAAAAAAGACCAAGGAAAACACCACAGTAAAGTTTGAACCACTAAATTGAAAGCTAATCCTTCTTCAATTCTTTTCAACTACCGTGGAGACTTAACGCCCATCCCACGGCGCGTACAAGAAGGCGTAATACTACTTAATGCGTATTCTTTTATAGTAGTTTTCTTCTCATTTGAAATATTTAAATACAATTATTATAATTTTTTTTGGATAGATCCAGTCAATACTCATAAGTCTAATTCTGTGTCTTGGAAGTTTTGCTACAAACCTAAAGAGGAAGGCGGTCTTGGTATCAAAGACCTTTGCATTCTTACCAACAAGGTAATGTTGAAAAAACTCACTTGGAGGTTGTTGACTGAGAACTCTATAATTTTCAATTATCTTCGCACTCGTTACTTCACACAGGATCAACAACTAAGGTCATGATGTATTTCTTCTTATGTTTGGTCTGGCCTGAAATGTCATTATACTCATTTGATGCTTGAGTCTAGGTGGTTAACTGACCGTCACTTTAAAGTTCATTTTTGGATAGATAACTGGCAGGGAACTCTGTTTATTGATTTGGTAGATGATCGTCATTCGTTAGATTCTCCTTTGGAGTCCCTTGTGAGAGATATATACATTGATCCAGGGGGTTGGCGTCTCCCTGTATCTTTTCGTTATTCTCATCCGGCACTCACTTCTGAGATTGGGGGAATGGTGGTTAGCTCTGACGCAGACTCTTTAACTTGGACACATTATTTGGATTGTGTTATTTCTTGTAAAGTTGCATATGCCTCTCTTACTGAGGTTTAGAATTCTGTTAATTGGGGTAAACAGATGCAAAAAATCATTTATTCCACCCTTTCGGTCTATCCGTACTTGGTGCTTGTTCCATGGTAATATGTCTACTGATTTTGTATTGCGTGCTCGTGGTTATATTTTTCCTTCTCGATGTCTTCTTTGATGTGCCGCGGAGGAGCACTTACGTCATCTATTTATAGAATGTCCTTTTTCTCATGGACTGTGGGATGCCATATCGAGTGTTTTTAGGAAGGATATCAAGCGTGACAATACTTTCTTAGATCTTTGGCACGTGGTGATGAATATATCTTTTAGCACGCAATTGAAGGTTTATGACAAACTTCTATTATTACCGTATTTTGGGTGGTGTATTTTCTTCGTAATTAAGCCATCTTTGAGAGCTATAAACATGTCTTTGCTGAAGCTCTTGCCTTGCTTTGGCGATCAGTTCATGAAGTAGACTCATTTAAGACTGGCACAATGCATAGTTCAATGATGAGCTTTTGACACTTCACAGTTTTATATTTCGGGATGTCCTTCCAGGGCATCATGTATCTTGGAAGTTATTTGGCGTCCTCCCCCATTAGGTTGGATTAAGGTGAATACTGATGGAGTGACTTTTGGTAGTCCTGGGCTTGCAGGGCGTGGAGGAGTTTTTCGTTCATCTAGAGAATTTGTTAAGGGTTGTTATACCATTCACATTGGTGAATGCTTTGCTTTTAAGGTCAAGTTGGCTTTCAAGGTCGATCTTTGGATGAAGAAAACTATGGTTGGAAAGTATTGATTCTACTTATGTGGTGTTCATTCTTCAATTTGGATCTCGAAAGGTCCTCTAGCGTTGATGTACTGCTTGGGGTAGATGTTTAAACTTAATCAATCAGATGAACCTTATTGCCACACATATTTATCGGAAGGGTAATCGAGTTACAGATTGTTTGGCATCGAGGACTCCTAGTATAGTTACACCAACTTGGTGGTGAAATGCTTCGAATTTTTGTTATTCATTTATTTCTGATGATGTTTATAACAAACATTCTTTTAAGTTCTGATTTCCTTTTTTTTATTTTAATTTAATAACATATTGAATTATGTTAAATAATGAGGGTGCTACGGATGTACTAACCTAATTGAGATGTCCTAGTGTATCTACTGATTTCTATCACCAATAATCTTATTTAATAAAAAAAATTAATGCATATTCTCTTGTGTTTGGTATTATCAATAAGATCGGATTAGTTAGTGGGATCCTCAATCTTAGATTGAGGACATAATAACTAATACAAAGCACATACTTCAGAACTAGACTAACGACTTATTTGTCTTGTCATTATTATAGAATTATCAAATAAAAATATTTATAATTTGAGATAATAAAACTTAAAATTAATATACTTTTAAATCATTAAATAAAGAAACTAGGAAAAGTGTGTAAATGGTCTAATAAAATTTTGCTGATAATACTTTAATATATAAAACGAGGAATATTTTAAAAAGGCAATTAATGCTCCAGTTACGTATCAAAGGGTGTAAAAAAGGGTAATAGAAATGAAGTCTTGTGATAAATCTAATTTGAATGTTCAGATAATAATTTTAAACTGTAATATGTAATCCTCACAATTTATTTTTAGATAAAACAAACTCAGAAGTTATAATTTACAGTAAAAATTAGTAATCTTTCAATATTTCAACAATCTAATAGTACTTTTTGAAAATTCAGATAACTATTATCCTGTGCCAGTGTTCGTTATGTCTTACCAAAACAATGGCTTACAAAAACCATGGTTTTATGTGATAGCCAAAACAAGCGGATTGCTATTCCTGGCAATAATTGATCTCAGCAATAGCCTTTCCCAACGATAGGTAACCCCAAGGGCTTAACCAATCCGAATATCAAACTTACGTAGCCAGTCTTTCCATGAAGCAATTTCTTTACGTTGCCATGTCAAGCTGAATATAAGATCATAGATATTTGGATATGCATGTGTCTGTTCCTTTTCCCATGCGTACCATTAGTTTATTTAGAAGCACAAAATTAGAAGGATAAGGAAAACCGAGATAAATGTCATGTATGCAACTTTTTTTGACAAGGAAGATGAGAGAGCAACTAGGCAACTGCATTATTATTATTGGAACTTTTCATTAAAGCAAAGCTTCTCCACCTATGAACAGTTGTCTGATAAGTAGGAGGATCTGAATGCTACAATCATTGATTATATATGGATATCCTCCCATGTCAGTTACTACTATAAATAAAATATATGACAGAAATTAATTGCATCGGTGGAACTGTAAGTACCAAAGAAAGATTAAATCCATATATTGGAAATGGCTAAAAAAACTAACAGATTTGGGTGTGAAATATCCGTGTATGCTAATACGTACTATTATTTTTCAAACAAAGACACCTACGATTGTCATCTAGTCTCCCTAAGATCAAACCTGCTTAAGTGTCCTTAAGAATGGATGAAAGCATGTACTGCGCCAAAGACTAAGGAGGGGAACGGGGGAGGACACTGAGAGAAAGTCAACAAACAGTCCCTCCATAATTAATCTAGAGAAACACACGTTTATGCACCTTAGAGAAGAAAAGAGTGTAGTCTTTTCAACGAATTTGTTAATGAAGAAAAGCCTTCGGCCTTCATGAAAACCAATAGGGGGAAATAGCTATTGACAGTGGTAAAAAAAAAAAGGACATCGTAGAGAACCTAGACATGTGACTAATTAAACGGTGGGCCAAAGGAGAATACAAACTGTCTGGGGTGCAGCCTTATCTTTTAAACTGGTGAATAAAGCAAGTGAGGTTAGAATTATTGCTGAAGTCAGAGATATGAGATTCTAAGAGTGGGAGGGTCCATGAAATCAAAAAGTAGCAAAGAGTTTTAAAATGAACTTAAATTGTCATACATGGGTAGCACCTATAAGGGTCCAATCACAGAGATATTCTGAATCTGGACCTGACAATTGAGCCAGCTAACCTGCTGCAATAATCTTAACCATTCAATCTGGCAGAGATCTTTATCCCTTACGACGATGAATGACAGCAGAGAGTTAAAAAGAAACAGTGAAAACTGAACAATCTTTGGCCGAGTGTTTAAAAGAAGGATAACCCCCTAAATTAAGTGTACTGTACACTTGGGTTGCACGCCCTAGAGGAATCAAATAAATAATTTTTTTATTACAAGGATGATTGAGATGCCGTTTTGTTGGTTCAAATGAGACAAATTTTGTCCTCATATTTGTTCAATAATAGACGGCCTTCTAAGTTTCCAAGCAATACAGAAGTCCTCTTTGGGTTCCTCGCATCTCCAGATTTTTTATAATTTTATTTACTCTCTCAAGTCTCATGCTGACTTCTCAAGTTAAATGAGTAGTATATTTCTTGACGAAAGGAAACCCAATCTCAGCTTGAGGGTTGTTTGGTTACCATGAGCTCACCTGGACCCTCACAGTTGCTACCTCTGCAACGTAGAGGATTGCTTATAAAGGTTCCCGCATCTCCATGTATTACACTTACTAAGGTGTGGACTCTCCATGCCTATGATTAGTCATTTTCAGTATCCTAATTCCTAAGACTGTCAGTCCATTGAAGTGCCATCCTACGGGCAACTAACTTCATTAATTGTTGTGTTTCTCCAGCAAAACAAGCAAGAAAAATATCAGTAGCCTAGGATGAGATTGTCAGCATTTCTAAATGAACTTCCGTAAAACCTGACTCGTTATATGAACTTCTAACGGCTCAGATTATTTCATTATGACATTTACAATTATTCTAGAGAAAATTAAACATAATTCGTGTTAAGTCTTAACTAATCTGAGCTTTATAAAATCACTCATCAGCTCATATCAACTCACTACTCTGAAGTTCACCTCGTTTCAAAATATCCTTTACACTGAGTCCAACTTGTTTTAAAATATCCTTTTACTTTTCATAACAACTCACTACTCTGAAGTTCAACATGTTTTAAAATATCCTTTACTCTGAAGCTCAACTTGTTTTAAAATATCCTTTTACTTTTGTTATCCTTACTTGTTCTTAGCAAACAGGAGTAAGCAATATACAGGAACACACCACATATCCGAGGCATCACATAACCAAAAACCCATCAAGAAAAGTTCAGAAATGAAGACAATTATTCTGATGTAGTAATTGTAACCAGCTAATTAAGTTCGACTTCGTCGACCAGAACAAAATTTAACAGAATCTATACCATAATCTCTAATTAGAGCATAACTACGAGAAACAGACGCAGTTCTATGTTTGCAAGCTTGTTAACTCCCTAAATTCCTGAATTCTACGCAGTTCAATTAAAACGCACTGAATTCGAATACGAACAATCAAAAATAAGCACGCATTTAATCTTGCAGCCATGCATACATTCGTAAATTATACAAAGTAACTTATATTCAGAAGCAGAGAGAGAAAAGGAGAGATAGAGAGACCTGAAAGTTGCAAGACGATCGCAGGCTTTGAAGAAGCTGAAGTGTTTCTTCTTCGGACTATTTAGAAGGAATAAACACAGAGAACAGAGTGCGAGAGCGCAATGGAGTTAGAGAGCTAGCGAACGTAATGCGATATAGATAATCCAGATAGAGAGGGAGACGGAGACGGAGGGGAGAGAGAGAGAGAGAGAGAGAGAGAGAGAGAGAGAGAGAGAGAGAGAGAGAGAGTTTGGTACCGTCAGTGTCTCTCTCTGGCTTTTTGGCGGGCAAGCGAAAGCCGGGGGTAGTTTGGTTTCTTCTTTAGTAGCCAATCATTTGGAGGGAATTTGTTCTTCTTCCTTCCCTTTTGTTATAACACACCGTATTACTTTAGTTATTTTACAATGATGGACAATTTTTCACAAAATATAATATATTAATATGTGTAAAATAATAAAATTAGTAAATGATATATTATTTTTCCCTTCATCGATTTGTAAAATCTATCAAATTGTTTACTTTTGCCCTATTAAATATTTTATAATTTTTTTTTAATTATATACATTTCTTCCCTTCAAATTTATAAAATAATCAAACTGTATATAATTTGTCTAGTTTAAACTTGTAAACATACCAAATTGTATATATGAACTTATTTAACGTTCAATTTATAATAATAAACTTGGTAAAAAAATACTTCATTAACTATTATGCCAAAATAGCATGAGATTTGGGAAAATATTTGCCTCCTTTCGAAAAATGGTTTCACCCGTCCATAAAATTAGTTACAATTAACGTCTTTACATACAATATATTTCCATGTGTTTTCAATTCAACCTATTTACCATCTTACACTTAGTTTCTCTTGTACGTAACTCATGAGTTCTCAATTGTCAGTAATTAAATTCACTAATTCAAAAAATATAACAATATTTTTGTTTGAAGTAGTTTTTTAATGGATATAAAATGTTTTTAGGTGAAATACTTAAGCATGGGGGATTTTATGTAATAGGAGGCTAAATATTACAAAAATCAAACGCACAAGTGCTGAATGTGTTAAAATATTGAGTAGGATGTGTGATTTGAAAAAGCAACCATAGAACATGGTGTTTTCATCGTTAACCCTTTTTTATTGTACCATGAGAGTTCTCTCCAGTTCAACTGAGTTATCCGTAAAAAAATAAACGACTTAGGAGACCATATCACTCATGGTGGATCTCTAACAGGAGTGATTGTTTCCAGAATTACACACATCCACTAACCTATGTATTTTTAATCTTTTTTTTTCAAGTCCCTTGTTAGTCCTCGCGCTCTATATAAGTTGAATTTCATCCGATCATCATTTAAGCAAAGAAAATATGGGAAAAGTATTATCTACACACTGTAAATTATATTTCTTTAACTAATTAAATTCACATTTTCAAAGTGTTATAATTTTAATGTTCTGTTAATTATCTTTGATTACATATAGCTTTCTCTCGTTTTCAAAATTCAGCTTGATGCATTATGTTCTTATTTATTTATATTTTAGGGCACATTCGGAGCATTAATTTGACTTTATGTATATATGTGCTCTACATACTTCTTTAATTTAAACAAACCATGGCTTTATATTTATTTAACTTTGCTGGCTCTCATGTGAGAGCTCTTCACCTTAGCGTGCATGTGTGATCTGCTTTACTTCAACCTTTTTTACGATAACTTCCATACATATTCTCATCAACTAAACAAAGCTTGATTTTTGTTATGCCTTTACCTTAAAGCCAAGTCACATCACTTTGAAAGCCACCAACTTGCACAATAAAATTCTAATGCCGAATTAAAAGTAATTATGCATGAAATATATTAATCAATGCATAAAATATAAGAAACAAATTTGTGCACGTTATCAAAATATAATTGATAGAATATGTGATTATGAGACTGTTATTTTGATCATGTGTTCGATTATTTCTACTAGTTTCTAACTAACTTACATAATTGTTCGAGTGTTACGGCTTTCCATGTTGGAAAAACTATGTGGATTCGAGACATGTAGATCGAGATCTATCTTTAGAAAAATTTATGATGTGGGGTTATTTTTTTTAGTATTGATGCTGTGGGGTTCAACAATATTTTGATGAGTTCAACTAATGTATTCTGAGATTCAATAAATATGAGATTCAACAAACTTTTTGGGGTGTAACAAATGTGTTTATGAGTGCAATAAAAACCTCACGATATCAATACTAGAAAAAGTACCATGACATTGAAGAGTGACACTTATTCTTAATTACCTCATAAACACCTTAAAGAGTTTGCTTAGTGATTTAGGGTTATAAAAAATGCTTATATATATAGAAGTTGACTCTGATATTTCGGTCTAGCACCTATATAGTACATTTTGTTAAATACTATTTATATTTGGTTCCAAAGGTGTGAACCATAGGTCATATCTTTTTAAATGATTTATTTGAAATGCGAACTTTAGTATGTTGGCCTCCAGCTCTATTCTCATATGCAAGATTCTTCCTCATCAGATGTGCATCTTGCAAATTAATATGCCCACTAACTTGATTCTTAAATCAACTTTTAGCTCCAAATAATGCATAATTGAATATATAGCTAGGGATTGGGCACTGAGTTTGTTTTATTCTTCTTCTTCTTTTTTATTTACTTTGTATAAGGTTACAACTTTGGAAAAAAATATATTAGGATGACTCGAGATCATGAACGTAAAGTCCCTAGGTTATTGCATATTGATAGATTAATTTTCTACTCATTTAGCTCATTTCTAATGGCGAGTTCATGTGAACATTTTGATTTTTAACGGTATGTTATATTCTTCACGGCAGTTTTTCACGTTTTATTGCGGTATATTTTTAAGTCAAGCTCAACATAACTTTGTTTGAAATTAGAATATCGTCGTGAATTATCTGATATCATTATTTTTTTAACATTTGTCCATCCTAACATGTTGGTTCAAAATATTTTACATTCCAAAAGATCACATACGAATTTAAAAAATAACCAGAGTCCGTGAATGAAATTCAATTCTATCACAACAATAAGATTTTGGGTATTTGAGAAGAGTGAGAGGTTTGAAGTATTTAGAAATAAAAGCAATGCTAAATTTAATAATAAGTAGAATGAAAACGAAAATTAAAAAAAGCGTTTAGAAAGATCACTATAAAAAATAAGCTTAAATTTTAAATAACAAAGCTAATACATTAATAACAAAATAACAATGAATTAGCGAAAATATTATGATTGGTTCAAAATAGCATTCCTTTTTTATACACAACAATTAAGCGAAAACACTATTAAGGTTTTTGTGACGTACTTCAGCTTTAATTTATTTTTCAACACATTTTTCCATTTTGACGTTTACTAAATTCAAAATCATTGTTACGTGTTTCAGAATCACAATCCCGTATAAATGAATATGATTGCTACTTGCTAGTATACATATTCGTGTTCATGAAAATAAGTCTTTTTAAGTTAGAATTTCAATTTATCATAAATATGAAACTAGTATTTGAGTGTGTATGCAGAGACAATTCCTTCATTATGAGATATATATCCACTCTTGTTCTGACGAATAGTGAATACATTATTCAATCATGTCATGTCAGACTTACTTTTTTTAAAGTTTGCATAAGCTTTTGGATAATATTTACAGCTCAAATCAATTGAAAAACATCTTCAGTTAGATTACTAAACAGGACATGATTCAAATTCGTATTTACCGCGTCTTTTCAACGTTAAGAGAAGAAACAAGTTGGGGAAAAAGAAGGTTAAGAAAAAGGGGAAGAAAGCAAATGTTTTGGACCTCTAGAGGGGACATGATGAGTGAAGACATGGCTATTGGAATCTTTCATGCACGTAGCACAAAATCCTTCCTATCGGCTTTTTTCGGATTCCCCTTTCGTACCAAAAAGATTTCATGCAATTTGATGCTCTCACCCTTTTCCTTACCTTTCTTCTTCCCATCATTATGATTTCCAACACTTTTTTTTAAAGAGCGGATTTTCGGTTTCCAACACTTTTTTAAAGAACGGATTTTCGGTTCTGTTTTAAAATATGCGTCGTTGAAAGCTTTTTTAATATTTCATATTTATGTTTTCAAAAAAAATATTTCATATTTATTTTGAAGAAAAATATTTCTTGCTGTAATAGTAAGGGAGTGAGAAATAGAGAAACTGAAACGTTTTCTCTCTCCTTCTCATTCTTTCTACATCTATTTACTCTTAGTACCTTACTCTTACCGCTATCGTAAATAAGATCAATATCCTCATTTTTAAATTAAAAGAAAAATGGAATGACTTATATATATCTCACTTTCATTTTTTTTAAGTTGACTTTACATCATGACTATTTCTCCGTATATAATTTTATTTAAACGTTACGACCCATACCTCATTATTCTATTAATTGGAGATTAATTAGTAACAAATAAACAAACCAACGACCTAATTAATCTTTTTTCATAATAAATACAGCAATACCCTACTAGTCTAAGACAGGAGACAATTCCAATGGTTGTCCCAATCAAGCAACACTTTAAAATCTTCATGAATTTCCTACGAATAATTAGAAGCAATTGAAAAAAGCTATAAGCTGAGGTTGGACTTCTTTTTCAAATAGTTATAGAGCTTTTATATCTTAAGCAATAAGAAAAAATAAAAGAGGTAGGCACGAAGCTAAGGGTTAATATATGCATGTTGGCCACCAAGAATTGCCTGCCAGCATCTCATAGAAAGAAAAATGACATTTAGCATTGTGTTATCCTATGTTATGGGTTGATAATATTGTATATGGTCTCATATTATACGTTATTGTCATAAGTTAAAAGACAGATGTTTCAAATGATATTGTATATGTGTGGTCTCACGCAATATACATTACCAAATCATAGAATGATGCTCAATACCGTGACGACATATATGGGCCGTTTGGTGTAGAGTATTTTGGGGTGGGAATATAAAATTGATTAGAATCTTTTAGGTTACCTTGTTTGTGGTAAGGTATTTGAGGAGTAATCCAATTCCTGGTGGAATAGGATTACTCCTCTCAAGAGGCATCCTATACCTCCTCAAAAGTGGAGGAATCAAAGATCACCCCTCTTTGCTTCCCATTGTATTCCTCCTAGTAATCTCCCAATCATTATGTTTGACTAATTTTATTTATCAATTTCCTTAGCTCAAAATTTTAATCATTTTTTTCTTGAAGGCTTTGGAAATTTCTTAGCTCAAAATTTATTGGGCTTCTTCAATATTTATGATGATATTTAGTTTTTTAAAATCTGTAATTTTCTCTCTAAATATTTTACAAATCAATTTTTCAATCAATTTTTATTTTTGGTGAGTATTAAACTTTCCAATAATTTTTATAATGATTCTAATACATTATCAAATATAGAAATCATACATTTTCATTGATCATATTCTCACTAATCATATTCCCGCTAATCACATTGCTACATGTAATCTTAAAAATCTCGAACCAAATGGCCTCATATAGTATTGCTCTATATGTATGATATGACAGTGGGTGCTACTAGATTTACATGATCTTCGATGCTATAATATGAGTGGAAGGAAATATATACGTGTACAGATATAATGAGTAAATATTTAGAATCAACTCTGAAGCGAATCTCAATTGATTAAACTATAAGTTTGATCCCCAGAGCTCATTAGTTTGAGAGTATGCACATTACCTCTGGAGCTTACCTAATTGTTAACGTAGAGTCTGTGATATTATCCAACATAAACCATGATATCGCGTCATCCAAAATATATGCAATATAATGCATGAGTGAGATCTGAGGTAGATTCGAATTTTTAATTGACTTGTGAAATTGCGTCCATTATTGTCAAGTATAAAAACAAAAAATAGGGTTCTGAACCTATGCTTCGAACTATACAATTTTCAATCAACATTTTAAAACTATGACAAAAAAAAGCAACATATTAAAAGAAAAATAAATAAAATAAAAATAAAATGCTATAATATATAGGCAGAAAGAAAGATGGAGGGGTCAAGGTGCTTTGCTAATTGCTATTACGATTTCCAATGGGGCAATGACTGTGTAGGGAATGGGCTAAATTAATTATTGGAGTGAAGACCAGCTCAAAACAGTTAGCACCTAGTTGTGTACCGAAGATCTTTGTTGTCCTTACCCTCCCACATCACGTTGAAGGGTAGGGGTTCTTCTATGCTACATGAATGGTATGAGGATGTGGATTCTCTGTCTGTCAGTCCTTAGCTACTAGTGAGATGTAGTTGTATCTGGACGGTCAAGATAAGTTTGAAGAAAATATAATTTTTACTTCTTCTGTTTTTCCGAGCTGCAGTTTGCAGTTGGGTCAAATTTGATAAGTCTAAATTCAGACAAACGATCAGATCTGACTCAACCGTCATTGCTTGCTAGAGAGAATAGCTTTGGTACATAAAAATAAATTTTTTCAATGCTCATAAACTTGAAGTACTAAGACTCATTATTCTTTATAGTTTGCTATATAATCATAAAATATTATATTCTATTCATGTTTGAGGGAAAATAATAAATAAACTCTTGAGGTTATGAAAAATATGACAAAGTGACAGTGTTGAATGTTCAGTAATCTTAAAAAATATGTCAAAATATCATGTTTCTCACACTGAGTGATATGGGAGTCTTAGTTTTTATCCAAAAAGACTGAAAATTTTCTCACATCAAAAAAAGATAGTGAGAAGTTGAGAGACATTGTCTTCAATAACCCTCATGTTTTTTTTAGAAAAATTTACACAGACACCTCTTACAGTTTGATTAAATTACACAGATAGATCATCAATATTTTAAGAATTACATATATATACCTCCCCTATACTTTATCTTCTATAACAAATAGATCCAAATTTCTTAATGGAAAATTCTAATGACAGTTAAATGATCAATGTAGTGTCCAAAAGCACTTCCATCCATCTTTAAAACCAACAATTAACCCGAATGTACATTAACTAAGTAATTCAATATAAAATTATACCAAAATCTGAACAAAGGTTATGAGTAGAATCTGTTATGATTCGATGTATGATTCTAGATTGAATTGCTTATTCAATGTATCTTTGAATTTAAATCTTATTTTAAATAGGGATACGAGTATTTTGAACATTTAAGTGTTCATTTAACTGTCGTTAAAATTTTCTGTTAAGAAATTAGACTTAATTATTATAAAATGTAAAGTAAATTTGGAGGTTTGCGTAATTTTTTAATATAAAACCTATGTAATTTAGGTAAACCACATACAGTGTTGATGTAATTTTTTCCTTTCTCCACTCCTTTTCACATATCATTTTTCCTGTAACATCTTCTTCTTCCCAAACCAAACAAAAATCCACATCATTCAAATAATTATACCATTTAGTGGAGAGTGAAAAGATGGTGGTGATGAGAGAGAATATATGTTTCTTTCCTTCTCTCTTTGTCGACCAGTTGCCATAGATGGACCCATTGAAGGTCAATTGTCTTTGATAATATAGAATCTTTCAAACATATGGGGGACCAATAAGATTATGAGATTTGCTTCTTATTTGTGAAGAGCTATCAACTTAATCATTCAATTCCCATGCATGTTGGACAATAAACATGCAGATTACTACTCTAATGAAATCTTACGTACTACCATGTCTAGCAGCCACATGTCAAACAAGAACGAACAGAAATGTTTATCTATTTTTTAACTTCCACGCATGTTATCTATTTTTCTTCCCTCCTAATCGAATGACTCTTTAATGTCAATCAAGTATGAAGTAATAGAGTTGTATAAAATCTCTCATTGTGGAGACAAATATGGGGAGTTATATTTGATCTGAACGATTTGATATATTTTTAATGGTTCAGATTTATCTTAATAAAAGTAATATCTAACTAAAATGAATACAACGGTCCAGATTGCTGAGTCTAATAGCGATATATTTTCACATTTAACCTTTAAATTCTTGTTTTCAACCCAGTAGTCACAAAGCAAAAACTGGCGCTAAGAACAATATATTTCTTAGTGAAATAAATCTGATCATAAGAAAACATCTCCGAGACACTTCACTCTCTCATTATTACTTTTTAAGTTGGTGAAAGGTGGAAAAGGTAACAAAGTCCAGATCTAGTCTAGATATCAAAGAAATCTTGTGTCGCAGCAACAAGATCTCAATACTTTGTTTCTTTTTCTCTCAGTAAAAGCAGGGAAGAAAAAAGCAAGATTAACCCACAAAAATAAAAAGTACTAAAGCAAATCATTTATCCAAAAATGCTTCAAATATTTTGAAGTACATATGCTTCCTCAAACTTAAACATATTATTAGTTACTAGCGTTCGAAGAACGTATATAAGCGCTTCTCAAAGAAAACACTTTCATACAGACCCTAAGTCTAATGATTCTTCCTTCCAAGTCTTCTTGCGAGTGAGTATGGGAGCATTTCTCTTTGAAAGAGCTTTTGTTCATCTAAGAATGCAAAATGAACCCACTTATGTAAAGCATATTTTTCTTGGACTACTTTCTTTACATTTTAAAAAAACAAGTAGCAAACGTCTCTTCAAATATGCTTCCAAGTAGAAAGGATTATGTTACCAATTATATAGAAGTGATTGAAGTTAAAAGAACTCTCCATTTAATTACAAGAATGAGTTTGAGAACGTTTCGTCTAAAAATACTTTAATGTGTTACAAAAACTACTTCAAATCACATATATTTGATAAATGTTATTGTACGTAAAACAAATTTTGGTATGTGAAAGCACTTCCACAAAAAACACATGTCTACTACATGCACATAAGTTTGCTTTGAAATATATACAGTGTTTCGTAGAAAAACATATATGACATAACTAAAAAGTAAAATAATGTTATTTCATGTATACAAATATTCTCGTCGTACACATTAACAACACCTCCTTAATTAAACCCTATAACGTTCTTAAAGGTATAAAAACACTTCTAAACAAAAATACCCCAAAGAAACCCTTAAAGGACTCGGTGACGGTGAGTTAGGAACATAAATAGTTTAATGAAGCTAACTCATGGTAAAGCTTAGCTTATGTGAACTGTGAAGGGACACCAAGATCTGACTCACCAGACACTTTACCACATACTTTTGCTGTCAAAAGGCAAGGACTCCAAGCAGAAATGCTATGCATAAATATAATCACTCATTTAATAACCAACTAAATCATGTTCTGCTGCCACTAATTTTAATTCTTTTAAAAAGTATCTACTAATGCGCCATACATCATAATCTGACGAACAGCACGACATTAGGAAAAATTTTCAGTACTCCTACAATACCGAATATGCCTTCCATGACAAGGTCATTCAGCGTAGTATTGGTCAATCATCAATCTGAGTCTAAAACCCAAAAGAATTGTAGAAATCAAAGTAAAGAGGGCACTTATTAAGTTGAGTTTCATACATGTCCTAAGTTTAAGTTCTAAAATTACCATTTTGTATACTTGGACGCGTGCATTCATTTATACTTTATTAGTAGAAAAAGTAAACATATAATTTGACATTAATATTAATTATCTTTAAAATTTGTTGTAATCTTTGAATACATTAGTTTTATTTATAATATTTAGATTACATTATATAACATTACGCTTTGAATAGTATATAAAATAGTTTTATTCCATCAATTTGTCATATTCTTAAATAATAACTATTATATTAAGAGATAGTTAATATCTAGTGCCCTTCTCTAAATTCATTTATTTGAATTTTTAATGTTCCCCATATCATAACTATTACAACATGTTTAATTTATAAACTTCTAACAAAAAAAGTATTATTGATTTAAAGAGAATAATTTGTTGTACAAAAGATCTCGAATTTTAGTTTGACGGAGATTCATTTCTAACTTCATGATATTATAAAACTATTTAGTTTTACCAACAATTTAAAAACAAATTATGATTAGATAGAAAGTATGATTTCATTATATGAATTAAATGAGAAAATAATGAAATACCTGAATTGTACTATATTTTAGGAGGAAATTAAAAATTTCTTCCTTTAAAACTCTTTTATTAAAACTATTTTAATATAGTAAAGATACGATGAAAAAGATTGAGTAATGAAATTCGTTTACAGATGTGACAATTCTTACGCACGGTACCGTTGACAATTTTTACAATCTCCTTAATTTAAATTGGTTATTTTACATTTAGTGTTTGATAAGAATCCAAAATGGTGCATTTTTGCTATTGCTGACTATTAGTCCATTTTGCTACTTGATGGTTCAAAATGACCTACTTGTGCACTTGTCCCGAACTACAGATATCAAATAACTAACCTTGTGGAAAATAAAAGACAATTTACATTGAAACAGAAGGCTCGGCATGAAAGCCTAGATCCAAATCACTGAACTAGAATTTACATGGGTTCTTGATAAAGAAACTATATCAACAATTGGCCAGTCGTCTGTGTCAAACATTATGGATAGAAATATGATTAACAAACTATGTGTAACAAGACCCTAGTGTCAAAATCATCAGACATCATGAAACGAGCCGACAGATCCATCAACCTAGTGCGACAAGAATGAAAAAACTGCAAACTGGATCCGCACATACCTGATTAGCATCACGAGATTTCAATATTTCTGACAGGAACATAGACACGAGTCACATACCGTGGGCAAATTAACTGGATCCAATCAGAAGAGGTAGTGCAGGACGGGTAGAGGACGAATTGAAATCTGATGCACGAACAGAAATAATATACTTAATTATAGATACAACTAAAATCCAATGGGATATATAAAGTTATGTGGTACCTACCATCAAATTCCATCCGCAACCAGTCCTGTGTGCATATCAAAGCCTGCCGGATATCTGGACTTAAGGAACTTTGAAAACGATCAAGTACTCGACCTTCAGTGCTAAATATTAACTCAGGCGCAATAGTCGACATAGGAGTCCCCAAGACATCACGAGCTATCATGGACAAGATAGGGTACCTTGGTGTATGCACTTTCCACCAATTTAATATGTCAAAATCACCATTTCTAGGGAACACTGGTTCCTCTAGATATTTGTCCAAGTCTGAGACTACACTTTGACTCTGAGAAATCTCGTGAAGATATTTGTCAAAGCCTTTTAGCCTATCCCTGGTGTCATTCGTAGTACTAGGTAAGCTACTGCCAGGCAAAGCAGAACCTTGATCAACCATTGTTGAGCAGATAGAGTATGCACTGAAGAGTTCCTTTATACCATCAGAAACTTCCCTGATCCGGTCCAAGGCTGTACTGCCATAAATCTGGGAGTAGTAGTACTCAATCAACTTCATCTTGAACCGGGGATCTAATATTGCAGCTACTGCCAAAGACAAACTGCACTTGCTCCAATATTTGTCAAACTTGGCTTTCATTCTTGATGCCATGGAACTAAGAAAGTTATCTGGACTCTTGCACCACTCGATTAATTGGATGTGAAGGTCGCATACTTCGGGAAAATATATATTTGCAGTTGGACATTTGTTGCCCGAAAAAACATTCATGATTTCGATAAGAAGCTTCAAATAACCAGTAAAACTATTTGTCCATTCCCACTCTGTATCAGTTAAAGCTGATGCATAACAAGGGTCTTGCTCTTGAAAAAGAGAAAATGCAGCCCTGTATTCTAAGGCTGATTCAAGCATAAGATATGTTGAGTTCCATCGAATTGGATTATCAAGAATCAACTTTTTCTGACTATTGATGCCTACTTGTTGAGCAATCTCTTTAAACTTTCCTTGAGTTACTTGTGAACTTCTAATGTACTTGATACTTTCCCGAATCTTGGGCTTCAACTCTCGCATCGATTCCATTGCATCTTCCACAATTGACTTTAAAACATGTGCAGCAGAGCGTACATCAAACAATTTTCTGTTACTCAAAAGAGGCCTTTTGTGAGAAATTTGTTCTTTAATTCTAACAACAATGTCATCATCAATTGAACAATCATCAAATGTCAACGCAAAGAGTTTACAGTCAATATCCCAGTTCATCAAACACTTCATAATTACCTCTGAAAGCATGTCTTCAGTATAAGAAGAAACACGTAAGATGAAATTCAAAATTTTTCTCTGTAGGGTCCAGTCATCGTCAATATAATATGCTGTCAAGCACAAGGACTCGTCATTTTCTACTGAAGACCACATTTCGACAGAAAGATTAATTCTACCAGACAATCTGTTAATCACATCAAACACCTTTTGTTTCTCTTTCCCATAAATTTCTATACATGAAAGATCGGTAAGGTTATTTGGTACCTCAAACAACGGTTGAAGATTCTTGACGAAAACTTTGAACCCGACATGCTCAACCATTGACAAAGGGTAGCCATGTAATATGATCATCCGCGCGAGATCATGGCGGCTCCGCTCCTGATCGAACCTGCTACTTGCAATAGTAACAAGTTCATCCTTTTTCTGATCCTGATCAAACTTTATCAACGTCGGTTTAACAAACTCATCTTTGCTATTTCCTTCATCAAAACTAATATTTGTAAGGCTGATGGGACTGTCTTTTTTCCTTCTCTTTGCTGCAAGTAACTGAGAAACATCATAATTAGATCTTTTTAGACACCGCATCAAGTGATTTCTCAGGTGTGTAGTTCCACTATTACTTGATCCACTGAGTTTCTTGTTACAATGTAAACATACAGCATAACAAATGTCACCCTTTTTAACCCGTTCAAAGTGATTCCAAACAACAGATGTCAACCTCTTTGGTTTCTTAATAGCTGAATCATTAGATATTTCCATTGCATGGGCATGAGTGTAACCGTGTCCTGCACGTGATACAAATGAAGAATAACAATAACTAATAGAAGAGAGGAAGAAATTTCAAAAATATATATGTGAATTAACAGTAAAATGATTACTCATGGGAACATGAAGAATATAAAGTTTATAGCTCACAAGTATTTAACGAGAATACCCAGTTACATTAAATGAAATATATCAGAACACTTGAATTACCAAATGTCAACCTTATACCCTATGTTCCCTTAGACTTTTTTATACAAGCCCAATTGAGAGAAAAGGTAAAGACAACTACCCATTGCTACTATTGAACCACAATGCAAATTTATGTTCCGATAGAAACAAAAATTATGTAATAAAATATTTTTAGCTGCATTATTCGACCAGGGGGAAATGAAGTACCCATGACAACTAACATGAATACGATTTTTCATGTGTTGGACCAGGTTTAGTTGTACATCGATGGAGAAAGTTTTACCCTTCTCACATACATAAAAGGAACTTGCAGGCGAAAATAGATTACAACACTCAATGGAGTGTTATTAGCAGTGACATGTTTTTACAAACTATTTCTTTGATTATAAGACAAGCGCATTCTACGTAACGACAAGGTTGTGGACAATATTCAGAAGGGAGGAGCATTTATAGAATTGGAATAACCAATCCATCACTCCAACGCGGGTCTACTGGATAGCGAAAGATGAAAACTTGCAGATGAAAGGCGGACCTGATTCATGAAATGAAAATCCAAATTTACCCTAGTCTATCATGTTCCCAGATAAAGCCTTGAAAGCTGACCTGGAACTACCAATCACAAAGTTTGACATATTAAGATCCAACGTTACATGTTACAAAGCAAGAGATCCTAATTAAAGGTCAAGAAAAGTGTATAATTTATGAAGCCGAGCTCACCAAAGCTAATAGGTTTAATGTGCAAAAGTAGAAACTGTTTTTGCAGATCCTACATTAAGAAATTAAATGTGGCATCCCCCCACCCCCAACATTCTCACAATGCACGGAATTCCTGGTGGTGGTAAGACTTCCTTTCTTTCTACTATTCTCACTGAAAATCAACCAAACCTGTCCATTAGCCATCAGGCTAGAGTGATTTTTTGCAATATCTTCCCTGAAAGATCCAAGGATAAACACATGTAGATGGTAGTTTTTCACAAGGATAAGAGAAGGGGGAAGCAGGAACTAAATTCAATCAGACAACTATAGAGTAACAAAATTTATTCAACTCAATCTGCCCACAATAGGGGCTCTCAGTCTCAATCAATTAACTTCAACCAAACCTATACTTGATTCGATGTATTTCATAGTTCATACTAAAGGATAAATTAGACGACATTCCAGAATTTGACTGGTACTTAGAAATTCAAGTTTATTTATACAAATTCTTAAGTCATCCCAGCACAACAAAAGACAGAGTTCACGGCGGTACTTGATCAAGCTAAGTAGCCTACAAAGCAGATGACATACTTACAAAGGGATCTTGTCCTACTGCTTTCTTCTTAGAAAATCAAAATTGCAACCAAATAATATAAACGAATGTTGTTTCAGCAACTAAATCAATATCAGAAATGTCACAATTATTATCAAATAATTCAACAAAACCATAATTTCGTAAAAAATCAACAATTTCAACTTCAATTTCCTCCCTAACAGAAGATAAAACTGATACATCACAATCAGGAACATGAGCTACACCAAATTAAACAATCCAAAACACCAAATTACGTTACTAAAATCTAAAACAACAGAAATCAACTCAAGATGACAATGATCCATCATAATTCAAAGGGGTTCTTACAGAGACCGATCGGGTAGTCCGGCAGACCTAGGAGAATTCGATTCTGTGGTAAACCATGGAGAAACAGATACGGATATCGAGGGAATTGGGTAAGGCCCGATAGCCTAAACCCAGATCGAATTGGGTATTATGAGTGTCTTGGGTGGGTCAATGCACAAATATGGATATTTTAGAGGAAAAATGGTAAAAGAAATTAAAGTCCGTCGGAATTTACCAAACCCAACTGACTCTAGTGGAGTTGTTGTGGGTCAGGATTCGAATGGGTGTGGTTGGGTTAGGTCTTGTTTGGTTATTCTGCGAAACCCAAGCCAGATTCGGTAATTTTCTGTTTTTTTGGGTGAATTTTCCATACCAAACCGAATTCAAAATTACCGGTTTGGTCAGTTTTTTATATACATTCGGTTCGGCTCGGAAAATTAAAGATTCAACGTTCAGTTCGAATCGAACCAAAACTTTAAATCTCTATTATTATTTTTATTTTTTATATATAGTTTCATATCAAACTGAACCAAATGGAAGGCAAAACATTGATTTATATTACTTTTTCAATAATATTATCTGAAAATTTTTAAAATTTTTTTAACTAATAGTGCTGAAGCGAAGAACCGAACCGAAACTCACAGTTCGGTTTGGTTCGGTTCTTTTAGCATGAGCATTTCAGTTCGGTATTATTGCCGAACCAAAATTTTGGTTATGTTCACTTTTTCGTCAAAAAGCTGACCAAACTGAACCGTCTACACCCCTAGCTTTTTCCCCAATTGCCCTCAAGTCTGTGGATTTTGGTTAAATAAAAAAGTTCGGATTTTGGTTGGAGTATTTTCAGAGTCACCAAGTTAATATAGCATTTAAACATTTTAGTAGGGTGCTATAGTTTTTTAGGATAAATTATAGTTTTACCCCTGTAGCTTGGAGTAGTTTTTATTTTTTACCATACACTTTAAAAATTTATAAAGTAAACCATATAGTTACATTTTGCATTCACGTTGACTTTACGTAAACTCTCCGCTTAAAAATATTAACGGTCTGTCACAGAAGTCATGCGTGGCATTACGTGACAAATAGTTTAACGCCACATCAGCCTTTTAATTTACCAAGTTACCACGTGAAATGAAATCCCCAAAAAAATCCTTAATTATTCTCCCCATATTTCCCTTCTTCTTCCTTCTTCCCCCTCAATAAAATCCTAATCACAAATGACCGTTGTTGCAGACTTTACCTTTTCCTTTGTTCATGTGAGAGGCACCACAACTTTTTTCCTTGCTTGGCTCAGCAATTTCAAACTCTCGCTCTCGCTTTTGTAAATGCCTTTTGGCCTCTAACCTTTCAATCTCTCTTGCAAATTTTGTTATTATTGCTTGCTTACCCATCAAAATTCAAAATAGCCCACTTGAAATTAAACCTCAAAATACCCAAAATCAGATGAATTTGATTTCATCTCCACCAAAATCAAACCTCTATGGCCCAATGGAAAAAAACTCATTTAAGATTAAACCCAAGAACGTCGAAAATGGGCTAGAGAAAGAAAGCCCACATCATAAATTGTCCAATAATGACCTTAAATCACCTCTGAATTATACAATAAAAGATTTACTTTGGGTATAATTCTCGCTGAGGAAGAATTAAAGAAAAAGAAAAAATAGAATATTTTCCTTCCAAGGGTAGCCAACTTAATTTATTTGTGGATATGAACATAGTAGGGGGAAGCAAATCACTGGGGGTAGAAGGAAGAAAATGGGGGAAGAAAATTGTTGAATATGTTGTACTTGAAAGTCTGCAACAATGGTCATTCCTGAAAAGGGGGAATAAGGAAGAAGAAAGGAAAAATAAGATGGGTTTTTAAATGATGTGGCTGTTAAGGTAAAAAATGGAGTGATGTAGCGTTAAAGATTTGTCATGTTGGACTTCCGTGACAGATCGTTGATATTTTTAAGAGGAGGATTTACGGAAAGTCTAACGTGAATGCAAAATGTAATTATAGGTACTCTATTATGTAAATTTTTAAAGTGTAAGGTCTAAAATAAAAATTACCTTAAGCGGTAGGAGACAAAATTGTAGTTTACCCTTTTTTTTACACAAGAGTGTTATACTTTTCTAATTAATTTTAAAAATAATTAAACTGATAACCAAGTTAGTTTGATCCTAACTTTTTATTCTTATCCCACAATTCTCCAAGACAATTACTATTATTGTTAAATAATAAATAAAATGATACATTCTAAATAATTAATATATTTATATACATTGAATAAATGGCTAAAAATAGTCGTATATCATAACCGAATTGTTCTTTAACAAATTTTAATTTTTTTTAAGATCTTGTTATCACAAATCTTAAAGTGATGTGATAAGCTATTCACAAATCATTTAGTGGGTGATAAATATCAACATATGAATGTCAACACATCACTTGATCAATAATTTGGTCGGTCTAAAAGTACTCTTTGAATTGTCTCTCATTCACTTGCTCGTGAGATTTCGTTGAATAAAAAAATAACCGTTCAGATCGATCTAACATCACCGGCCTGAAGTTTTTTATATCGAATTGCTTTAACTATATGTATTCACCAGCCCGAAGTTTTTTTATATCGAATTGCTTTAATTATATGTATGATTATTTTTAATATACCATAGGATTGTTCTATTTTTATTATAATAATTATTAGATTCTTTTTGTTATTTATATCAAAATTCAATCAAAACTTCTGATCTTTAACATTAATTTTTTTTCTTTGATTATTCAACTTTGATGAAATTAGAATACTTTCATTTATTCTTAAAGAAATCCGAGGTTATCCAAGATTCCAAATCCCAAGCCCCTGGCTATATTTCTTCCTTTTTTTTTGAATAATTCTGAATCACATTCTTGCATAATAATTTGGGGAACTTCCTAGATGTATTTTAAACTATTTTCAATTATAAAATAACAAATATACGAGTGAATTTATAATATTTAAAATATTTTCAATTAAATCTCTCTGTTTTTTGTTGTTTTCCCCTCAAATTGGGAAAAATTTCTGATTGACTTAAGTACATATCAAACTATCAAAATCATATTATAGGGATCTGACTCAGCTGTAGTTGGAGTGTCTAACTACAGATAATCTCAATTTATTATAGATTAGAGAACCCCATACATTTATCACAAACAATGATCGAAATACTTCGTTTAGTCCTTCAAATACATCATATTGTACCAAAAAAAAAATCGTTTTAACTGTAACTTCACCGTTTTAAACTGGAAGAAGACTCAGTTCAGAAGGGACAAAACAAAGAAATGGAGGAAGAAAAATAGAACACTACAAATTTCTGGTTGTTTGTTAATCTATGAACATTTACATTTGGACATTCGATAGAGGAAGTGTAAAAGGAAGAACAATCTTATAACTCCGGCACAACCATCCAGCAAGACTATAAACTGAAAAACAAACTTCCACTAATTTCCTAGAATCATGTAATAGTTAATTGCCTGAGTTAAGTTCATCGCTTACGTGAACATTTGAGTGCGAGTACGAGAGAGCTGAGGCCTTTTTATTGGGGACAGTATCAAATTGCGCAAAGTCGTTGAAGGGTTACTAGCTCCAGCTCCATATACAGTTTGAGCACTAGCTTTTCTCGTTGCAGCGTCAAGTGGAACGGGAGCAGCTTGTTTTGGTGGTGAGTCAATAGAGATATCAAAGAGTCCTGAATTGGAATTGTTCTGTCTTGCTGGCCATATATCCTCTCTAGAGCCTGTACCTGGAGTTTCACAGCAAAAACCAACCAGTCTGCAATTATAAGTGAACATGGTTTGAAAATCCTTGCACAAAAAGGGTGCTTTGCGAAGTGTACCAGTAGGAGAGGTTATAAAGTAACATACTGACAGGAGAGAGAAAATAATGGAGAGGAAAGGAAAACATGTTCTCATTTTCTCTCTCCTCATCAGGAAAGAATAAAAATTTTCTTGTTAACAGTAACGTAGAATATTCTGGTTAGTGAAAGATAAACAGTATCTTACATCGTACGTAATTTCCTTTTATAACGAGCATCAAAAGTATTTTACCTCATGCTAATATTGTCATTTGTAATATAAAAGGGAAAAGAATACCTTTTCTGATAGGATCTCGGCTATCCATTGTATTCGGGTTTGAGAATAAGTCAGACTCGTTTCTTGTAAAAAAATTGCTGGCCGGTTGAAGAGCTGATCGTTTCATTGACTCATACTCATTTCTCAATTGATCATACATTTCATCTAGCTTTCTCTTCTGCCTAACATAAGATCAAAGGTTGGTCAAGGCCTTCGATAAACATATAGAGAGCCCTAAAGTAAAATACTTGTATGTAAGACTATAGAAGCTAGAATGATAAAGGCTGACCTGGATTTCTCAGCAAACTTTTCCTGAAGCTCCTGCTTGTCCTTCAACAAGGTTTCATTCTCTTGCTCTATAATCTGGCATCTCTTGGCCATTTTCTGGTATGCAGTATGCACCTGCTCTAGTTTCTCGGTGAATTTTTCCTGCATTACTTCACATTTCTGCCGGCATTGAGCTACTATTCTGTTCATTCTATACTGCATTTCCAATTCCTTCTGTCCAATATAGAACATCACACTTCTGTAGGCACTCTTCATTACTGGGCTTGTTCAAGGAAAATAATCAACTCCATATATCTTCTTGCAAAATTTAGCATAATATTTGAACAAAAACCTATTTAATTGCATCAGAATCCAATTTTATACAAATCTACCACTATTCAGGGAATCATGCCTCTTAGATAGCTAAATCATAAGGAGAAGAAGAAAAGGATACATATTTGCGGAGATACTCCCGCCATAGCCATCTGCATAATGAGTGTTATGTACATCAATCAGAAAATCTCACGATAAAAATAAGACAATAGAAAGATACAAGGGAATGAAAAGGAGGAGTGTTGGGGAGACTTATTTAGAACAAATAATGTTTAACGAGCTACTGTTTCCCTTTCAAAGAAACCTTGCTTACATTGATCCATTCATCATTTGGGTTGATATCCACAGGTCTCATGAGACTGCAATAATAATGTAACATGAATGAAACTGGTGACAGGGAACAAAAATGCAAACATACGTCCTGTTTCTATCAGTCCAAATTCTTCATCATGGAATTCATTTACTCTTTTTTATTCGTCCATTTCCCGGATCCTTTCAGTTAAACGAGAGAAAAATCAAGAAAGATCGAGAAGAACAAAGGCGCATATATTACCTCTTGGAAAGAACTTGATCACAAATGGGACATGCCCCATCATTTCCAAGAATCTTGTTGGCATCTTCTGTACCTTTTATACTATTAAGGAGATTAACAATATAACATGCACTTCGCCAATGCCATCTAGTTTTGACAAAGCAGGACAAGAAAAGTGGATGGCACATATGAAAGAACGAATTGCTTTGTTTTTGGATACACAGAAGGTGGCCACAGGTAGTGGAAATGGCTCGCCCTTCAATATCCCGCCAACAAGCATTGCATCTCATTTCAGCCTTCAGAATTAATATCGTTTTCCATAAATTGCTGCAGAATTCTCATGAGTTTATATGTCTATTTAGTTCAATTTTGAAAATCTCAGCAAGGTTTGGTCCTGCAGAAAAATATAGTGGCATGTGTCAAGTTGAAGAGGCACCAAAGGATTTGGACTAAAAAGCTCATAAATGCAGTAAATATCTTCTGTAGATGATGACCATAAGAAGAGCTCATCTTTCTATGCACCCAACGCTCGGGGATATGTGATTCTGAAATGCCACAAGTCAGGCTACTACTATTTGATATTGACACTAGTATCAGATTATTCAGTCATAAGTTTTCAATATAAAATTGAGTTAGACATAAATATATCTAACGAAAAGGCTTTCAGACAATTTAAAGAACAGTGTCATTTATTCTTATCAGACCAAAATATGCCATGCGCTTTGGAAATTACAAGTAATGATTAAACAAAGGATGTTGGGATGACTGACACAAGGCTATGTGTTAATCATGGAAAGTATGAAGAAGATGAAAAGAAATTGCAGAGAAATTCATTTAATTGCTTGGAACAGTGAAAAATATACAGAAAATGGTTCGATCTCCTTGATTTTCCCTCCCACCCCCTTACTTTTCCTCTACTTCTTCCTTCTCAATTTTCAAGGTCCAAACATAGCCTTAAACTACCCCACTAAAGTTCTCACAAAATGATGGAACTTGAACTACCTGCTTCAAACAGAGATTACCCTGTCAAGCCAACACAATTTGATAAAATTCCAGCATCACCTGTGAGCAAGGACACAATATTGAAAATAAAACGAAGTCATGAATATAGAGAGAGGCGCCATCAAACTCAGCTAGTTTCTTCTTACTAAATCTTTGTAACTTTGTTCGAGTAGTTGAAATTAAATAATCTGAAACAATAAATAGGCCCAGGTTATCATAATTGTATTACGAAATGAACAGAGAACCAATCTTTTTTAAATAGCTTCTGCTGGGCTTCGATGAGTCATTTTCTCACGTAAAAGATAATCTGAACTTCGAAAATTGAAATTCTCTAATTTCCTACATATTCTCAGCTAGCACAATACAGAATAAAAGTTTATAAGCTAATGCTGGTATCGAGGCTCAAACCTGAAATCCCTAAAAACAGTTTAGCTGCTTCCCAGTAAAATTTTCAAACTAAGCTCTCAAACCCACAAACAGAGAGAAGCCACGAGATCTTTCATCCTGCAAACAAAAATTAAACGACAAGACAGAAAGAAAACTGGAAATCATGGATTACCCAACAAAATACTGTAAGTTGCAAAAACTAGAAGGAAATGCCAGTGAAATCAAAATTTCGTAGTATAGAGCATAAAAAATTAAAAAATTAAAAAGTAATTCTCACAGATTTGACTGCAAAAACTTGAATTCTTGGAATTCTTTTAGCTCTATGTATGAGAGAAATGTGTATGAGCTCTTTCAAAACGAAAAGCATACATAGAGAAAGAGAATTTTTAACCCTAGTGAGACAATGAAGAAGATGAAATTTGGCGGGAAAAGGAATTTCACTCTAATGCTCCGTAACTGTAGTGCAGCCGTCCCTATGATCTTGGCACTAAAATTTGTATCTACGCTATGAGGAGTGTACCTTACCCCGTTGACATGGCCTAAGCTGAATTGAATCGGTGATTTTGGAATTAGATTTTCTACAGTTGCAACTGCAAAACCAACTGGGACACTTCCTGGACTGATCTGATTTGGATGACTCGATTTGAATTCACTAATGACACTCTTTTAGTTCTAAAACAGCGGTTGCTCTTCAATGCGGAGGGCATTTTTTCAATATGATACTGAGATTTTGTTGAAACTTTCAGCGTATTTAAAGAACATTTTCAATATATTTATTGAATTTTAAACTCATAATATATTAGTTGAACTATTTAACATATATATTAAACTCATTTAATATATTATTGAACCTACACATCAATATAAAAAAAATTTCGGAATTAAAGAATTTTCCCAAAAAGATATTCAATCTCTACAACTTTAACTATTATATAAATCTCTTTAGAAAAATGCTATTTTGTAATTTATAATTTAGTTTATGTACTTTTTTGACAATTAAGCACAAACTGTACTATCTTTTCCAAAGAAATATTATAAACAAACTCTCTCAGATAATAGATAAATTGACAAATTCTCGCTCACAATAAAAGGACCGGCCTGGCATAGATATAGACAATTTTATGGCTCTAATGTGCCATGGGAAGCGTATATCTAAAGTATATATAAATGAGATTTGAGGATCTGAGGGATAGAAACTTTTTTAGATGTTTTTGTCAGACTAATTTATATCTAATTTTTCAATTTACCCCTATAACATTCAATTATAATAATTAATTATTGAATTTTATCCAACTTAGATATCTTAATTTTTGTTCCCACCCTT
This sequence comes from Datisca glomerata, assembly GCA_003255025.1. Taxonomy (NCBI): domain Eukaryota; kingdom Viridiplantae; phylum Streptophyta; class Magnoliopsida; order Cucurbitales; family Datiscaceae; genus Datisca; species Datisca glomerata. Next base: position 761,400 of record QANY01013337.1, on the reverse strand, counting down.
TCATTTTAACGATTCATTTAGACATTTTTATCTGACCAAATTAAATCAAATTCTTGATTTATCTCGATGAATAATAATTGGTTTCTTTTATTTTCATTACCGTTCATTTTAACGGGTTATTTTACCATAATCAAAGTATACATAACTGAGAGGATGCAATGAGAAATATTTTTGATATTTTTGTCGAAATAATTAAAATGTAATTCCAAATTCTCCATCATACCAATTTGAAGAAATAGATAAGGACATTAGTATGTGATATTTAATAGTTAATAACACTTACTCAATTATTCTCTAATTAAGAATACCAAAAGTCATAACACAATCGAGCAATTATAAAGCTCAAGTTGCTAAAATTTACATACATTGGTAACTAGGGGTGTAATCAGTTCGGCTAAGTTTAGGAGTATTTTTGAAATCGAACTGTAAATATCAATTTTTAAATATCAGAAATGAACCGAACCATTGGTTCAACGTAAACCAAGCTGTCCAAAATTGATTTGGTTCGGCTCTGTTTTACGGTTTTGTCTTGCCATAAAAAATATATAAAAAAAAGAGAAAAAATATCAAACCATTCCTACCTATAATAAACCACACAAAACACTTAAAAGTACTAATACATAAGGTCCAAAATAATTTATAGAATCTATCAAAGATCTAAAACACTTAAAAATATCATAAAATCATTATAGAATCTATCAAAGGTCAACCTTGCCATGAATTTACGACAACCATAATATTATAAATAAAAACGTTATAATTAAATGAACATGAACATGGTAAAATGAAGCAATTGAATAGTAGCTCATCCATCGTACTACTCGGCATCATCCTCCACTATTACGAACTCCTCTTTAGTCACCAACTCTAAAAAACAAACAAAAAATATACATTAAGAATAATATCGCAACTAAAATTTAACATAATAAAAACTAAAATATAAAATGAGATACATTTATCTAGTTTTTCACTATCCTCAAGTGGTTCGACAATGTCGATTTGCGAAGATCGAAACCAATCTTGTATACAAACAAGTGCTTGGACAATTTTAGGAGTCAATGATCTACGGTATTGATCAAGTATATGTCCACCGGTACTAAAAGCTTATCTAGAAGAGTTCACCTTCCACCAATTAAGAAGATCAAAATCATCGACTTTTTTTTCACAAGCTGCCAATAAATAATGATCTAATAATGACTCGTTGTCCACATTTTCCTCTTCATTCATATGCTTAGAAAATGTAGAGGTAAAGTCAAACTCATCTTCATCATCTTGAACCACATGTTGAGAAGATGATGCATCTTTGACTTCTGTCATTACATCACCCTTATATGCATCAAACAATCTTCTTAAAACCAACTCAACCTTCTTTGTTGACTCTTTAGTAACACCAACATCATTTAAAATTGAAAAATAATAATCAATGAATTTCATTTTCAATCGTGGGTCAAGCATAGCAGCTACAAACAATAAAGAGTCCAATTTCTCAAAACTTCCCCAATACTTATCAAACTTCATTTTCATGCTAGATGTCATCTTACTCAAAAGAGAATCATCAGTTTTAAAATACTTTCGAATCAGACTTTCAATCTTACAAAACTCTTGAAAGAATCCATTCGAACATACATGCAAAGAACTAGAAAGTCTTACAGTCATTTCATAGAATACTTTAAAAAACTTAATAAAGACACGAGTAGTATCCCAATCATCATAATTAGGAGCCCCATTCTTTCCCACATCTCAAAGACAATCCATGGAGTATTGTACATCTTGCTCCTCTAGTCTTTCAAAAGCATTTTGAAACATTTCAGCAGCCTCCAACATTATGTAAGTTGAGTTCCATCTAGTGGGACAATCTAGGCACAAAAGACTTTTGGAGGAAATCTTTGACGCCTCAACACAAGCCTTAAACTTAGCTAATCTAGCGGTGATGACCTCACATTTCTCACCGTATTACGAATCCTAACGATAGATCTATGGAGATCTTTCAAACCGTCAGATACAATTAAGTTTACAATGTGTGCACAACATCTCATATGTAAAAACTCACCATCCAGCACCATCACATTCTAATTTTTCATATTTCTTTTCAAATAAATCACCGCAACATCACTCGCACCAGCATTATCAACAATTACAGTAAAAACTCTGTCAATACCCCATTCAAGCAAAGAGTTCCCAATTTACAAACTTATTGTATCTCCTTTATGACTATAAATTAAACAACACTTCGGAATTCTCTTTTATAAACTCCATTCTGTCAATATAGTGAGCAGTTAACACTATATAGTTAAAATTTTGAATAGATGTCCATGTGTCTGTAGTAAGACAAACTCTTTGTTTTGATTTCTTAAAGAAGCTTTATAGCTTTTTCTTCTCATCTAAGTATAGTTGGAAGCAATCTTTAGCAACCATAACCCGTGATGGAACATTAATTTGGGTAGCAAAGTATAGCTATAGTCACGAAATGAATCAGCCTCAACAACTCTAAATGGTAGCTCAGTTTGGATAATGAACTTTGCAAGTGTCTTTCTACATCTATCATCACTATAACTAGTGGCAACCAAATTACAAGTTTGTGAACCACCAACCTCCTTCTTAATTTCAAAACCCAAAGTCTTTTATTTAGGATCAAGAAACCTATTAGGATTCTTTTTGCATATATCCTAGTGTCCTAGCATACTTGAGATCCCATTTTGTCTAGAATGAGATTTGAAAACTTGTTTCCAAGAATCACATGTGGATGTTACATTACCTTCTTCATCAGGTTCATTCTAAGTAAATGAATCACAAACAATTATAGGCTCCCTAGACAATTTTCTCTTAGACACTGTTAGGGGTCTCGATGGTAATTCAGGAGACATTGAACCAAAGACTAATTTTTCCGTCTTCAATTTTCCCATCTAGAAAATCATTAACTGAGACCCATTAACTCAATAATTTCAGACAAGTAGACATTCAACGGTGAAATAGATACAAACTAAAAATCATACAGAAGGAAGAATGAGATACAGAGAGAGAGAGAGAGAGAGAGTATCAGACAGCCCAATAACTTCAGACAAGCAAACATCTCATTGATATCATTAATATATAATCATATACTTAATATATAGATACAACTATATATTATAGAAAGAAGAAGAGAAATATAGATACAAACTAAAATTCATACATAAAGAAGAAGGAGATACAGAGAGAAAGAGAGAGTATACCAAATCTCTCCTTCGTCGTCAGTAGTCGAGCAAACAGATCTCGCCTTCATCGTCAAGCAGTTGAGCAAGCAGATCTCTCCTTCACTGTCAAGCAGTTGAGCAAATAAACCTCTCCTTCATCATCGAGTAGTCGAGCAAACAGATCTCCCCTTCGTCATCAAGCAGTCAAGCAAACAGGTCTCCCCTTCATCATCGAGCAGTGGAGCAAACAGATCTCCCCTTCATCATCGAGCAGTCGAGCAAATAGGTGCCACTCATTCATCGCAAGAGAAGTCGAGTAGAGTAGGTGCCACTCCTTCGTTGTCACGATCAGCCGAGCAGAGTAGGTGCCACTCCTCCGTCATCGAGAGCAATCGCCTCTGACCCTCTCTCGTCTCTCGACTCGAGCTGTCCTTTGAGGGTGGATGGGGTTAGGCCTGCGAGAGTGTGAGCTGTAAGGAGAAGGGGAAAATAGGGTAAACTATAGAGGGTATATATAAGTGCGATTTGGTTCGGTTCGGTACGGTTTTTCCATAAAAACTGCACTCCAAACCGAACTGAACTTATTTTTAACAGATACAACCGAACCGAACTGCCAGAAGTGTAAAAACTGGCCGGATCACATCGGCTCAGTCCAGTTCGGGTAGTCTGGTCAGTTTTCTTGATTTTACTTACATCCATATTGGTAACATTTTGTTTGTTTAGTTGATATTTTAGTGCTAAAATCGTGTATTATAAGTGAAATAAAGATTTATAGTTCTTCTCACATATGATCATTTTTCTATCTCATTTATCGAACTTCAATTGATCATAATATGGCTCTTTAGGAGATACATAAGCGAATCGTTTTGAGGCCTCTTGGATTCCCCATTCATGAGATAAGGTGCATGAGATCTTTGCATTCATAGAGTAGACTCATCTATGATTGTGAACTGGAGCATGGGTGCTTGATTGGATGCCCCTCCATTGTATTCATGAATTCTTTAGTTGATTCTTTAGGCTTCTTATGTTCCGCTTGACGCCATTTTCCCTCACTTCAAGTACTATGAAGTATGTTTCTCATTCCGTGGTTCTTCAGTTGCATTATTAACTAAGCTCGGCGGCAATTTGTCTTTACGACCTTCTGTTTTTGCCTAATCTTTTTTGCTTGGTCTCGTTTGGTTCTCTTGATGTACGGTCCAATTCAACTTCATTCATTCACTATGAATACTCAAAAAAGTTTTATTCCTTATAATGCAACTTCTTCTTACCTACAACTTGTTCAAACAATTAGCAAAACACAATATTTGTTATCATCAAATTGTCTCCTTGAGACTAGGGTCAACAATGTGCATGACATGTGACCTCATCGAAAGCTTAATGTCAATTAATGGAGGGACTAAGTTGATAACAATTTGAAACTTTGGGAAAAATAACATAAATGAAGTTTTAGGAACCGGAATGACATACAAAGTGTAAACTTTAAGGAATAATTTATATCTTTATTTTTCAAAAAAGAATCACTTTCATCGTTTTAGTGTTGCAATTAAAACAATGAACGTGACTATTTGAATTTCAATGATAAAGTGAATTCAAATCGGTTGAATTGATAATTGATATACATGTCTAATAATTAGAGTTTTGATGAATAAATAAATGACGAGGCAAGTACAAGGTAATTGTAAATAAAAATGCGTTGGTGAATGTAATAATCTTCACCCCCATATATTTATAGATATTATTAAATGTGTCTGTATTATGTTGAAATTGAAAGCCTATGTCCTAACCATGCCATAACATTAATTATTTTTAATTATCATCGCCACACTAGCTAATTTAGCCATCCCAATTTCTATGTTATTTTTCTACTAAATCACCTACATTATTTTTATTGCCAACATTCTCTATTTATTCTCTGACGTCCTCTGTCTCTTCCACCGCCTCAAGCCGACCTTGAAAATTCTTATACATAATTTAAGCCGAAAGGAATGTCGGAGATCCTGTGGGTAACCCATTCTAATGAGGACTCCTCATACTGCATCATGTCCTATTAAATGGAGAATGGGGCAAGTTGAAATATGGAAGTGGGGAATGGGGGAAGCTACCCCACCACGCCCCTTCCTGTTGACACTCCCGCTACCAATCGCTTTTAGCTGTATCAGAATAATAAAGAGTATTTAAATAGTTTAACTATAGCTTGTGGATCATAAAAATAGATTAGTTTTTTTTTAAATATAGACTATTGAAATATAATGCACTAAGGGCCCGTTTGCTTCACGTGATTCTCCTTTACAATCCTATGTAATCCTCTTGTAATTAAATTGCCACATTTATTTGGAGTAATCTTCAAATTAAGATGCAATCCTAATTTGCGTGTAATCCTAATTTATAAATTTTCTAGTTAATTGAATTGCAGTTATCTTAACTTATAAAGTAACAACAATATTAATATCATTTAAAATTATTTTCCTAAAATCAACTAAAGTAAAAGCAAATATCACTTCATGTTTCTCTCATTTCTTTTCTCTTGCAGTTGAATATGAGTTTGGCATGGGTCTCTCCGCGTGGGTATGTCTGATTCTCTTTGGTTCGTGCGCGCTCTCACTCTGGTTCATGCTCACACACACACTCTCTCTCTTTCTCTCTTTCTCTCTCTTTGTGGTTCACTTTATGGTTTGTGCTCTCTCTCTCCCATTTTCTCTCTCTGGTTCGTGCTCTCTATCTCTTTCTCTATCTAGTTCACTCTATGGTTCATGCTCTCTCTAGAATCAATGGAACTCATCGATTGAGTCAATAGAATCCATGTCTGTAAAAGGTTTTTGTTGTTCATGCACCAAGTGCAAAGTACTGAGAACAAAATCTTGTCATCTCAATATGCATTTCTCCTGCATACTATGCAATAATCCACTTAACATCCATGTCAAATACTTACGAAACAAAAATCTTGTCAAAATTTTCTCATTTTATTCCTGTACATTTGCCCATTTTTTGTTTATACGAAGTTTCTTTTCTGATGGTGTGCTAATGGATGAGATAAACATGTTTTCTAGGTTGAAGAGTTGAAGAAGATTGTAAAGGTTAAAGCTAAAGAGGAGAAAAAGATACTTGAATCTTTGGTGAGATTCTGTAAAAAGCTACGTACATTTTTGTTTTATGCAATTAAATATATCTAATGCATATATAGATAAGAAAATCTACTCAATGTATATAAACTTGACCATTCAATTCAGTAGGAGTATGGCATGCATCAAAATTGATAATGTATACGCACCGATATTAGGACAATTTGCAATCACTTAGTTGTGTAACTCTCAGTGTATACTGAGAGTTACACAATTAAATTTTGAATTTCTGGACTGCATTAGTGTTTATGACAAGTAATTATTTAAGTAATTCTCTTGCATTAGCTTAATCACCATGTCAATGTAATCCTTTTGTTTATGCAGAGATGAACCGTCTTTCCTTGGATTGGAGAAAAGAATTCTTATAATTTTGGTCTACTATTTAGAGATGCTAGACCAAATGGCTTAACCTTTCTTCTGTGGGTACATTCTTGTAATGCAGTCCGTGTTCTACAAAAGTCAGTTAGATCAGGTCCTTTGAGAACTTGCTTTAGAGTTTAGAATAATAATTCTCATGTAGTCTCTTGTCTTTTTCCTTGCTAATTTTTCTTAGTATTTTTGCTTTTACATTTTTCTACAAGCCATAAGTATTTTGTTTTTTTGTTTTTTACTTTTTTTCTTCAGATGTCTCACAATGTTTTGAGTTATTAACTTGTTCTCTGTTATTATTTGATTATACTATATAATGTAGGGTCATCGAAATGCAAAGGGATCAAGAAACAAGTCATTTCCTTTTTATGATGATTGGACTTATATATTTGGCAAAGATCGGGCAACTGGACGTGATGCCCAAGCTCCTGGAGATATGGCTGAGGAAGTTGAGAAAGAGACCTTCTATGTGGTTAACGATGAAGATTTCTACATTCCTGAACCATTTACAGAAGAATTTGAGGGAGCTTCATCCGCTATAATGGATCTGACCATGCACACCTACCTTCAATGCACCAACCCGAAGTAGGCCTTCTGATGTTGTACATTCCAAAAAAGGAAAGAAGAGGGCTCGAAACGGGGACACACTATGGGAAGTTTTAAAACAAACGGTGCATGACTTTGGGGCTTTATACAGCAACGCAAGTGACAACATTGGCAAGCTTGCTTCTTGTTTCCATCATGAGGTTGAAGGTAATGAGAGAAGGAACCAAATATATAACGAGCTTGCTAAGATTATTGGATTAACTGACTTTGAAATGGTCCAGACAGGAAGTTTGCTCTAAGATGATCCTAGCAGAACTCAATTTTCCTTCTCTCTTCCAAACCCTCTTCGGAGGGATTTTGTGGGGTCCAACTCCCATACCAAGAGTTCTTTAAAGGGATGAATGCCGGCATGAATTTCTGACCTTAGATTTGGTCAAAGAAATCACAGCCGTTAGATCACAAAAGGGGTGGGAAAATGCCTTTACCTATTGCACCGATTGCAAGTTATAATGTTTTGGAAAGTTTCTAAAAGAAGCTTCCTTCTTCTCCTTCGTCGAAAGCTTCAATCTGAAGCTTAAAAAAATTGAAGCTTAACATCAAGCTTTCTAGGGCATGAGATTTTCACCCGAATTTCTAGGCTCTCTCATTTCGTCGTCCAGGCTCTTACTTTGTCTATGTGCGTTCGTCGTCCATGCTCTCTCTCTGCGTTTGTCATCGGTGCTTTCTCTCCATCGTCATCTCTCTCTCTCTCTCTCTGCGTTCATCGTCGGTGTTCTTCCTCCGTCATCTACTCTCTCTCTCTGTGTTATAGGCACACTCTCTCTACCTTTCTCTCTTTCTCTCTTTCAGCTTAAGGCACTAAACATTTTAGACTAAATCTTAAGCGATCTCTCTTCATTGTAATATATTGCATGTATATTTTTTAGGGTTTATGTAGAAATTTGAAATTTTTTAGGGTTTAGGCTCTGTTTGGATTTAAGTATGTTTGGACTTAGGGCTTGATTTAGGGGGTTTAGGCTCTGTTTAGATATTTGACTCTACTTGCTCCAACACTTTCAATGAAAGGTAACGATCAACACTCATGTTTCTCCTTCTTGCCATCTATCTCTCTGTATTTATCACTAGCAAGGTCAGCATTCCTTCGTCTTTGCAAGTTTTCTTTTTCTTTTCATATAAATCTTATATATCATAAGAGTATTGATTGTGATTTTCGAAAATGGATCATGCATGAAAGAGATGAAAATATATTTGGCTTTTAAAAGTTGAAAAGTTTCGGCATTTGGAATGTTTTGTATGTCACAGTCTTAATAACAGTAATTGTAGCACATGGTCCATGTTTGTTGACTATATAAATGAAATAATAACTAAAATTGTTGACCATCCTTCTGATATAGTATGTTATTGGATGCATTTTTTAGTTTTACGAATCTTTTATTCGTTGGATGTTTGATTAAAAGCTTAAAATGAGGAACAAATGACTGATGTTGATATTGACATGAGACATTAATAAATTAGGATCAATGAAGTCGTGATAGGGTTTCACTACTAGACTGTTGTTACACGATTAAGGAAGCTTAGTAGTTGGGGTTTCATATACTTATTGTTCGTTGATATTTTTAGATACGTACTGCTTGGTGCTATTATTTCTAGATTTTTTTCCATTTCTGAGGTGAGATATTGTTTACATTATTTTGTTAAGCTTGAGAGCTCTATTTGATGTTTTATTTTAGTTTGGAGTTGAGATTCTTTTAGTTATATAATTGGAAACATCTGATTATTGGTGATTTAAAATCAAATTTTGGGTTTGCTTTGGTTTTAATATTTGATTTCATTCTTGATAAAGATGATTTTCAATGTCTTTGGGGTGGTTTAAATATTTCAAGTATTTCCTCATTTTCTTTGCAGATGTATTAATTATGTTACTGGATATCGATGTTGATTCTTGTCGCAACGTGCATGCGACACGGAGCGTCGATCGAACAAACATTTTTGAAAAATAGAAATTCGAAGTCGCCACCAATCATTTTAAGGCGTGATTGATCACCCAATTTTAAAATAAAATATTTTGGTCTGCGGAAATTTAAAGTTGGTTTAGGAGTCATTTCCGTGTGAGGAAGTTATTAGCACCCTACGACGCCCATTATGAAAAATGGTTACCAAATTTAATCAAATACTATCCAGATAATTTTTTTAAAATAATGTTATAGAAATTCAATTTTGAACGTCGCATTTAGTACACTTTGCATCATAAAAATGAGCAAATAAATGACCTTCAATGGTTGGTACAAAAACCATTAAAAAAATTATTATTATTTTTTTTAAATCAAAGCGTTATTGGAGTTACTCTCGGTATCCTAAAAATAACTCATCACCTCGGTAGTTCAAAAAATTTGGTATTCTAAAAATTCTAAAGCCCGTCATCGGATTTTTTTTAGTGAAAACTAAATAAAGAAATTAACAAAATTTAGATCAAATTGTTATGGTTTTAATTTACGAGCGTCAATTCTGTTGATAAAAGAATGAAATAATAGTCACATACAACCGTGGCGTATGATAATAATACATAAATAAAAAAGAAAAGATAACAACTATAAAGAAAAAGAAAGAATAACGGAAATGAATGTTAGAGTGACAAATATGTATGATAAATTAAAAATAATGTAGAGAAAATAATGAAACAAGACGTGAACTAATTAAAAAAGACAAATAAAAATAAATTAAAACAAACCAATAATATCTATTGAAAAAAATAAAAAAATAAACAAACACAAAAAAACAAAAAAATATAAAGAAAATGCAAACAAAAAAAACTTAAAAAAAATACAGAAAAAAAGAAAAGAATTTTTTTTACAAAGAGTAATGTCACCCTTTGTCTTTTTTTTTAATTTTCATTTTTTTCTTTAAACATATATATGTGTATATAATTATTTAGTAAATAAATTAATAATAATTTTTTTTATGTGTAAAATAAAATAATCTATAAAAAATGCTTAATTTCATACATAATTGGCATGAACATGCTATTTTTTTACTACATAGTCTATTAATTATTATTTTTTATTTCTTCACTCAATGCTAATCAAATAGCAAAAAATGATCATGGATGGTAACTAATTTAAATAAATAAATAATTTTGTTTGGGATATAAATATACCATTTTTTATTTTAGACTACTTAGTTCACTAATTACCATTTTCCTTTCTTCTTTCATTACTAGGAATGATCATGGATGGTAACTAGTTTAAACAGTGTCATTAAAAAAATCAATAAAACTTTCAAAATAAAATAATTTTTGTTTGGGATATAAATATACCATTTTTTTATTTTAGACTACTTAGTTCACTAATTATCATTTTTCATTTCTTCTTTCATTGTTAGGAATAATCATGGATGGTAACTGTTTAAACAAGTGTCACAAAAATGATGGTCAAAAATTAAAAAATAAAAGAAGAGAAGACTTGTAAGAACATAAAAAAAAGTAAAACTTAAATATTTGCATAATCTTGTATAGAGTTTTTACTTTCTATTTTATGCATTTTTATGTATGAGAAATTATCATAGGAGATCTTTTCATAAAATGTACACTTTCAACCCGTTAAAGGGTTGATTCACATTGAGAAAATTTTACACTCCTCAAAAGTTTTATCCTCATTCTTATTGATTGAGTTGATGACAAAAAAAATCTCATTATAAAACTTGTAGAGAAATAAACAATACATGAAAATAAAACTTAAGATTAAGAGTAGGAGAAATGATAAAGAATGAGCAAACAAACTTATATATGGAAAATGAAACAAAGAAATATCAAATACATGAGTATGAAAAAGAGAGATGGTTAATAAGAATGAATAAGATATATTATAAGCTAAAATGCAAGAGATTTGAACTACCTTAATAAAAAGAAAAGGAGAAGATGGAAGATGAATAGAAATGAAAACTCTCATTCTTTATCTTTTTCACTATTTTCTCAAGATCTCTCTTTCTCTCTCTAAAATCCCTTCTCTTTCTCACTCTCCAAATCTCTCTCTTCAAGTGAAGACCTCCCCTATATTTATATGTAAACTTAGGGCTTCACTTTTTAATTTTAGTCTTTTTGTTCCTTTTTTTTATTTTAGTCATTGGACAAATCTTCTTACTTTTAGGCATTGGGCTATTTTTCAAATCATACACACAGTCTTAAACTAGTATATGAAAAAAAAAATTGTATTTTTAAAGTATTGGACTAGACAAAATACAGTATCTACAACTGCCCCCCTTTGTTCATGCTTCTAAACTTAGAATGTGTACAAAGGTGTAGATAAGTATTTTTATCGAGAAAAACTATATAGATAAGGAGAATAGAAACCTCGACTTATTCGGGTTCTATGAAATGACTAACTTATGAAATTGACCTGGATAGACACAGACTTCAACCTTGACTCAATTCGGGTTTGATTTAACCCTATAAATTGAAATGGACTAGGCGCTGACATCAGGTTTCGACCGCGACAAAGTCGGGTTCGATTTAACCTAAGATAAAGAAAGGACGTGGACCTGGATAGACGCAGGCTTTGACCTTGACTCGATGTGAGTTTGATTTAATCATATTAATTGAAATGGATCAGGCGCTGACACCGGCTTCGACCGCGATAAAGTCGGTTCGATTTAACCTAAGATAAAGAAAGGGTGTGGACCTGGATAGACGTAAGCTTTAACCTCGACTCGATGCGGGTTCGATTTAACCATATTAATTGAAATGGACCAGGAGCTGACACCAGACTTCGACCCCGACAAAGTCATGTTCGATTTAACCGAGATATTTGAAAGGAAACGAACCTAGATAGACACAGGCTTCGACCTCGACTCAATTTAGGTTCGATTTAACTAAAGATGTTGAAATGATATCTGATCTGATTTTTACAAGTTTCATATAGCACAAGAGCTAGATTAATGCATGCTTTAAATGTTGAAAAGTCATGTATAGATTTCGAAAGAATATCTTTAAATGATTAATGCACTTGAATTGCATCAAAACAGATCAATATGATGCATGTCTAAGCGTTGTACTTATTGGATTTAAATTCAAAGTAGTGATTTTGAGTGCATGCATGATTGAAAACATTTGTAAGATAATTATTTGATGAATTTTTTGAGAGTTGACTAATGTTGCCATATCCTTCACCCTTCAAATCAATCACTTGGCCTAAGGTCATGGATTCGCAATGAATTATCGAGCATACTTTCAAGAAAATGATGCATCCTTGTTCATTGGTTTGTGCCCCAGTATTCGGCTTCACGTCGATGATGAAGAAAAATGAATAATTTCTCCACATTTTGCTTCTTTTTTGTACTTTAATTGTAATCATCCAATCGTGCTTTAGCCTTCATTATGCGCATACCGACTTTCTCGTGGTGACTTTTTAGATTTCACCTCGCACTCAGACCACATTTCTTAGTTCCTATTCTTTTTTTAATTAGTTTTCACCTAACCAAGTTTATGCTTTTGAGTTATTTGAAGAGTAATTAATGATATCTTAGAATTGGAAGGAATAAGAAATAATGGAAATAAGGAGAAGATGGAGTATATGTATTTGTCAACTGGGAAAGAAAAAAGGCTCTTCATTGATGATGAATAATGTTTACAAACGATGATTTGGAAAAAGAAAAAAATATGGAAGAAGAATTTCTCCAGTATTCGAGACAACTCTTTTTTTTTAACATTTTTTTGCCTAACTTCATTTTTCTCATACTTAGAGCGGTCAAACGAAGTACTTCTTGACTGTATCAGAATTAACTGTATGCGGTAAATCATCTTCATCCATGTGTGTTAGCATGAGAGCTCCTCCAGAGAAAGCCTTCTTAACAATGAAAGGTCCTCTGTAATTTGGGGTCCACTTCCTCCGGTGATCCTTTTGATATGAGAGTATCTTTTTCTACACCAAGTCTCCTTCTCGAAAATATCAGGGACGCAATTTTTTATCATATGAGTGCATCATTTTTCTTTGATATAATTCCCCTCTACATAATGCAGTCAATCTTTTTTCCTCGATGAAATTCAATTGCTCATATCGTGTTGGTATCTACTCTGCTTCTTCTAATTTTGCCTCCATTAAGATTCTAAGGGAGGGAATTTCCACCTCAATTGGAAGGACCACTTCCATGCCATATACCAAAGAGAATGGCGTTGCCCTAGTTCATGTCCGGACTGATGTGCGGTACCCATGTAGTGCAAACGGGAGCATCTCATGCCAATCCTTATAAACCTCCATCATCTTCTCTATGATCCTTTTTATGTTCTTATTGGTTGCTTCCCCTGTTCCGTTCATTTTCAGACGATAAGGAGATGAATTATGATGCTTAATTTTGAATTGCTCACATAATTCTTTCATCATCTTATTATTTAAATTTGTCTCATTATCTGTGATGATGCTTCCAAGTAGACCATATCGACAAATTATTTCCTTTTTAATGAACTTAACAATCGCACTTCTGGTTACACTCGAATAAAAACTTGCCTCCACCCATTTGGTAAAATAATCTATAGAGAACAAAATGAAACATGCCCATTAGAGGCTTTTGGTGTGATGGGACCAATAACGTCTATGCCCCACATAGAGAACGGCCAAGGCGCGGCCATGACATGTAAAGGGGATGCAGGTACGTGAATTTTATCCGCATAAATTTGACATTTATGACATTTCTTTGCGTATTTGATGCAGTTAGGTTCTAGAGTTATCCAATAATATCCTACTCTCAAGATTTGTTTGGCCATCATATGTCCATTAGCATGAACACCACAAATTCATTTGTGAACTTCCTCTATTATTTGATTCGCTTCCCTTGCATCAACACATCTTAAGAGCACCATATCATGGTTTCTTTTGTAGAGTATTTCACCATTCAAGAAGAAACCCATGGACAATCTTCTAATAGTGAGTTTATCATTCTCAGAAGCTTTGGATGAATATTCCCCTTTCTTTATATACTGCTTGATGTCGTTATACCATAGTCTTATGTTTGGCTCTTCTTCAATACTCATACAGTGAGCAGGAAAATCTTGCTTCTCAATTTTTATAGGTTGCACTTCTTCCTTAAAGTCTGCGGCGAACATGGATGTTAGAGTTGTCAGTGCATCTGCAATTTAATTATCTCTCTGGGTATATGGTCAAATGAGATTACTTCAAAAGTTGGGCTTAACTTAGTTACATGTTTGTTGTAAGGTACCAGCTTGGAGTCTTTAGCTTCCCATTCCCCGTTTAGTTGTCGTATCACCAATAACGAATCTCCATACACTCGAAGCTTCCTTATTTTCATATCATAAGCTGCTTGAATTTTCATGGAACATGCCTCATATTCTGCCACATTGTTTGTGCAGTCAAAGCATAGTTTTACCGTGAATGGGAAACACTTTCCCTCAAGAGATATATGGATTGCCCCAATTCCATGTCCTACATCATTAGATGCGCCATCAAATAACATTCTCCACAATTCTGGATCCATAGATTCTCCTTCATTTTTTAATATGAATGATATGTTCTCATCAGGAAAATCAAATTTCATAGGTTCATAATCTTACACTGGTTGATCTGCCAGATAATCAACAAGTACACTTCTTTTTATTGGCTTTCTCATGACATAGATAATATCATATTCCATGAGCAACATTTTCCATTTAGCAATTCGCCCAGAAAGTGATGGCTTTTTAAAGATTTACTTGATTGGATCCATCTTAGAAATCAACCAAGTGGTGTGGTATAACATGTACTGTCTAAGTCGATGAGCAACCCAGGCTAATGCACAACACGTTTTCTCCAACATCGAATAATTAGCCTCATAGCTTGTGAACATTTTGCTTAAATAGTATATTGCTTGTTCTTTCCTTCCAATGACGTCGTGTTGACCAAGTACGCAACCTATAGATTTTCCTGTAACTATAAGATACAAAATGAGAGGACGCCCTGGAGTTGGAGGAACAAGTATAAGCGGATTTTGTAAATATTGCTTGATCTTCTCAAACGCAATTTAACAATCATCATTCCATCCTTCTGCATCACTTTTATGGAGAAGTTTAAAGATAAGTTCACAAGTTGCAGTTAGCTGTGAGATGAACCGGGCTATATAATTTAATCTCTCCAAGAAACCTTTATCTTCCTTTTGAGTTTGAGGTGGTGGCATATCAATGATGGCTTGAACCTTGTCAAGATCAACTTTTATTCCTTCTTTGCTCACGATAAAACCAAGTAGATTCCCTGAAGATGCTGCGAATGTACACTTTGCCGGGTTAAGCTTTAACTGAAACTTTCTCAACCGTTCAAATAGTTTTCGCAGAGTGACGTATGATCTTGTCCTTGACGAGATTTGACAGTCATATCATCAACGTACACTTCGATTTATTTATGCATCATATCATGAAACAGTGTTACCATTGCCCGCTGGTAAGTCGCCCCTGCATTCTTTAAACCAAATGACATAACCTTATAACAAAATGTATCCCACAAAGTTATAAAAGTCATCTTTTCACGGTCTTCAAGAGCCATTTTGATTTGGTTATACCCTAAAAAATCATCCATGAAAGAGAAGGTTGAATGTCATGCAGTGTCATCTACTAAGACATCGATATGGGGTAATGGAAAATTATCATTGGGGCTTGCCTGATTTAAGTCTCTATAATCGACGCACACCCTTACTTTCCCATTTTTCATTAAAACTGGGACTATGTTAGCAACCCATTCAGGGTAGTTTGCTACTTCTAGAAAACCTGCATTTACTTGCATTTTAACTTCTTCTTTGATCTGTACCAGCATATCTGGTTTCATTTTTCGTAACTTTTGTAGCACTGGTTTACTTTCGGGCATAAGTGGCAAATGAAGAACCACGATATCAGTGTCTAGACCTGGCATATCTTGGTAAGACCATGCAAAGACGTCAATATACTCTTTGAGTAAGTCAATTAAATCTCGGCGGCTTTGGCTTGTCATAGAAGTGCCGATTTGGACTTCTTTCGTCTCTCCCTCCACTTCCAAATTTATCACATCCGTTAAATCTTGATATGGTTGAGTTATTTTTTCATCCTCTTCTACCATTCTTAACATTTCTGGAGATGGTTCAAAATTATCCTCGTCACCTTCATCTGACTCTACGCTAAGAATGAGATTGTCAAAGTTATTTTCAAAATCACCGTTCTCGAACTTGAATAAGATTATTGGATGAAAGGAAGGCGAGAAAAGAAAATAAATAATGCATGAGTATGAACATTTTAGAAATGGAAAAAAGTAGACATAAAAGGAAGAACAAAAAGAACTGGAGTTGTATTTATCATTAGCCAAAAGAAGATGAAACAAGTTATTAGATTTTCATTCAAAGAGATGACATGAAATAGACGAGAACATAGGCTCATAACAACGAAATTCCTAAGGCATTGGGTAGAATTATTAGAATTTTGGCATGAACACATTGCTCTTGAAACTTCCCGAGAAGCACTGGTAGCTCAATGACGTCCCAATTGTTAAGCTCATGATCTGAATCGTATCGAGAAACCAAGTCCTCTGTACTTTCACTTGATGATTTTCCCAAGATTGCGGATATTGAAAGCTGGGTGATATCATCTTCAAGGTAGTACTACTCTACTATAATAGGTTCTTTGAATGAAATTCCCCCACTTCTAAAGGATTCAGAAATATAGGGTATGATCACCGTTTCTGTATCGAATTCCCTATTTTTGAGCCTAGCAATCCTCTTTTCTTTCTTTTGAGCTTTCACTCTCCTTCTATCAGCCTTGGTCGGTTTATATCCAACCCCAAACCTTGGTTCATTCTTGTCCCACTCGATTAACTTATTTTTGCCTTGATGCTTACCCCTGAGTCCTTTGTCTAGCTTGTATCCCCCTTTTATCATCAACTTTTTCACCATCGGAGATGCTTTTGATATGCTTGATGCTGAGCGAGTTTCCCACTAGCAACAAATGTGGTGTTCGCAATCTCAAATGATCGAAATGAGCACTCAAATGCTTCTTCTGCCGCCTCAACATACAGCATGGTAGCCGGCTTGGATACCAATAAATCTTCTTCCCTATATATACAAATGAGTTTATGATCCATTATAAATTTCAGCTTCTAATGTAATGAAGACGGTACTTCCCCGTGAGAGTGAATCCATGGTCGACCTAAAAGAAAACTGTATGCTGGATTTATGTCCATCACTTGGAAAATAATATTGAATAGGCATGAGTCGATTTGAATTTGTATCTCTATGTCTCTGGCTACTTCTCTTCGGGTACCGTCGACTGCTCTTACTATCATCATGCTCGGTCGCATATGTGTTGCATCCACAGGGAGCTTTGCTAGTATGGATCTTGGCATTACATTTAGAGACGAGCCGTTATCAATCAATACTTTTGCAACAACATAATCCCTACATTTCACGGATATATGTAGAGCTCTGGTGTGTCCAGTACCATCAGTAGGGATTTCATCATCTGTGAAAGTGATAAAATTTGGTGCGGTAATATTTCCTACAATTCCACTCAACTTCTCTATCGTAATGTCATGACAGACATATGCTTGATTCAAAACCTTCAATAATGCTTGGTGATGTGGTTCAGAATTTAGAAAGAGTGACAGTAAAGATATGCGAGCAGGTGAGCGATTAAGTTGTTCTATCACCTTATACTCACTTTCTTAATGAGCTTAAAAAATTCACATACTTCTTCTTCAGACACTGCTCTTTCTCTCTCCGTACCTCTTAATATATCCAGGTCTATCACTTGGCCACCATGCATTTCTCCTTAGAATTCATGACCATTGTCGCCTTCTTTAGCTTTCCCTTTCCTTTGCCTTTCATACTCATTGCTTTTATCCGTTTACAAAACGTCTGGCGTGTAGCATCTGCCATTCCTCGTCATCCCACCTAATCCCAAAATATTAGTTATGGGGAGATCGAGGTCAGACGGATTTAGCGCTTGAGTTTTGTTGTTACCGCTTATAATGACCCCATATCTGTACATCCATAGTACTACTCTTGAATCCTTGTAAGAAAACGCACCCGATATTTGGATGGTGATATGCATCGGAGCATAAGACGTAGTGGTGTGAGTTGACTTTTCCTCGTAATGTACTGTGTGAGGTTTTGGGATATAGGATGACACTTCAACATTAACTTCAGATGATTCTTTAGTTATCATGAGGACTAAAAAGTCATTTTCCTAGTATTCCCTTTCTCCTTATGACTTATTGTAAGTATCTTTGCATCCAACAACTTTTGCACTTCCATTTTAAAATCAGCACATTCCTCAATTGTATGCCCCGACACATTCTTATGAAACAAATAATCAAAGTCATGCATATGCTTCTTAGAAACGCCTTCATCCTCTGAGTGTGTTGGTAGATGTACCCTGCTCTCGAAAGAAGATGGAAAAGTATTTCCATTGACGTGCTCACATCTTCCACGTCCCTCTTTCCATATGAAAAATATTCCTCAATTGCATTTACGGCACTATTCCCATGATTTGGTAGAGGGTTGGAATTGATATCTGGATTCCTATTAGCCTTTTTGAAATTCAACCATCCAGCCTTGATCAATGCTTGTACTCTACCTTTTAAAGCCGTGCAATTCTCAGTCGAATGTCCCACTACCCCAGCATGATAATCACAGCGAGCAGTCGGATCATACCACCTTGGGTATGGTGGCTGTAGAGGTTCATAAGGAATTGGCACCATTGATTATTCTATATCAATTGAGGTTAGAGTTTTGTATATGACATGGGGATTGGATCATATTGGACAAAACATTGATTATTTCTATTTCTCCTCAGAGGCTGATCAGCCTGACCAACAATTTACTGGTGAGTTGATGGTCTGAAACCTAGTCTCTGGTTGTCTTGAAATGCTGATTGTTGAGAGTAATAATTGTACGGAATTCGTGAGGTATTTGCCACATATGATGTCATAGATTTGGGCCCTTCACTATACTTTGGAAATCCCGGCCTCGGGTTTACAACTTGTGATGGGTACCCAAAATTGATCTTCTGTACATCCCCTTCGGTGGCTCTTTTTTACAGATGATGTATCAGATACGACTTCCAAAATTCTTCCATTCTTTACCCTATATTCAATCCTTTCACCAATCACTATGATGTCCGAGAAGTTATTTGAAGCGTTTCCAATCATCCTATCGTAGAATGAAAATCTCAAAGTGTTGATAAACACTGCAGCCATCTCCTTTTCTGGCAATGAGGGGTGTGCTTGAGCAGCTAAATCCCTCCACCTTTGCGCAAATTCTTTAAAGCCTTCAGTAGGCTTTTTCTCCATCCTCTATAGATCCAGACGATCAGAAGTCATGTCTATGTTGTACTTGTATTGTCTTAAGAAAAAATCAGCTAAATATTTCCACCTAAGAATATGTCGGTTATCCAATTGAATATACCAGCGAGATGCAGCCCCAGTCAAGCTATCTTAAAAGAAATGAATCAGCAGCTTATCATTATTTGCATAAACAACCATCTTTCTGCAGTATAATAAGGTGACTTCTCGGGCATGTACTACCATCATATTTTTCAAACTCATATAGTTTGAATTTGTGTGGGAAGGTAACATCTGGGACAAAAAATAATTGGGTGGCATCAATGGTTCCATATACATCTGGCTCCTCAATGGCGCACAATCTTTCCTCTAAAAAGTCCAGTTTGTCTTTCGACAACGGGTCTTCACTTGGTTTAGTAACAGGCCTCTGCCCCTTTGGGTCATCAACATCAGGTATGATGATTGGCTCATTAGCGAGTTCGCCTTGTGGGGTGAAAGCCAGGTGCCATTGTGGATGGGTTGTACCCACTTTTCCCTATCTTTATAATTTCCTGAACACTTGGAAATGGATAGTGCTGGATATATACTAGTGGTGAAGCATGCTGGAAGTGGTCGGTCTGATGACGTTGATAAGTTGGAGTGAACCTAGGTGGGTAAGGTGGAGTATCGTTTGGCAGTTGATTTTGTGATGATTGAGCCCCTTGCGGATTTTCAAGACAGACTTTTCCCTTACTCGCGGTGAGGAGTTCCAGGACTCTTGCCATTTACTCTTCCAGCTCCCTAATTCTTCTTTCATTTCCTCTCTCAATTGCTCTATTTCTTGCTCGTCCATGACCCTAACTTGAGCTCGTGTTCGATAAGGATGTCGGAATTGACAGGCTATCTTTGAAAAGTTTTCTTAATAAAATAAATATAAAACAATGAAATGGTAGATTTTGCTAATGAAGAAGAATAAATAATAATAACAATTATAATAATGAAAGTAAATTTATGCATGAGAAATGATATTGCGCAAAGTGAAATTCCAAAAGTACTCAATTTCATTCAATTAGTAGAGCCATCCACTACATTTGAGTATATAGAAGTCAAACTACACTACTCCGCAATATGAGTTTATACAAAATGACCAAAATGACCCAAATCTCTGTTGATTTCTTCCAAGAACTTAGACAAGTTCTTCCCATTAGGATGTTTGGGCAAAACACTTTTTTTTTTTCAAAAATGATGCTTGTTCCGCCAAATTGCTCGCTTTCACAGCCACGCCTTTAAGCCATTCTATAGCCTGCCTTGATCATTGTCGAATCAAGTCGTGCTCTTGTTGCAGTAATTGGTAATCATATCTCAGTGCGTCGACATTAGCATCATTATTTCTTGCCAATTTCTCTGCCACGTTCTGATACGCTCTAACTTGGTGCTCAAGGCTTGCAATGTCTTTCAATAGTTCTTCACTATCATTTGGTGACTCAGTCTTCCTAACTTTTTAATTTTCTAAATCAAGTTGTAAATCATCAGCAATTCGTCGTAATGAGTCATATTATTTTTCTAACTCGATGATGAACGCATTCTTCTTATCGACAGCCCCATTAACCTTTTCTAAAACCTCTTGTACAAGTTTATTTTTCCTTTCTAGTTTCATGATTCGGTCTTCTTGTTCATAGATTACCACTCGCAAATTCTCATTGTCCTCTGCCATCCTTCTAATTTTGTTGTTCATCTTGCGAGTGTCAGTTCCCAACTCTAAGTTTTCCGCTTCAGATATTCTTGATCCTCAGCCTTGTTTCTCAAGTCTCTAAGTTATTTTCCCGCTTCGATTCTGTGCTTGCCAGACAAATTCATCTCGACTGTTAGACGTTTGTTTTCTTCCAAGAGATTTAAATTCTTTTGACATTCCTCATATAACTTATCTCGCTCCTCATTTTTAACAATCTCCTGATAAGCTTCTAGTAACTTGTGTTTTGTAAATCCTCAACTGGTAAGGCAATAGTTTCTTTTCCTCTGCTCTCAAGCCACGTTTCATACTCCTTTGTGCAATTCATGTGATTCTTCTCATTTCGCACCATTCTCGTTATTTTCTAAGCTCCAATTAGCTGCTGTAATTTTTGTTCAATATCTTGAGAATCATAATTGATCTCAATGTCCTTTAATGCGTGCGTGGCAAGGATAAACTGTCTCATGTATAGTTGACGGAGCACCATTAGCAAAGCATAGCTAGTACAACCCCATGGTCCTGGGAGTGGGACCCATCGATAGTCGCCACATTTGTAGATCATCAATGTCAACAGCATCCATTGGGCTTTTCAGATAACATCCTCATCTTAAACTTTGATATGTATGAGGGTCACACCCCTTTTGTGAAAAACTACGGATTCCATTTGACCATTCCAAATTCTGAAATGGGGATTCTCGTCTTCATCCATGGACTTGAAAACTTAACTTGAGGACATTTGAAATCTGATGGACATCTTAGATGGCTAAGGATCCAAATACACAAAAGAGATGGAGAGCCAATGAACTTCCCTTTTCAAAGCACTTGTATGTGATTTAAGGAACGAAAAGTCTCAGCTATAATTGAGATAACAGGGTTAACATCATGTTCAACTTGCAGGAACATTTTTATCACTTTATCATCCACATAACCTTGAATTTTTAGAAATAACACGGTGCTATATATACACAGAGCATAAAGAGCCATACCTTTATCTTCCTTTAAGATATTTTGGGCAAGATTTAAGAGGTAATCCAGCGGCACACACTCATTCCCCCCTTTAACTTTCAACCTTTTCTCAATCTAAGATGTATGGACAGTACCTAAGAGCTTGGATAAAGCTCTCTTCAATGTGAGCCTTTTGTCATAATTATAAACTTTATCCGTGCTTTGCAGGGGGACGTTCAGTCGGGCTTGATATTCTTAAATTGTAGTAGTAAGATCAATTGTTCCAAAGGTGAAACATCTATACAGAGGATCCCAGAAATTCATTAAAGCCTTAAGAACATGAGTGTTGACTGTAGTATACAAAAAAATAAGCGATGCGACCATATTTGCTGAAATTTTTATGCTTCGGTGAAAAATCCTCCCATATCTTCTTCAACCTCTCCAAGTCAGTGTGTGAGAACTCTATCTTAGTGATTGATGGTAGAAGAACGACATCCTCTTTTTTCAGACAATCTTCTTTTTATTTCTGCGTGTCCTCTGACCATTGGGCTATTGTAACTTGATCTTCTATCACACTTGGATTAGAAGTCATGGTCTCTAAAATATGAATGAATTGAATACTTCTCTATAATCCTTATTACGCAACATGATGCATGTATGAAAAAAGGAAAGATGAAGTCAGAAGTGAAACAATGGAAAAGAAAAGAAATGTTTAAAGAGCGTAGGACATATATACATGAACAAAATTAATCAGATATCATAATTAAGCATAATCTCTATTTCTATCATACATTGGTCATGAGATGGGCTCTAAGAACAAAATGCATGTGTGGTTGGGCTCTCAAATCTCTTAATAAGCTCTCAGGTTGTCCTCACTATTATCTGAATGGAGTAACATGGCCCCCAAACGGTATCCCAAAAGGGTTGACCTAAGTGAGAACTTTTGTGAGCCTGCACGAGAACTGTAGTTCCACGAAGACATTCCACTACTCATTCTTGCTAATCCTAAAGGGAAAGCCCGGGTACAGGGCTAGTGTATATGTGTGAAATTAGAAATTATGTAAAGAAATATGCTTTGTAAAAAAAGGACTTATGTACAACTACATGCACGAATTAGAAAAAAAAATAATGAATCAAATAAATAAACAAAGAACCACACAAAAGGATAGCATATGATGAAATTTTGGCTTGACTCTCTATTGGTCTAAAAATGGTTAGACCAATTGTTTTTCCCCGGTGGAGTCGCCAAGCTGTCGCAACGTGCATGCGACGCAGAGCGGCGATTGAAAAATCATTTTTGAAAAAAAAGATATTCGGAGTCGCCACCAATCATTTTAGGGCGTGATTGGTCACCTAATTTTAAAATCAAATATTTTGGTCTGCGAAAATTTAAAGTTAGTTCGGGTGTCATTTGCGTGTGGGGAAAGTATTAGCACCCTACAACGCCCATTATGAAATATGGTTACCAAATATAATCAAATACTATCCAAATTATGTTTTTAAAATATTGTTATAGAAATTCAATTTTGAATGTACCATTTGATACACTTTGCATCATAAAAATGAGCAAATAAATGACCTTCAACGGGTGGTACAATGACCATTAAAAAATTATTTTTATTTTATTTTTTCTTTAAATCAAAGGGGTATTGGAGTTACTCTCGGTATCCTAAAATAATTCCTCACCTCGGTAGTTCGAAAAATTTGTTATCCCAAAAATTCTAAAATCTGTCATCAGATTTTTTTAGTGAAAACTAAATAAAGAAATTAACAAAATTTAAATCAGATTGTTATGGTTTTAATTTACGAGCGTCAATTCTGATGATAAAAGAATGAAATAATAATCACATACAACCGTGACATATAACAATAATACATAAATAAATAAGAAGAGATAACAACTATAAAGAAAATGAAAGAATAATGGAAATGAATGTTAGAGATGACAAATATGTATGATAAATTAAAAAATAATGTAAAGTGAAAATAATGAAACAAGACGTGAAATAATTAAAATGACATATAAAAATAAATTAAAACAAAACAATAATATATACTAAAAAAATAGAAAAATAAACAAACACAAAAAAATATAAAAAAATATAAAATAAATGCGAACAACAAAAAAAACTAAAAATAAATACAGGAAAAAAAAGAATTGTTTTTACAGAGAGTGATGTCACCCTGTCCTTTTTTTTAATTTTTGTTTGTTTCTTTAAAGACATATATGTATATATAATTATTTAGTAAATAAATTAATATTAAATTTTTTATGTGTAAAATAAAATAATCTATAAAAAATGCTTAATTTCATACATAATTGGCATGAGCATGCTATTTTTTTACTACATAATCTATTAATTAACATTTTTCATTTGTTCACCCAATGCTAATCAAATAGTAAAAAAATAATCATGTATGGTAACTAATTTAAACAAACGTCACTAAAAAAAATTTGTTTGGTATATAAATATACCATTTTTTATTTTGGACTACTTAGTTCACTAATTACCATTTTTTCTCTCTTCCTTCATTACTAGGAATGATCATGGATGGTAATTAGTTTAAACAAGTGTCACTAAAAAATCAATAAAACTTTCAAAATAAAATAATTTTTGTTTGGGATACAAATATACCATTTTTTCTTTCTTCCTTCATTGCTAGGAATGTTCATGGATGGTAACTAGTTCAAACAAGTGTCACAAAAATGATGGTCAAAAATTAAAAAGAAAAGAAGAGAAAACTTGTAAGAACATAAAAAAAATCAAAGCTTAAATATTTACATAATCTTGTATAGAGGTTTTACTCTCTATTTTATGCATTTTTATGTATGCAAAATTATCATAGGAGATCTTTTCATAAAATGTACACTTTCAACCCATTAAAGGGTTGATTCACATTGAGTTAATTTTACACCCCTCAAAAGCTTTATCATTATTCTCATTGATTGAGTTGATGACAAAAAAATCTCATTATAAAACTTGTAGAGAAATAAACAATACATGAAAATAAAACTTAAGATTAAGAGTAGGAGAAATGATAAAGAATGAGCAAACAAACTTATATATAGAAAATGAAACAAAGAAATATCAAATACATGAGTATGAAGAAGAAAGATGATTAATAAGAATGAATAAGATATCTTGTAAGCTAAAATGCAAGAGATTTGAACTACCTTAATAAAAAGAAAAGGAGAAGATGGAAGATGAATAGAAATGAAAACTCTCATTCTTTCTCTTTTTCACTATTTTCTCAAGACCTCTCTTTCTCTCTCTAAAATCCCTTCTCTTTCTCACTCTCACGCGATGTAGTAAAATGGACATATAGTCAATGTTATTGGTGCATTAGATACAAACATATTTATTTGTCTAGCATGGGCATTAAGTGTAGCTTCTGCATAATAAATTTGATATCAATATCAATGTTTTCTTCTATTTTTTTTCCAGATATGTCAAGACTTACGCGTTTTAATGATTGATAACCTTGACTCCAATTGGATTTAGAGAGTGGGGACTTTGTTAGCATTGAACAAGTTTCCTTAGAATTTTTCTCATGAAGATCTTAACACTATTATGGTTTCATGTCATCTAATATGTTACACAATCTTTAGTTTTTTGGTTTACAAGGTAATGTTTGGTTGTAATCTGGATAGTTGGTGCTGAATATTTTTTTTTTATTATTGAGAATGGGATTTAATAATTACTCATCCTTTATGTGCATGATCTTTTCCGCTCACTTTTATGTGATGCATCTCACTTTTATTAATTTAATTCTTTATTTCTACCTTATTAGTTATGTTGTTTGGTTTCCAAGTCTTTTCCATTTATGAAAGAATCTAATAGCTAGTTTTTCTTATTTTATTTAAAATACAATGGTGTGCCATTAATTTAATGGTACATAAGACCTTACCATTCTTACTAGATGATGCTCAATCCATTATAAATTAGTATCGTGAATAATCATGATAAGAAGACATTGTCATATGGCTAAATTTTTTTATACTAAAATATATTTCAGATGGCTAACACAAATGTGAATGCGAAGAATGCACAAAAAGATTTCTTTGTATACTTGTAAGTAATTCATGAGATCATCAATTTAATGCTACATATTTTCATATAAATTGTTGTAATGTTAATGTGGTTGTTTAAAATTAAAACAATGTGAATGAATGTGCTAAAATGAGGGCGGCAGGTGAAAAAATTAGTGGTAATGAAGTAAGTATGTTTAAACAAACATTACATTACAACATGGAATTGATAAATTTTGATTGTAATTTAAGTGAGTTTGTGATATGAAAACACGAAAACATCTAGCTTTAAAGTGGAATGGTATGATGAAGGAAAATGAAATCTATGCCATTGAAAGCGGAGCGGAACGACTCGGTTCTAGTCATCCGAGAAGGCCTGCCTTTAAATATAAGTTGTTCACACGCTGTACACCAGAGAAATTTGTGGATCTTGTTGTAAATTTTGATTAGGGAAAAAGGAATGCAGTCGTGGAGATGGGATTTGGAGGATTGTTGGATATTAAATGCCGCATGCTGAAGAGGAACTTCTTGCAGCAACTATTAGGTTGCTTCGATCCAGTCACCTACACGTTGAATGTCCATGGGTCAACATTCAAAGTCATCGCAAATGATGCGACTTCTATACTGGGCATCTTTGACGGTGGGCAGGAGATCAAATTCGATGGTGATGTGAATGAGATAAAAGATCTAAAGTCAAAGTGGGTGAACGCCAAAGGTGATATTCCGGTGAACTCCTTGTCTAAATTCTTGATTAAGGAGTCTGACGGCAATGATTGGAGGCAAGCCTTTATGTTGTACATTGTTGGGGTTTTGTTATCTTCTCGATCAAAATCAATCGTCAGTCATTCATGGTTGCACGTTGTGAAGTCACCTACGACTATCCAACAGAAGAATTTGGCTTCTGCTTGTTTTAAAGATTTTATGGATGGTGTCGCAAGGTATCAAAACAACCACCACAATAGCATTATCGGATGCTTGTTATTTATATAAGTAATATATTAAGTTTACATTGGTATTACTTTCACATTATAACATATGTATTTTTTCTAATAAGTTCATTTCGATGCAACTATTTTATCTGGAGAAGTTGGCATGTGCTGCCAATTATGTTGACTTGAATAGCCCTCACCGCTAAGCTGGAAGGATAGGGCCGTTACAAAAATGAATTATTTTTATAAAATCAAGGGGAGGAGAAGTTTGGCCTAAAGGCTGTGCGGTAAGCATTTTAGAATATTACAAATTTGGTTGATTATATTACCATTGATTATTTATTACTAATTCATATATATATTTATATTATGTAGATCGATACAATTGCGAAAGTCATTTTGGTCGATCGTGAGGTTCAGGAGGACTGCGATCGTAAGCATATTCGTGAGGACGTGTGTGCAAGTCTACCTGAAGAGCAAGTCATCGGACTAGGTGCTTTAAGTGCACAAGTGATCGCATTTCAGATGGAGTCTAGCTCTATGTGGGTGGCTCTTCAAGTGGGGTCCAGCTCCATGAGGGAGGAGTTTCACAATTAGTGGTCGTGTAGAGAAAAATGATGGTTGTCCAAGAGCAGATGTGCATAACTTTGGCGAGTGTTTTGGCACGGGACATTGGTAAGTCTAGAGCGCAAGACAATGAGCCATGTGTCACCCCGATTGAAGATAAAAAATGAGGAGGTTTTGATGAGGATATGAGTCCCTCCCATGAAGAAGAGTTGAAGAAGAGTTGTTAGGCTCTTCATCACCTTTATTTAAAGGTGAAATGATGAAATGTGCATCCGGCTAGATGCTTCAGACAGTGCATTCACTGACCTGCTATTGGTAAGGAAATCATCTATGACTGGAACATCTAAAAGATGTCGAAAAGTATTATTGTTTATTGTATTTCATATTTTCTATATATATAACATGTATAATCTGACTATTAATCTAACACCTTACTTAGGGCTGTGGTTTGGTAGGGCAAACAAGTCTTATCCGAGTCTATCGAAAGCCGATTCCCGATGCAGTTGCGCAACACTCGGGAGAGGAGAGATGGTCCTCTACTGGGATGTTTGTGTGTACATAGGGTACCCACCTCGTGTGTTGAATGGTGGTGGGTATATAGATGGGTTGAATGGGTAGGCACCTTGCCCATTGAATGGGTACGCATCTTGAACATTGAATGTGTACACACCTTGCACATTGAATGGGGACGCACATTGTCCGGAGACCCATGTCACGTGTGCACCTTGCACGTTAGATGGTGCTGGATCATCATTATTATCGTCAAACATCATGTCATGCACATCGCTCGGTAATTCTAGACATGTTCGTTTGGTATGTCCAATGGTCTTATAATGGCCACATCGACGGGTGGTTGGTCATGCTTTACTCGAGCTGGCACCTTGGCTGCCCTAGGTCTTGAACGGAGTCTCTTTTAATCTCTACACCATCCTCCTACTTAACATCATGTACATTGGCGACCTTATCATTCTACAAGGTCTCATATTTTGTACACATCATCCAAATCTCCACTTTGGCTCAAGTTGACAATTCACTTAAATTCGACGTAAAGTGAGCAAATATTTTGGTAGCTGGTTAGATCGAATTGTATTGAAACAATACTGTATCATCTGTATCTAGATGAGAATGGCTTGACTCGGTTGGTAGCATATTACTTTTCACAGTGATCTGCCATCAGTCTAGTATGCACGTGTTTGGGATCTCTTGCATATGTTCAACTTTCATAACATTGAACATATGACGACACAGTATCCCCACTGATTCAAACTTGCCACAACTAAACTTTACTGTATCAAGTTGTTGGTCTCGTGACACCATGTATAAGTCATTCAACACCCGAAACTCGATTAAATATGAGCCTCCCTATCATGAGTCAAAGAACAAACTGTAAACGATGCCTCACCCGTGATCTCCTTACGCAATAGCTTAAACAGTTTGTGTGTGAACACATTTTCCCGCATGTTGCTCTAACGCACGCAAGTGAGTCTTAAGCAGAGGCATTTCATTTGTCAACTTGAAGTTGTCCAACCTCTCCTCGTGGCGAATATGTGCCAACTCCCGATCAAATTGTAGCACGAATTCAAATAGTTTAGATCGTTGCGTCGTTCTCATGAGCGCAAAGAATTTTCCACGTTGGAAGGCCTATGCCCAGCGTTCACACTTGGCATACATTCATTGTACCCATTTATTTTAACTAAGGTTGAACGAACCTATCAAACAATTCCATTCCTATTCGAACTCATCTTCACTGAAGATGTCAAACATTAGTCTCTTGAAGTCCTGTAGAAAATCTGGGTTTCACACGTTTGATTGGGCATGTCATTTGAGATGCCATGCACAAAGCCGATGATTGCAATTAGGGTGGAGCATTTTGATTGCTTTACGCATCGCTTTATCGCCATTTGTAATGATCAATTGTGACTTCTTGTTTTCCATGGCATCCAAGAAAGTTCTCAATACCCATTGATAGGTTTCCACGGTCTCATTTACCAATAACGCATAAACAAATACCATAGTCTTGTAGTTGTTCACACCAAGGAAATCATAAGCGGTTTCTTGTATGCATTTATCTTGTAGGTAGTATCGAATGCAACCTAAACAATGATAGTCAACTTGGCATGTCGAGTCTGCCCAGAACAATTTTTCCAGACGATTTTCTGTGTCAATGTTGTATTTTCAATACAAATCTAGATCCATCTCCAATTTTGCAGTAAAAAAAGAAATAGCTGCCTCTGAATCAATTTTACAGTAAGAACCTCACATTCTCATAACCGCCAGCTTGGGCGAGCATGCAATCATATACTTAGCTTAGACTGACACCAACATTATGTAATCCTATTTCCTGATAGCCATGTCCGCTTCATTTCATTGCTCTATTAGATCGAAGAAAGGGCACATCCTGTGGTGAGGCGATGGGATGGTTGTGCTAACTTCAAAAATTTTTACCACCCATTTCTTCATCTTCTTATCTAAGTTCACCCTAAAACAAGCACGACAATCTAACCTTGTCAAGCCTCTTGGTTCTCACTTGGTGTCCTCTGTGCCCATTTATTTTTCTCTTAAACTCCTTCTTTTGAGAAAACCCATCTCCGCAACACAATTTCTCCATCTTTGTTCTTACGTTTATCATCGTTACGTACATTGAACCCAACATCGGTTGCGTATCTTCGGCCTCTTGTAAGTATCAAAATTTTTACCAATGACATTTTCACTTAACAAGTTTGCTAATGTGGATGAACCCAGTCGTGTACTTGTCTCACTCCATTTTATAGATACATCAGGATGACTCATCTTCGAAGATACTTAACTATATTGAAAAAATGGTTGAATTTGATGAAATATGCCGATAATTGAAGTAGAAAGTTTAAGATAATAACAAAAGCGTAAAAAGAATGCATAATATGTGCCTTAGTCAACGCATGAAGCAAGCATGATAAGGTCTAGAAGAGAAACTAAGAACTTTGAAAGTAAAAAATAGTTGAAGTTATGTTCATAAACTAAGACCTCATAAAGCATCTAACTTATGTTCATAATCTTAAAAAATGAAAATGAAACAAACATTACCTTTTCAGTGTAGCCGATCACTTAGTTGAGTTGAAAATTGAAGATCCAAATAAAGAAATTGAAAAGCAAGTGTATTTGAAGTTGAGAACAATCGAGAAGTAGTGAGAATGTATTTAGTTAAGTGAAAAAACTGAATTTTAAGGGTGGTTTAAGAAGAGTAATTGCCCATATTAATTGAACAACCACCAGACACCAACTATAATATGCAAATGTATTGACACAGGCCAAACGCCTCTGTGACTGGCGTTTGAGGTCCAAAAGGGACTAGTTAGACACCAAGCGCCATTCATGAATGGCGTTTGGCCCTGTCACTTGGACACGGGTCAAACGGGACTGTGACTGGAGTTTGGGGTCCCGAAAGGACTTATTGGAACCCAAACGTCATTCATGAATGGCGTTTGGCATGTGTCACTTGGACACGGGTCTAACACCATTGTGATTGGCATTTAGGGACCAAAAAGGACCAGTTGGTCCCCAAACACGATTCATGAATGGCGATTCGCCATGCATGAATGGCGTTTGGGGTGTCCTAGTCAATTTTGGACCCCAAACGCCATTCATCAATGGCGACTCGCCATTCACGAATCAGTAGAGATACGCATTCTCAATTCCTTTATATGTTGTTTTGTTGCAACTTCTAATTTGAGTATAACATTCTTACATTATGCGGCCGTAAAAATTCCATAAACAAAGTTGCTTCCACTTAAAATATCTTCTTACTCTTAACAACATCGTCAAAGCCGATACAATGATGGTTTGTAAATTTTATACAGTTTAAAAATTCAACAATACACTGAACAAACTATGAATCCAGTTTAAAATTCTAAACAACGATTCGATAGGACCTCCCCATAAATATTAGAAATTCTACAATTAAAATACATATTTATATCCGTAATATATATGTCCAACAAAATGCATCCAGAATTTAAAAAATTCAAAAATATACTCAACAAAGTTAGAATCAAGTTTAAAATTGAAGGAGACTATAAAAAGTTGATAAAGCGTCATGTTGCAACTCTTTTCTTTTTCGATGAAGCATCTGTGAATGTTTTGTACGTCGTTCATGTTCTCATTCCGATTCAGTATCTTCATCGATGTCATCATCATGGTCATCATCGTCATCATTAACTGATTCTTCCCCATTGTCATCATGACCATCATCATCATCTTCAGCATCTTCATCATCACCCCCTTGCAAGCTTCCTTGAGTTTCATACATTGGCAAGGCGTCTTTGCAACTTTGCCTACAAGTGTAAAATACTCAAAATGCCAGCTAAGAGTAAATTTGAATATTTTGATTTCAAATTAAAAAACAATTAGGGAAAGATAGGTGATTACAATTTTCTTATCCTTTTTTGCATTGATTTTTCGGCCTTTTCCATCGTCTCACGTGCGCTCAACATTTTATCAAATAACTGTTGCCTGAGACCGATAATCATGCACATCATGCCTGCAACGCATGTCACCGTCACCTGCATTATTTGAATTGCGCATTAATAAGATATTCAATGACTAAATAATAAATATTAACATCATGACTCACATAATTGACATCAGCTGATGGAAGACCCCAGACTGGAAGATCTTCTGGAATGTCAACCAACTCACTACCACTATCTTGTTGTGGAACCGTTATCTGCCATGGTGGTAGTTGGATTTGAGTCACTCTTATATCATCAATGGCCGTTCTAGCCGACCCTGATGCTCATATGGTTATTGCGGTTGCTCGTGCTACTGACGGTTGCTCGTGTTGCTGCCTATACCAAGTAGATTATAAATTTTGATTATTGTATGATAATACCAGTAATATCCTATATTTAAAAATCATCTAGAGACGTTTAGCACCTTCGAAGATGAAGATGCCCTATCATAGTTGTAAGACAACCACATTTTTTAGAAATCGTCATAAGTATCTTCGCCCTCGCCATCTTCATCATTGATGAAGTGTGACACTCAAAAACCTCAAAAACCACCAATCAGATCTTCTTTGGAATATGTTTGATCATATAACATTGAAGGTGGGAGTCTGACTGGGATTAACAGCTCCTAGGATACTAAACTCTATCGTGCAACGCACTCACCTAAGTACCATACTCTACGAGCAGGTCCTTGCAGCAAGATCCTCAGGATGGTAGGAGGTATACTGTCATGGCAATAATCCATCAAGTTTGCAAGTTCTCCCCAAGGGTTCTAGTTGATCTGCAAGTTCAAAACTAAATAGTTTGTGAGTAAAACATTTTTTATATTTTAGAGGGAAGATGATATAGGAATTGATCAAATAAAACACATAACTCATGAGGCCTCACATATTGAATACGGAATTCTTTAAGGTTATGATCAACATCCATTGTTCTTGAGTCACTGTATATCCAACGTGTTGCTCTCAGGAACGTGTCTAGACCACCCACTGGTATGCTCAGTGCAAAACATAAAAATTATTCACACGCCCATACCTTCAATGCTCTCTAGAAACCCCCAGTCGCTACACTTTTCCTGCGGCATAATGCGTCCATATTACAATACAATACGAACAACACCGAACCACCCCAATTATACTCTTGTATCTTATCTATGTTCTGAAGGCTGGGGAAGTACAAGTAGACTTTGTTGCTCTTGTCACAAAAAATTGTACTTTCGAAGAGCACCATAAGAAACACTCTCGTCAATATTTTCTCCTTCTCAGGAGTAGTACACTTGTAATTAACATAATTTTCCTCAAAGCTCCGACTATGGTTTGTCGACTAGCTTCCATAGTGTCTTCTTGTTGTTGTACAGATCCAAATCATAGTCTAGTTGTCGACCAATGACTTTAAGGCCGGTAATCACAGCAAAGTCTAGTGGGGTCATCATCATTTCACCCACTTCATCTAAATGAAAGGTGTGGGTTGTATCCCACCATTTCTCGGCCAGGCTCTTCAAGAGGACATGATTTATCTGCTCTTTTTCAAGATACTTATAAAGTATCTAAAGCTGGAAGCATCGACGTTTCTTTTCACATTTTCAAGTAGCATATTGTACCACGTAGGTATCAATGTGGTGTTCCCAAAACCACTTACACAATCCTCATAGAACTCAGCCTAGGAAACTAAAATTTAAGTCATGACTCAATGAAAAAGTAGTGCGAAGAAAGATGTATTACATAGGAAAAAATATCAAAGAAAGCAATGACAATAATCTATAATCTCTATCATGACATTTTGTCGAATACCTTGTGGGCACGTAAACATACACTATAATTTTTCATCCAAAACATATACCGCTACCAATAATCATACATCTCTAGAAGCATCACATAAAAAACACCCAATTTTAAAAATGATTCAAGAATATATTTGGCGTTTTTACACTAAAACACATAATAACCAAATTTGTCACAAAATAAACTTACATATAAATATAGTGTAGACCCTAGTGTGGAATTTTATCAAACACCTTACGCACAATGATAAAAATATGCCATATAATTCATTATGACATTCCGTTGAACACTTTACGGGCACTCAAAAAAACACTATTGTTTTCCATCCAACACGTGTATTTCTGTCAACAACCATACATTTCTACAATCATCACATAAAAACACCCAATTTGCAGAAAGTATCTATTAGGTGTTTTAACAAGTATAACACATAAAAATTCAAAATCTTTAAAGAAAAACTTTCTTGTTTGCTTGGGTGAGATATATGCTCCATTGGAGCAATATGAAGAATAGGGCTAGTAAGATTTTGATTCTTTAGATGAAATCTTTTCACCCTATAACCGGTGGCGTCATACGAGCTTTTCGAACTGCTTATACTTGGTTACGTCGTTAAATCCAACGTTCCCTTTGTAACTTTATGCTTTGCTCTAGCCATTTTTTTGTGAAAAAAATACAATATTAGAAGGATATGGGGTTTGGGGTGACGGTTTGGAAGGATTCAGCTCGGGTTGTGAGCGGGTTTGACTCGTGTGTTTCAAGGGATGTGCAAAATGAGATATTACGAGTTTGACTCGTGTGTTGCAATGGATTTTGCTCGGGTTGGATGGATTTCGAGCTATGAAGAGATGAGATGAAGAGATGAAGAAGAAAGGATGATAGTAGAGTGTTTGAGTGAAGATGAATGAAGTGTTTAGAGTGGGGGGAAGGGTGGGTATCGGGTTTTTTAAGAGAAGGGGAATAAGGTTTTTTAAGTTTGGGATTAATTTTGATAAGAAAATAAAGTTAGATTTGACAAATATATTTATATGGTTATAAATTAAAACGTAAATGAGGTTTTTTATTCAACTTTTATGGGGTTATAATTATAAAATAAAAGGTTAAATTTCAAATTTTAATATTTAATTACAAACTTTTAGTGGATATGTTCGATTTAACAGTAGAATCTCACCTTAAAGGTTATATGTATTCGTCAAACCGATAAATAGGATTTACCATCACGAATTATAATCATATATGGTGAAAACATGTTTCGCTTGATACTTGTCAGAAAAGCACAACAACATTATCAATGAGAATTTTTAATGAGTTTATGAATAAATGTTCAATTGCTTCAGGAATCCTTACTTAATCTAATCTAATTTCACTTAATAAGTGAATATGGTGAATGTTTGCATTTAGAGAATGAGTAATTAATTAAAAGAAATTCAAATTTTGGATATTTAATGAAGATTAGTGCCCAAAAATGGGTGATTAGGGCCAAATAAATGGCGTTTATGAGCCTCATAGGTGATCGTTAAACTATAGCGTTTAGGAAGTCGATTGGCGATTAGAGCCATTAAACTGACGTTTGGCAACAAAGAAGGGTGATTTGCGCCTTCAAGATGGTGTTTGGAGGTTGAAGAATGATGTTTGGAGGGTAAAGAATGGTGATTGGTTTTTTTTGTGTTCACCAAATTCATAGTGGGGTATAGAAGGAATCTTGAGGGGTTCACCAAAAATTTAAAAAATTATTTTTTTAGAGAGGTTCATAAAAAATGTATTAGGGTTCACCAAATATGTACTGAAGTTCACCAAATAAATGGCGCTTATGAGCCTCTCATCATGTACTTCATCGGCACAGGATGCCAAACCCATCCTCTCCTTATGGGAGGATGAAGGTTTCAAGTGCTTTGAATAGGAACGATTTTATCATCGCTCCCACAGACAACGCCAACTATTGATGCTGAAAACTTTGATTGCTAGGTAGCGTGCAATCTTCTCCAAACAGTATCAATATTTTTCATTCTTCTGCTAAGTATGATCGTCCTCCTATCTGTAAAACACAAACAAAAAATTGAAGGTGAGGAGAACGAGAGGTGGGGGGTCCCTTTCCTAAGGACCATCGATGCCTAAGTCAGTATCCTGGCATTATTTGGCCATAGTTTTCCTTAGGGGAGAAATGATATACCCCTACACTTCGTCGATGGGGGTATTTGTACCACGAGCATGATGGGGAAGTTTTCCTGGACACGATGTCTGCAATGACTGTCTTTGATTAGAAGGAAGAGAGGCGGCATTTGACATAAAGTGATGGCATTAAGGCGCCATTTGGGACATTACTTTCGGCGGGTAATGATGACCTCAGTGCTCAAGGTTAACCGAGCTCTCTTCGGATTCCATTTATGTTCTCGCATATGCTCAGGTCTATTTGACCTGAGCTTCCTCGGGACTGACCAGGTGAGGTCTGTCCTTTATCTAAACTTTCCTTTGTCTCGAACTTATTTGGTATGGCGTGACACGTGTTGCCTCAAAATTGGTTGTCGGGAAAACACCCATCACATGTATTTTACATATAATGCATTGAGGCCCCGTTTATTTCGTGTTATCCTCATTTGTAATCCTTCTATAAATAAATTACCACATTTATTTGGAGTAATAATTAATCAATAAAAGAGCGGACTTGGATAGAAGGGCCAGCGTCGCTACAAGCCAGCGCCGGGACGTTGGCGCGGCATCAAAAGATCCAGAATTGCAGCGCTGCGATGCTGACACAATAATAATTTTGTTGTTTTTATTTTTACTCTAATTTTATCATTGTCAAACCCTAGTGTATAAATAGAATATTAGAGGGTTTTTAGAGGACTGTTTGGATGTGAGAGGCACATGAGAAAGCTTTTGGAGAGGAAACGAATACGAATCCAACCAGGAGACGGATGTTAACTTCAATTCATCTCAAATCTAGTTTTTTCTTTTCTTTTCCTCCATGTTCATGAATATTTTTAGGATATCTTCTTATTATAGTATGTTCTAAATTTGTTATCTAGTGCTACGACGTAGCCAAATCATGATTGTTCGTAAATTTTGATTTTCAATTCAATCAATGTTTATTCAGTATTATTGAGTGCTATAATCCGTTCTAAATGCTTGTGATCGTCTAGCCAACTATTTTATGATTTTAGATTTAATTCTAAGATTGAGAAGTGATGATTAAAATTTATCTTTATTTATAACACCATTAGAATTTCATACGTTAAAGATAATTATGGATCTAGTGTAGCAATTACAATTTCCTGTGCCTAATGAGTTTCAACTTATTGAATCTTAACAGAGATGTAGGGTTAATATTTTTTATTCATTGTTATTGATGCTTGAGAAAAATTGATAATTACTTTAGAGAAATTCACTATCAATAATTTGATAAACATTGATTGATTGAGTTTTAGAATTTTAATCATGTTTAGTTTGGTGAAATCGAAATCTCTAGACCTTTTATCTATTCAAATTTGGATTATTTATCTTGATCAAATCTTTATCGTTTTAGTTTAATTAACACTCCCAATTTTTCATCATTCTCGATTAAAATTAAGGTCTAGTTAATTTCAATAATTAATATCAACCAATCTTGTGGACGATACTCTGTTTTTATAAAAATTTATTACTATAGGAGGGCCTACGTCGCTACAAGCCAGCGCCACAATGCTTGCGCGACATCAAAAGATCCAGAACGACCGTGCTGCGACACTGGCGCGATAATAATTTTATTATTTCTGATTTTTACTCCAATTTCATCCTTATCAAACCTTAGTGTATAAATAGAATATTGGAGGGTTTTTAGAGGACTTTTTGGAAGTGAGAGGCACAGGAGAAAACCTTTTGGAGAAGAAACAAAGATGAATCTAATCGGGAGACAGATCTCAACTTCAATTCATCCTCAAATATAATATTTTTCTTCTCTTTTTCTCTATGTTCATGAATATTTTTAGGATATCTTCTTATTCTAGTATGTTCTAAATTTCTTATCTAGGGCTATGGCGTAGTCAAACCATGATTGTTCATAAATTTTGATTTTCAATTCAGTCGATGTATGCTCAATATATTGAGTTTTATAATTCGTTCTTAATACTTGTGATCGTTTAGCCAATTATTTCATGATTTTAGATTTAATTCTGAGACAGAGAAGTGATGATTAAATTTGATCTTTGTTTATAACACCATTAGAATTTTCATAAGTTAGAGATAATTATGGAACTAGAGCATCATTTATAATTTCATGTGCTTAATGAGTTTCAACTTATTGGATCTTGAAAGAGATGTGGGGTTAATATTTTTGATTCATTGTTATCGATGCTCGAGAAAGATTGATAATTACTTTAGAGAAATTCACTGTCAATAATTTGATAAACATTGATTGATTGAGTTTTAGAATTTTAAGCATGTTTGGTTTAGTGAAATCGAAATCCCTAGACCTTTTGTCTATTCAAATTTGAATTATTTATCTTTATTAAATCTTTATCATTTTAGTTTAGTTAGAATTTTAGTTTAACTAAAACTCCCAATTTTTCGTCATTCTCAATTAGAATTAAGATCTAGTTAATTTCAATAATTAATATCAACCAATCTTGTGGATGATACTCTATTTTTATAAAAATGTATTACTATAGAAGGGCCTACGTCGCTACAAGCCAGTGTCGCAATGCTTGCGCGGGATCAAAAGATCCAGAACGATAGTGCTGCGACGCTGGCGCGATAGTAATTTTATTATTTTTGATTTTTACTCCAATTTTATCCTTATCAAACCTTAGTGTATAAATAGAAAATTGGAGGGTTTATAGAGGACTTTTTGGACGTGAGAGGCACAGGAGGAGGCCTTCTGGAGAGGAAACGAAGATGAATCTAATCGGGAGATAGATCTCAACTTCAATTCATCCTCAAATATAGTCTTTTCCTTCTCTTTTTCTCGATGTTCATAAATATATTTAGGATATCTTCTTATTCTAGTAAGTTCTAAATTTATTATATAGGGCTATGGCGTAGTCAAACCATGATTGTTCATAAATTTTGATTTTCAATTCAATCGATATTTGTTCAATATTATTGAGTGTTATAATACACTATTAATGCTTGTGACCGTTTAGCTAACTATTTCATGATTTTAGATTTAATTATGAGACTGAGAAGTGATGATTAAATTTGATCTTTGTTTATAACACCATTAGAATTTTCATAAGTTAGAGATAATTATGGAACTAGTGTAGCAATTATAATTTTCTGTGGTTAGTGAGTTTCAACTTTTTGGATCTTGAAAGAGATGTGAGGTTAATATTTTTTATTCATTGTTATCTATGCTTGAGAAAGATTGATAATTACTTTAGACAAATTCACTTTCAATAATTTGATAAACATTGATTGATTGAGTTTTAGAATTTTGAGCATCTTTGGTTTGGTGAAATCGAATCCCTAGACCTTTTATTATTCAAATTTGAATTATTTATCTTTATCAAATATTTATCGTTTTAGTTTAATTAAAATTTTAGTTTCATTAAAACTCCTAATTTTTCGTCATTCTCAATTAGAATTAAGGTCTAGTTAATTTTAATAATTAATATCAATCAATCTTGTGGACGATGATCTATTTTTATAAAACTTTATTACTATAAAAGGGCCAGCGTCACTACAAGCCAGCGCCGCGACGCTGGCATGGCATCAAGAGATCCAGAACGACAGCGCTGCATCGCTGGCGCGATAATAATTTTGTTATTTCTCATTTTTACTTAAATTTTATCATCATCAAACTCTAGTGTATAAATAGAATATTGGAGGGTCTTTAGAGGACTTTTTGGATGTGAGAGGCACATGAGAAAGCTTTTTGGATATGAAATGAAGACGAATCTAACCGGGAGACGGATCTCAACTTCAATTCATTCTCAAATCTAGTTTTTCTTCTCTTTTCCTTTATGTTCATGAATATTTTTTGGATATCTTATTATTCTAGTATGTTCTAAATTTCTTATATAGGGCTACGGCGTAGTCAAACTATAATTGATCATAAATTTTGATTTTCAATTCAAACAATGTTTATTCAGTATTATTGAGTGTTATTATTCGCTCTTAATGATTGTGATCGTCTGGTCAACTATTGCATGATTTTGTATTTAATTCTCAAACCAAGAAGTGATGATTTGATTTGATCTTTGTTTATAACACCATTAGAATTTTCATAAGTTAGAGATAATTATGGATCTAGTGTAGCAATTATAATTTCATGTGCTTAATAAGTTTTAACTTATTGAATCTTGACAGAGATTTGGGGTTAATATTTTTTATTCATTGTTATCGATGCTTGAGAAAGATTGATAATTACTTAATAAAAATTCACTATCAATAATTTGATAAACATTGATTAATTGAGTTTTAAAATTTTGAGCACGTTTGGTTTGGTGAAATAGGAATGCCTAGATCTTTTATCTATTCAAATTTGAATTATTGATCTTTATCAAATCTTTATCATTTTAGTTTAATTAGAGTTTTAGTTTAATTAAAGCCCCAATTTTTTCGTCATTCTCATTTAGAATTAAGGTCTAGTTAATTTTAATAATTAATATCAATCAATCTTGTAGACGATACTCTATTTTTATAAAAATTTATTACTTGAAAACGATATTGTACACTTGCTCTATAGAAAAATCGTAACAAGTGTTTGACGCAGTTGCCAAGGATTATTTTGTTTGATAATATTGTAGTTACATATCCTTAATCTTACTTTGAGTCTTAATTTTTTTAACGGTTGTTTACTATTTTGATTTCTTAGGCATTTTTAAAGGTGTATGAGAAAAATTGGAAGTGAAAATTTGACTCCTCTAAATTTGAAAATTGAGTTAACTTGTCATTTTAATAGAAAAGTAAGGAGAGAATCTTCTAAACAACCTCAAGAAACCATGGAAAACGCTAGAGAAAATCCTGAAATTGTGATCAACCAAAATAACCGGGCAATTAGAGACTATGCTATGCCAGTGGTCAATGAGGTAGCGTCTGCCATTCAACCCCCTGATATTAATGCCAACAATTTTTAGATTAAACAGGCTATCATTCAAATGGTACAAGAAAATCAGCTCAGCGGTCTACGTAACGATGACCCAAATGTTCACATAGACACTTTTCTCAAAATTTGTGAGACACTCAAGCACATCAATGTCTTAACTGATGTAATTATGCTGAGATTATTCTCATTCTCACTACGGGATAGGGCTAAGAGTTGGTTGAACTCTTTGTCAGCTGGATCGATCACTACTTGGAATGGCCTACTTGAGAAATTTTTAGCCCAAATCTTTCCACCAGCTAAAACAACCAAAATGAGGAATGAGATCGCCACCTTTGCCCAATATGAGATGGAGTATATTTATGAAGCTTGGGAGAAGATTAAAGAGATGTTGAGAGGATGTTCACATCATGGACTCCCTAGAGAGCTACAAGTCCAAACTTTCTATAATGGTTTGGGAAATTCTGCAAGGACACTAATGGATACAGCAGCAGGAGGTGCTTTGATGAGAAAAACATATTAAGATGCTTATGCCTTGCTAGAAGAAATGGCTGCTAATTCTTATCAATGACAAACTGAGCGTAATGTACCAAGAAAGACTCATGGAGGTCACGAAATAGATGCACTTACTGCTCTCATAGCTCAAGTAGCTATATTGTTAAAGTAATTTAGCTCTTTCATTGCCAATGCTAGTGCAATTCATGCTACACACGAAGTTTGTGACTTATGTTATGAATCCGATTCTAGCACTAAATGCCAAGATGGTAATCCCTTTGCTCCTTCTCATTCTGAACAAGTTAACTTTGTTGGGAACTACAATAGGCTGAATAATCCATTCTCCAACACCTACAACCAAGAATGGCTAAATCATCCCAATTTATCTTGAAAGAATAGTTAGAATATAATTAATCCACCAGTGGCTACTCAACCTTAATTTTAGACTCAAAAACCTAATATTTCTTTAGAATAAGCTCTTTCTTATATCATAGTCAATACTACTCAATTTATGGAAAGAACAAATGCTACACTTCAGAGGCAAGAAACAAGTATTCAGAGGCAAGAAATAAGTATTCAAAGTCAAACTGCGTCTATTCGAAATTTGGAGCTTCAAATGGGTCAACTTTAAGAAATACTCACTCAACGGCCACAAGGTTCTCTACCGAGCAACACTGAGAAGAATTTAAAAGAGCAAGTAAAGGCCATTACTCTTCATAGTTGCAAGAAGTTAGTACAACCTCAGAAAGTGACTATTGAAAATTCTCAGTCAATTGAAGCAGAAGTGAGACAATGGGTGATGAACTAGACAAAAGCTCAGAAAAGAAGGAAGACAAGCCTAAGTCAAAGTTCTTTCTTGATAATCCTCCATTATATGTTCCACCTATTCCACACCCTCAGCAGTTCTAAAAATAGAAATTAAACAAGCAGTTTTCTAAGTTTCTTGATGTGTTTAAGAAACTGCATATCAACATTCCTTTTGTTGATGCTTTAGAACAAATGTCGAGCTATGTCAAATTCATGAAGTAAATTCTCTCAAATAAGAAAAATCTAGATGAGTATAAGACTAACGCACTTACTGAGGACTACAGTGCAATCTTACAGAAATTGCCTCCGAAACTAAAGGACTCTGGGAGTTTTACAATTCCATACACCATTGGCAATTCATATTTTTAAAAAGGCTCTATGTGATCTTGGAGCTAGTATTAACTTGATGCCTGACTAGGTTTACAAGAAGCTAGGTCTTGGAGAAATTAAGCCTACAACGGTCTCTTTACAGTTAGTTGATCGTTCCATCAAATATCCACTGGGAATTGTTGAGGATGTCTTGGTAAATGTGGATAAGTTTATCTTCCCAGCTGATTTTATTATTCTTGACATGGATGAAGATCGAGAAATTCCAATTATTCTTGGTAGATCATTCTTGGCTATGGGTAGAACTTTTATTGATGTGCAGAAAGGGCAACTTATTATGAGAGTACAAGAAGAACAAGTAATTTTCAATGTCTTTAAAGCAATGAAATATCTGAATGATGTGGATAGTTATTTTTGGGTGGATAGTGCAAAGAGATATATCAAGAGAGAAATTAATAAAAGTTATCTGATTGAACCATTGGAAGCATGTTTAGTTGGGGATATTGACAAGGAAGATCTGGAGATTTATAAGTGCGTGAATCGGTTGGAAGCATCTCCACCAATATTCATCAAGAGGCCATTTGAAGAATTAGGAGAAGGTAAGCCTAGATAATTGTCATCCATTAAAAAATCACTGGTGTTAGAACTCAAGCAATTGCCAACCCACCTTCAATATGTTTATCTGGGAGAAGCCTATACTCTTCCGTCATTATCTCTGCTTCATTAAATGGTGAACAAGAAGATAAACTTTTGAGGGTATTGAGAGAGCACAGAATGTCCTTAGGGTGGTCAATCTCTAACATAAGGGGAATTATCCCATCGCTTTGCATGCATAAAATCTTGATGGAGGATAATTTAAGACCATCTCTAAAACACCAACGCAGGTTGAATCCCAATATGAAGGAAGTGGTAAGAGCTGAAGTGCTGAAGCTTCTTGATGCGTGTATTATCTACCCTATTTCTGACAGTGCTTGGGTTAGTCCTGTGCAAGTTGTGCCAAAGAAAGGTGGAATGACTGTGGTCGTCAATGAAAAGAATGAATTAATTCTGATTAGAACGGTGACCCTACATGTAAAGATCACTTCCCATTGCCATTTATTGATCAAATGCTTGACAGGTTGGCTGACCATGCATATTATTGCTTCTTAGATGGTTACTCTGGTTATAACCAAACTTCCATAGCACCGAAGGATGAACATTTGCGTT
The DNA here is from genome assembly GCA_003255025.1 of Datisca glomerata. Classification (NCBI taxonomy): domain Eukaryota; kingdom Viridiplantae; phylum Streptophyta; class Magnoliopsida; order Cucurbitales; family Datiscaceae; genus Datisca; species Datisca glomerata. Next base: position 717,624 of record QANY01013337.1, on the reverse strand, counting down.
TAGACGAATGCCGTTTGGTTTATGTAATGCACGCACCATCGATGTTTCAAAGGTGCAATCTTTTCTGACATGGTGGAGCATTTCATCGAGGTATTTGTGGATGATTTCTCAGTCTTCGGTTCTTCTTTTGATTCTTGTTTGGAAAATGTATCTCTTGTGTTAGAACGATGTAAAGAAATAAACTTGGTCTTGAATTGGGAAAAGTGTCATTTTATGGCACAAGAGGGCATTGTTCTTGGTCATCGAGTCTCAGCTAAAGAGGTTGAAGTAGATCGTGCAAAAATTGAGACCATTGAGAAGCTTCCACCACCGACATCAGTAAAAGGCATTCGAAATTTTCTTGGCCATGTTGGATTTTACCGTAGTTTCATTAAGGATTTTTCCAAGATCACGAAACCTCTATGTAATCTTCTTCAGAAGGATGTTCCATTTCATTTTAATGAGGAGTGTCATCATACATTTACACTCTTGAAGACAACCTTCGTATTTGCTCCTGCAATTATAGCACATGATAGGGATTCACTGTTTGAGTTGATGTGTGATGCTAGCGATTATGCTATTGGGGTTGTCTTGGGGATGTCTTGGGGCAACGAAAACGGGAAATTTTTCATACTATTTATTATCCAAGCCGAACACACAATGATGCTCAACACAATTATGTCACTACTGAGAAAGGATTACTGGCCGTTGTTTTCGCTTTTGATAAATTCAGGTCATACTTGATTGGAACTAAATTCATTGTGTTCACCGACCACTCTGCCATTGAGTACTTGATTGAGAAGAAGGATGCTAAGCCTCGCTTTATACGATGGGTTTTGTTGTTGCAAGAATTTGACTTAAAGATTCGGGATAAGAAAGGCGTGAAAAATCTTGTAGCCGATCATTTATCTAGATTGGAACAAGCTGAGATTAATGTTGAGAATGAACCGCCAATCAAAGAAACTTTCCAAGATGAACAACTCTCCACTCTAATCACTGGTAATCCTCATTGGTTTACTGATTTCGTTAATTACTTGGCTAGCAATATACTCCCTCCGGATCAATCTAGCCAACAAAGGAAGAAATTTCTATCAGATGTGAAGCATTACTATTAGGAAGACCTTTTTCTTTACAAGTATTATCCGGACCAAATCATTAGGTGGTGTGTTCCAGAAGAAGACAAAACAAGTATCCTTCACCATTGTCATTCCTCAGAAAATGGTTGTCATTTTGGTACCAATCGAACGGTCGCTAAAATTCTTCAATCGGGTTTTTATTGGCCTACTCTTTTCAAAGATGTTGATGCTTATGTTGCTACTTGATATCGATGCCAACCAACTAGGAATATTTCACGTTGAAATGAAATGCCACTAAATAGCATCTTGGAGGTAGAAATTTTTTATGTATGGGGCATCGACTTCATGGGACCTTTTCCACCATCTTTTAGCAACCTCTACATCCTAGTGGCCGTAGACTACATCTCCAAGTGGGTGGAAGCAGTGCCTCTGCCAACAAATGAGTCGAGGTAGTTGTGAATTTCTTACGAAAAAATATCTTCACCCATTTTGGAACCCCAAGCACAATCATAAGTGATGAAGGTACACATTTTTTCAACAAGCAATTTAAAGCTCTTTTAGTAAAATATGAGGTCACACATAAGATTGCACAGCTTATCATCCTCAGACGAGTGGTCAAGTAGAGATTTCTAACAAGAAATTAAAGTCAATTCTCGAAAAGACGGTGAGTGCTTCAAGAAAGGATTTGTTGAAGAAACTTGATGACACTTTTTCGGCATATCAGATTGCTTTTAAAACACCAATCAGAATGTCTCCTTACTGATTAGTTTTTGGAAAAGCATGTCATTTACTAGTTGAATTAGAGCATAGGGAATTCTGGGTAATTAAGAAGTTGAATTTTGACCTACAAGCTGCCGATGATAAATGACGCCTTCAGTTTAATGAATTAGATGAGTTACGTCAAGGTTCTTATGAAATGCTCGGATGTGCAAGGAACGTACCAAAAAGTGGCATGACAAGCGCATCATTCAAAAAGAGCTTTCTCCTAGCCAAAAAAATGCTACTATACAACTCCCGACTTTGGTTGTTTCCAGGAAAGCTTAAGTCCCGATGGTCAGGTCCATTCATTATAGCGAATGTCTTCCCTCATGGCGCAGTAGAGCTACATGATCCAGAAAAGGGAATTTTAAGGTCAATGGTTAGTGAGTGAAGCCATATTTTGGTAATAATATTGATCTAGAAAAGGCCACAGTCATGTTAGACTCGCCTTGATCATCGGTATTTCGTATGACTGACGATAATAAAGCAAGCGCTACCGGAAGGTAACCCGATTTCATCTTCACTAGATCTCATCCCTTCTACCTCCTCATATCGATTCTCCCCAAATCTCTCCATTGTTGAACCCTAGATCTTTTGGCCGGATTTTTTTCACCAGAAATACACCGGTGACGAAGGTTGGACATTTGTGAAGAAGCATTGGAGCATCAACAAAGAATTTTTCTTCTCCATCAAGGGTTTATATTCTCTTCTTAAAAAGTAAGTCTCTAACTCTAGAGATTTGATTTTTGGGTTGAGTATTTGAAGATTTTTTGTGGTTAGGCTGGTTATTATTTGTTTAAAATTGTTGCTTGTAAAGATCCTTTGATTTATATTGAGGACAAATATATTCACCTTCTTCACAACCTTTTGGAGTGATCATTAAATGTTTGATAAAATTCCCCCATGAAGTGTTAGTGAATTTGTTATGATTTGAGTGGTGATTGTGCCTCTAAGTGGATTATAGCATAAGTATAGAGTTAGATTTTGTTGCTTGTGTTCAATTTTGTGTATTTCATCATCTCCATGGCACCTAGAAGTTCTCAACCGGATACCTCAAAGAAACAAAAAAGATTAGAACCATCCACACCCACTTATTTTAATTTCTTTGAGATCCTGGCTGTTTATGAGTGGTTGACGATAATTATTCTTAATAGGCACATTATTCTAGAGAGGGGTTTTGATGTGGAATGTACACACTTTCCCATGATTAATGACATAACAAGGTGGGGTTGGTTAAATTTTTTTCGTGCACCTGAGGCTGGTGTAGTTCCTTTGGTTCAGGAATTTTATGTTAATGCATTCTTTCACAAAAAGAGAGTGGTTTTTGTAAGGACAAAGCGGGTGTCCTTTTCTTCTAAAACAATCAATAAATACCACTCTCTCCCCGACATTGAGCATGATGAATATTCTAGTTTTGTTCAAGGGGGTGTGGACTTAGATGCAGTGATCAACACGTTATGTGTGCCTGGGACACAGTGGATGACGACGGTTAGCGGGGAACCTAATCACATCAAAGCAAGTGCTCTGGATAAGAATGCTAAGGCTTGGCATTACTTTGTTGCTGCCTGATTGACGTCACTAAGGATCGTGCCATCTTAATCTATGAGATAATGACAGGCATGTCCATTGATGTAGGACATATCATCTCCAACTCCATCTTGGATTGTACCTCTTTTGAAAATGGACTTTATGTACCGAGCTTAATCACTGGGATATACAAGTATGTTTTCATCACATGGGAAACTTATGAAGCATTAAAAAATCCCATGAAGACCATTAGCACCACGACTATTTACTAGTACAAGGATCCAGCTAACAAACCAAATCCTAGAGCCGGTCCTTCCCACTGGCAGCACCAAAGAGCGACCAACCGTCCATCATTCTCTAGTGGAGCCAACTTAATGGACACCAGACCAACTGACTATTCGAATGAATTACGTGACATTCGATAAAAGATACGACAAATGCACAATTGCAATGTCGAATGCCATACTGCTTTCTCACAAATGATGAGTAAGTGTATACTGAATTTTTGAGGTACAATATACCCGCTTCCACAACCATTGATTTTCCCATCTTTACCAACATATGGAGACAATATGAACAATGATGGGGAAAGCTGATCCGACTTCAGGGAAGTCCTCTTTACTTGCTTATTTTCCATTTTTTTTCATTGAGGACGATGCAAATTTTAGCTTTGGGGGTAATGGTTTTTAATATCATCATTTTCTTTTAATTATTTTTATTTATTTATTTGCTTCATAGTCTCATTTATTTATTTACTTTGTAGTCCTTTTTTATTCAAAAAAATTTGACGATTTCTAGTAGACAACACTAACGCCTATGATGAGATTGGTTTTCAATTACTGATAGCTTTAAAAATTGATGAATTTTGTGTATCTTGTGTGTTTGAACTATTTGCTGATTTACATTTCACGAGAGAGTCCTGACATATTGAGCACCTAGCTTTGAGAATTTGATTATCTTTTCGTTTAGAGAATGTTTATGTGAGTTAAAGAATCATTATGATCTCATAAGAACTCTAGAACCAGTTTGATTGTTGCTCGAGGTGAAATTTTAGGCTACATTATACTTAGAACATGATTTAGGCTATCTTTAGACTATTTGAGCTTTTCAAGCCAACATCTGTATAATTGTTTCCCCAGTCATCCCTGTTGAGCCTAAATAGCCAGTTTTTTTATCACCCATGATGATTTCCTAACCTTATAAAAAAATTTCCCTAGTACCCCTTTTTACACATAGTTTTTGGATGTTCTAGGAAAATACTTGAAGCTATGACAATCAGGGTGAATTGGAGGGGTTTGATTGATTTATTAAAAAAAATTGTGCATAAGTTTGATTTCATAGTCTCTTGGACTTGAATAACTAAGCTCAAAGGGGTGTCTCAACACCTAATACCCTAAAACCAACTAGTTTAGGACCTATTAGTTGAAACCTCGTTAAGGAAAAGAGAAGCTTAAGGAAATCAAATTTAAAAAAAAGAATGGTTGGGTATGGTTGATAATTCAAGATGTGGAAAGTGACAAGTTCGGGGGTCTGGCAAGAGAAGTTGGGTTAAGATCGTTGATTCCTTGAATACATGTGTGACTATGGGTAAAGATTGAGCCGAAATAATATCATATATCCTACCCTAAACCCTAGTCGTACATTACAAGCCTACGAAAGTCCTATTGATCCTAAGTGTTGTGATTTGTCTACATTAGTGGAGAGTGACACGAAAAATTGGCCAATGGAGTTCTCATCTAATAATAGATTAATAAATCCACTTGTATAAGACTAGGTTGCTTAAACTCATTTAAGACTAAGAAGTTGGGATACTTAAGGCGACACACACTCACTCGGGATTTTTTAAGGTGTAATGTAAGTTAGTTAGTATTCATGTTGAAATTCTACATGATCACAATTCATAAGTTTTTCTTGGGTTATCGTTATTTTGAAATCTATGAGGCATGTTTAGTTAGTCAAAACATTTCGTCATTTATTTTGTAGTTTTTCAGAATTAGTGTTTAATGTTTTCTTGTTTTCTTGTTTTGATTTTTTTATGTTTTGTTTTGCTCGAGGACTAGCAAAAAGTTAAGTTTGGGGTATTTGATGAGTGTATTTCATACTCATATTTTAGATAATTTTAACTTTAATTTTATTGGTTCTTTGAGTTTTATTCTTTGATTTATATTTATTTTACTTTTATTTTGTATGTAAGATATTCTAGTGCATTTGGATTGATTTGAAAATATTTGGAAGGTAAAAATACGGATAAATCGGGAAAAGAGCGGAGCTGGCAGGCATCAGTCTAGCGCCACGGCGTCGGCTTCCCAGCACTGTGACGTTGGCGCAGCATCAGGAGATCCAGAACGCCAGCGCCGCAATGCTAGCACGATAATAATTTTGTTATTTCTGATTTTTACTCCAATTTTATCCTTATCAAACCCTAGTGTATAAATAGAATATTGGAGGGTTTTTAGAGGATTTTTTGGATGTGAGAAGAACAGGAGAAAGCTTTTAGAGAGGAAACGAAGATGAATCCAACCGGGAGACGAATCTCAACTTCAATTCATCCTCAAATCTAGTGTTTTCTTAACTTTTCCTCTATGTTCATGAATATTTTAGGATATCTTCTTATTCTAGTATGTTCTTTCTTATCTAGGGTTACGATGTAGTCAAACCATGATTGTTCATAAATTGTGATTTTCAATCAATCGATGTTTATTCAGTATTATTGAGTGTTATAATCTGTTCTTAATGCTTGTGATCGCCTAGCCAACTATTGCATGTTTTTAGATTTAATTCTGAGAATGAGAAGTGATGATTAAATTTGATCTTTGTTTATAACATCATTAGAATTTTATAAGTTAGAGATAAATATAGATCTAGTGTAGCAATTATAATTTCTTGTGCTTAATGTGTTTCAACTTATTGAATCTTAACAGAGATGTGAGATTAGTATTTTGATTAGTTGCTATCAATACTTGAAAAAGATTGATAATTACTTTAGAGAAATTCGTTGTTAATAATTTGATAAACATTGATTGATTGAGTTTCAGAATTTTGAGAATGTTTAGTTTGGTGAAATCGAAATCCCTAGATCTTTTATCTATTCAAATTTGAATTATTTATCTTTATCAAATCTGTATTGTTTTAGTTTAATTAGAATTTTAGGTTAATTAAAACTCCCAATTTTTCATCATTCTCAATTAGAATTAAGGTATAGTTAATTTTAATTATTATCAATCAATCTTATTGATGATACTCTATTTTTATAAAAATTTATTACTTGATGACGATAGTGTACACTTTCTCTATAGAAAAATCGTAACATTCTCTGCCCTCTTTCCATCTATGTTTGGTCAAAATCTACATTTTTTATGGCTCATATGTACTGAATCTTACAATGGTTTGCAATAAAATCTGTAACCATTTTCATTCCTCAATCAATGACTTGAGATGCAGTTATCTATGATGTAATATGTAGTTCTTCGATCTATGTTGTAAAGTTTTATTTCTAATTCGCCTTGTCTAGAAGGATTTTTTTTCTTGTAGCAAGAATGTTTTACAATATTGTATTATTAGTATTATAATCTTGGGATTTTTTAGTATTCTACAGTACTTTTATAAAAAATAATTAAAATAAGGTACTTTTGAAACGAATTCCAACAGTAAGATGGGTTTTGGACAGGTAAGATGAAGTCGTCTTTGCAAAAAATGACTTCGTGGTGGCATGGACAAAAATAAAGCAATGTGGAAGTCGTATTTTGCAAAGATGACTTCATAAAAGATTAAGTCCTCTTTTACAAAGACGGTCTCATTTTAGTGAAGTCGTCTTTGCAAAAGATGACTTCACATTATCCCCTTCTAAAATCGCAAAGAGAAAATCTAGACAGAACCTAGCTGTCCCTCCTCCCTCCTCTGAAGTTTAGGCGTTGCATCCCTTCCTCCCTGCCGTCGTTCATCACTGATTTTCACCGTAGTTGACCGTAATTTCATCAGCATTAACTCCCTCTCACTTTTATCTCACTCTTATTCTCATAAAAACCTCTCAATCTCTCAAATTACAAGCAAGAACTCCTCAAATCCTAGGTATATTCTAACTCATTTTATCTCTTAAATTTGTTCTTCAAATCTTGAAATTGTTCATTTTATGAATTTTTTATGATATATTCCATCAATTTTGTAATATTCATCATCTCTCATTGTAAACATGGACTTTGTCGACAAGAAGGACATAACCGTCAAAATTGTCATTCTCATAATGGAGGACAATCTTCGAATGACTTATAATATTCGATTCTTTGTAATTCATTTTTACGTAAAATCTGACTTAGTACATTTTTATGTAATTCAATGTAATATTTGACTTAGTACATTTTAATGTAATTGAATGTAATATTTTATTTTTATGTAATTCAATGTAATCTTTGTATTTCAAATGACTCATTTTTATGTAGTTGAATGTGTAGATTTAGCACATCATGTATCATGGACCACAAGATATCTCAGTGTTATATTTACAGGATCAACATAGATCCCAACGTGTTTGGGACCAGGAGGATTCTCGTGCTTTACATTGTCGTTGACATAATGTAGTTGTTCATTTGAACATGTTACTCCATAGACGTATTATTCCATATTTGATACGTGCTGGATTTTATGGGGTTGAGAGGGTTAGGTTTATCGCCATCGACTAGCACTTGATCACATCCTGAAACACACACATTTCATATGGCACATGGTGAGTCTACTATTACTTTACAAAATGTGCAAATACAGTTAGGACTTCCAGTTGATAAAATGACAGTCACGGGTAGTGCACATCGAGATTGGCCAATAATATGTGAAGATTTGTTAGGATTTTGACCAGGCCCATGTGATAGTTAGGGGTTACGCCCTCAAAGCATGTTTATTGACTTTTTGATATGAAATTTAATGAGCATTGCATTTTTCTTATAATTGTTCTTTTAAATTATTGTTGAATAATTTATATCAATATCTGAAAATTCTATATTCATTAATGAGACTATGATCTTGTATTAGTACGAGAGGAGTAAGATCATATCAACAACATATTAAAGTATGGAATCTTTAATGAATGGTTGCTAGTACAGTTCACTAAGCATTGTGAATGCATGTGATATAGATCCGGATAATTATTGTGGATAGACATCTTAGTGAATCTACTTTATATAATGAGATTATATATAACTGGACCGGTTGAATTAATATATTTATCAACGTGTCGTTTATCATAAAGATTTAATACACATCAATTCGATGATCATATATAGATCAGCCTAAATCCTGAGTAGCCATGAACTCTTATACATGTCTATTGGATCTTTTGATTAACTCGTTAAGGTTTGTTTGTAAAACACGCTAGTAACTTTTGTTTTGGAGATTCAGTGATATGCATGGCTGAGAACATGATCTTACAAGATTTGGAACCCAAGCTTTCCTAACATATCATATATTGGTTTCCTTAAGTGTTAATTTTGGAGCTTAATGATTATTGAGCTCAAATTTATAATAAAATTATAAATTAATCATTCACTAGTGGAATAATGGTACTTAAGGATCAAAAGGTGATTAGAAGGATAAAATGGTAATTTTGACCAATTCTAATTTACGAAATAATAATTGGAGGACAGAACTATAAGAATTGATTATATTAGTAGACTACACGAGAATACTCTGTAAATACAATCTATAATCTCTAAGAGTGTAATTCTATATTTATAGTGGTATAATAATGTAATTAATAAATAAGATTATTTAATTAACAAAATTAATTAATAATCTGGTTTATTGGAGTTTAGGATTTTAGATTCATGGTCTCCAAGTTACTTCTATATCATGCACTTTAGGGTGTGAATATTATAGGACATGAGAAAATGACTAATTTACAAATGAATTTTTATTATAGGGCAAGTACATAATTATGAGATAATTATGTATGATTAATTAATTAAATTATTTATATATATAAACGTAATTTTTGGAATTAATATATATATATATATAATTATCGATTATTTTTTAATTATCGATAAATGAGATAAAATATCTAATTTATAAAATTAGATAATTAAATTATTATTAGATAATATTTTGGATCAACTAAGTCTATTATTTATGAAATAACAGATAATTTAGTTGATATGAGTAATCAAATATGTTGATTTTAAATTAACTGATATCTAGATATTTATTTGATTAAAATAAATATATAATTTGTAGTAATTTCCACGGGTCAATCCCTGATTGGGTATCAGAGATTGAAATTGTGGCACTACAGTAGTGGGGGTGCAATATTGTATGCCACATGGCACTTCAGTTGTGTACCATTATACAGTGGGTCCCACTGTAATGGGTAATTTGAAATTAAATATTAATTTTAAAAAATCCGTAAATATCTGATACGTCATTATCTAGAATAAGATACATATTTTATTCGAATGGTCTAAGTTGATGAATGAGTTGATCAGAACATCAGTTGATCGATCAGAGAATTGACTCGTGAACACAATTGCTCAGAGTGATTTTTCTTTACGATTAATAGTTAATCAAATCTCTAAAAGAATAATAATAATGTGTTCTTTTAGAGAATCGTCTCTCAAGAGTTCTTCTCAGTAAATCTCTAGATCTCATGTATTGAGAACATCTAGAGGCAGAATACGTGTCTTGTAATATTCTACGTACCCACACACGTCCTAGTGCGTTGAGGATTGATTTGAAAGATCTTGGTGTGGATCTCGAAGTCTACTGATCATTGGAACAGTTTCGTGGGATGTACGATCGATCAGTTTTGCAAGGATGCTTGATTAAGACTACAAGAGATATATGACTCCTAACATTGTATGTTATAGATTTAATAAATAAATATATAATGGATCCTCACTTATTGAAAAATGGTTTTCAATAAAAATTTTAATTTAGTTATCGTGATGTTGGGTAAGTTTTATTTTATTAAAGTTTATTTTTTTTAAATGGCCCCGCGTCGCATTCTCCACGATGACCTACAATGATTTACAGGGATCACGTTTAATTATGTCGTGTTTGACTGCGCATTGGAAGAAAAACTGTAACAAGTATCTCTCCAAGCTGAGAAAGAAAGGTAAATATGATTTACTTGTTCTTGAAGCTTGTTTAGTGGAATATGATTTGTCATCCTGGATACTTGATTCAGGAGCCACTAACCATGTATGTTCTTTTTTATAGATACTTGATTCGCCAAGGGAGCTAGTAGATGGCGAGGTTATTTTGAGAGTTGGTAGTGGTGCACTCGTGTCAGGTAAAGCATTAGGGATAGTCCTTTTACTTTTTGGATATAATTATTTAGTTTTGAACGATGTTTATTATATTTCTGGATTTTTGAGAAATTTGATTTCTCTTTCATTTTTGCAAGAACAATTATTAGAAGTTTCTTTTATTAATAAAGAGTCTATTATTTCAAAGAATGGATTCGATATTTATCATGCAAAAGTTATAAATAGATTGTATATGCTTAAATAGATTGAATGTGCATTAAATAATTCTGAATTATTTAAAATAGTAAAACCTAAAAGTAAAAAATGACATAGAGTTTATCAAACACATATGTTTGGCATCTTAGGTTGGGACATATTAATCTAGATAGGTTAAACAGGTTAATAAAGTATGGTGCTTTGAGAGAACTAAAAGTTGGAACTCTTCCCGTTTGTGAAGCTTGTCTACAGGGTAAAATGACCAAGAGACCTTTCACAAGAAAGGGCCAAAGAGCCAATGAACCACTTGAGCTAGTATATAGTGATGTATGTGGACTGATCAATGTACAAGCTAGAGGTGGGTATGTGTATTTCATCACTTTTATTGACGATTACTCAAGATATATTTATACTTACCAAATGCAAAGAAAGACTAAAACTTTTGGAAAGTTTAAAGAATTCAAAGCTGAAACTGAAAAGCAATTAGGTAAATAGTTAAAAACCTTTCGATCCGATCGAGGTGGTGAATACTTAGATTTAGAATTCAAGGATTATTTGTTAGACTGTTGAATCTTATGGCAGATCACAACACCTGGAATACCACAGCAAAATAGTGTTGCAGAGAGGAGAAACCGAACCTTATTGGATATGGTTAGGTCGATGTTAAGCTACTCATTACTGTCACTTGCATTTAGGGGATATGCACTATACACGGAAACTTACATTTTGAATGTATTGCCATCTAAGTCTATAAGCAAGACGCTTTTAGAGTTATGGAATGGCTCTAAACCTAGTTTGTGTCCAGCTCACGTTCTTAGACCCAATATTAGAAAGTTGGACTCGAGGTCTGAGATATGCATATTTATAGGCTGTGCTCTAGAGACTAGAGGTGGGTACTTTTAAAGTCATAAAGATCAAGAGGTTCAACCTTCCTTGAGAATGACTATATGAAAAATTACAAAACTTGTAGCAAAGTAGTTCTCGAGAAATTAGCGGCTGATGAGATCAGACCACCTTCAATTTCTACTGATAAATGACAAACCAGAGAAACCACAGTTCCTGCAAAGGAAACTCCCGTGCAACGTCGTAGTGGAAGGGTTGTGAGATAACCAGTTCGCTATGAACTAGAGGTACATGTCCTAGTGTTAGACACTGATAATGACGATTCATTATCTTACAAAGAAGCAATGGATGATCCTGAAAAGGACAAATGACAAGATGCCATGAACTAAGAAATTGAATCTATGTATTCCAATTTCATCTGGGAACTTGTAGATCCACCTGAAGATGTTATGCTCATTGGATGTAAATCGATCTTCAAGGAGAAAAAATGTGCAAATGGAAAATAGAGACTTTCAAGGCTATACACAAAGGGAGAGAGTCAATTATGAATAGATATTCTCCCATGTGGCCATGCCAAAATCCATCTGCATCCTTTTATCCATAGCCGCTAGTTTTGACTATGAGATATGGAAATGGATGTCAAGCAGCTTTTCTGAATGACTCTAATGAAGAAAGCATCTATATGATGCAACCAGAAAGGTTCGTACAAAAGGAGCAAGATTAGAAAGTGTGCAAGTTGCTTAAATTCATTTATCGATTAAAGCAGACGTCTAGATCTTGGAATCTTACATTTGATGAGATTATAAAGTTTTATGGCTTTGAGCAAAATGTTGACAATATTCTACTCATTAAGAATGATGTAGAAACTTTGTCAAAGGTAAAGAAGTGGTTAGTTGAGAAATTCCAAATGAAAGATTTAGGAGAGGCAAGCTATGTTCTAGGAATCCAAATCCTAAGGGATAGAAAGAACAAGTTATTGAAACTTTCTCAGGCATCTTATATTGATAAGGTGTTGGAGAGATTCTCTATGAAGAATTGTAAGAAAGGTCAAGTACCGATCAGACATGAAATTTTCCTCTCCAAGGAACAATGTCCTAAGACACCTTAGGATGAAGAGAATATGAGAAAGGTTCTCAGTGCTTCAGCAGTTGGAAGTCTCATGTATGACATGTTGTGTACGAGATTGGACATCTGCTATGCGGTGGGAATTGTCAGTCGTTATCAATCGAATCTGGGTTTGGAGCACTGGATTGTAGTAAAGTACATTCTCGAGTATCTTAGGAGAACGAGAAACTATATACTTATTTATTCAGATGGAGACCTAAACCCCATTAGATATACTGATTAGGAATCAGATAAAAATAGTCAAAAGTTGACGTCTGGGTCATAGATCGAAGTGATCTAAATGTTATGAAGATAACGTTGGATCAAAATCTGGCTTTGACTGTTATGGAGATACCGTTGGAATAGAACCTGGCTGATCCTTTTACAAAGACACTTCCTGCTAAGTCATTTGATGGTCACATGTGTAGCATGGAATTGAGAGAAATGCCTCATTTACTTTAAGGCAAGTGGGAGATTATTGAGGATTTTGCCCTCAAAGTATGTTTATTGACTTTTTGATATGAAATTTAATGAGCATTATATTTTTCTTATAATTATTCTTTTAAATTATTATTGAATAATTTATATAAATATCAGAAAATTCCATGTTCATTAATGAGACTATGATATTGTATTAGTACGAGAGGATTAAGATCATAAATAATGAATAAAATTATCAGCAATATATTAAAGTATTGAATCTTTAATGAATGGTTACTAATACGGTTCATTAAGCATCTGAATGATTGTGATCTAGATCTAGATCATTGATGTGGATAGACATCTTAATGAATGTACTTTATATAATGAGATTATATATGACTGAACCAATGTGAATTAATACATTTATCAACGTGTCGTTTGTCATAAAAATTTAATATACATCGATTCGATGATCATACATAGATCATTTTGAATCCTAAGTATTCATGAACTTGTATACATGTCTACTGGATCTTTTGATTCATTCGTTAAGGTTTGTTTGTAAAACAAGCTAGTGACTTTTATTTTGAAGATTCAGCGATATACATGGCTGAGAACATGATCCTTACAAGATTTGGAATTCAAACTTTCCTAACGGATCGTATATTGGTTTCCTTAAATCTTAATTTCATAACTGAATGGTTATTAGCTCAAATTTATAATAAGATTATAAATTAGCCATTCACTAGTGGACTAATAGTACTTAAGGATCAGGAGGTAATTAGAAGGGTAAAATGATAATTTTGTCCAGTTCTAATTTACGAACCAATAATTGGATGACAGAACTACATGAATTGATTATATCAGTGGACTGCACGAGAATACTCTGTAAATACAATCTATAATCTCTAAGAGTGCAATTCCATATTTATAGTGGAGTCATAATGGACTTAATACATAAGATTATTTATTTACATAGTTTAATTAATAATCTGATTTATTGAAACTTTAATATTATAGGTCCATGGTCCCCAAGTCACCTCTATACGACGGAGTCTAGGGTGTGAATATTTCAGGACATGAGAAAATGATTAACTTGTAAATGATTTTTTGTTCTATGACAAGAACATAATTATGAGACAGTTATGTGTGATTAATTAAAAATTAATTANTTTAATTAACGATAATTGAAACAAAATATATAATTTGTGAAATTAGATACTTAAATTATTATTAGATAATATTTTGGATCAACTAAATCTGTTATTTGTGAAATAACAAATAATTTAATTTATAGGGGTACTGAGATATGTTAATTTTGAATTAACTGATATCTAGATATTTATCTAATTAAAACAAATATTTAATTTACAGTAATTACCACTGGTCAATCATTGATTGGGTATCAGAGATTGACATGGACTATTGTAGTGCCATGTGACACTACAATAGTGGGGGTGCAACATTGCAGTGTCATGTGGCACTCTAGTTGTGCACCATTATACAGTGGGCCCTACTGTATTTGGGAATTTAAAATTAAATATTAATTTTTAATTATCCCTAAATATCTTATGCGTCATTATCTAGAATAAGATACAGATTTTATTAGAATGGATTAAGTTGATGAATGAGTTGATCAGATCATCAGTTGATCAATTAGAGAATTGATTGTGAACACAATTGCTCAGAGTGATTTTTCTCTACGATTAATAATTAATCAAATCTCTAAAAGAATAATCATCACGTATTCTTTTATAGAATCGTCTCACAAAAGTCACACTCAGTAAATCTTTAGATCGCATGTGTTGAAAACATCTAGAGACCTATTCTACGTACTAACATACGTCCTAGTGCATTGAAGATTGACATGAAAAATCTTAGTGTGGATCTCTGAGTCTACTGATCATTGGAACGGTTTCATGGGACGGGGGATTGATCACTTTGTAAGGACGCTTGGTTAAGACTACAAGAGGTATATGATTCATAATCTTGTATATTGTAGATTCAATATATAAATATATAATGGATCCTGACTGATTGAAAAAGAGTTTACAATAAAAAATTATTTGGTTATCATGGCGTCATGCAAGTTTTATTTTATTAAAAGATTCATTTTTATTAAAGTTAAATTTTTTTTTAAATAGCCACACGCGTTCGCCGCGCACGCTCCGCAATGACCAACAATGATTTACAGGATCACGTTTAATTATGTCGTGTTTGACTGCACATTTTCCCCCATTAGCTGATGATGATGACGAGCTTTATGTGCAATGTTATGTACGCGCATATATTCTACAACTTATCGGAGGTACCTTTTTGTGATAAGTCAAACATTAAGGTGCATTTTATATTCTTACCTCTACTAGAAGATTTTACTGAGGCTGGTGAGTATAGTTGGGGTAGTGCATGCCTTGCATGGTTGTATAGAGAGATGTGCAAAGCCACCCATAAGAATGCTTCTGATATTGCTGACCTACTAATATTACTGCAATTATGGGCATGAGACCGATTTTCACATTTGGCACTAGTGGGGTTGCAACGAGCAAAACATGATAATGTCAGGGAATATGGACTTCTACTACCACCTCCTCCATTGGATATACGGTAAGTCAACTCATTTGATTATTATAAGTTATCATTTACATGTATTTAACTGTGCAATTTATCTTATTGATGGAGAGATGTTTTTAGTCTCACAAAGAGCTCCACACATGTTCTTAAAGTGTATTGATTTGTGTTAGATAGATAAACTCCATATCAGGTGATACTATGCTTTTTTATTTATATTTGTTTTTTGTAGGTAGTACTCAGAATTCGTCATATTATTTATAATATGTGTTTTTATAGGTTATATGACAACCTTATAATGATATTATTCATACACTTCCTGAATACTGCATCATGCATGGAGATATATGATGGACTGTCTCTCTCCTCATTTTCTTTCATATAGTGGAATGGCATCGATCGGATCGTGTTCTAAGACAATTCGGTATGATTCAACGTGTGCCCGAACCATGTAATATCAAAAGACGGTTGCATGACATCGACTTAAGGGGGAGAAATGAACTAAATTGGAGCGTCCAACATCAGACATATATTGAGAGATATGATGAGCGTAGGACACACATTGCTGAGGGGAATGTGGATGAAGATGGATATGAAAGCTCATACATGTTATGGTATCAGAGAATCACACGGTGATAGATAACTCAACAAGGAGCGTTATATGACTTAATGGTAATTTTTTTATTAATTTATGTAATTAATAGGCTTATATGGTCGTTTAATAAGTAACTTATATAACACTTCTTTATCTATGCAAACGGACAGTTTGGACAATATTAACAATTTGACACTTGATGATGTTGAGCCGTCTTGAATAATACCTCGAATTTGTAATGTGTGTGAGACAGTCGTACACGCAATAAGACAAGCGAATGCAACTAATCAAGCTCATTTTGTCCCGAAGATATGGAATGCTCAACTCATGTCAAAGAAGTCAACAAGAATCACACATGCCTCAAGATGAACCATATATGTCTTAGCAAGAACCATACACGTCATCAATCTTTTATAAATTTGGAGGTGAGTTAATGACTAAACTTGGTTCCACTTCTGAATCATTTCATCAACCTCAACGCGTAGAGGAGGACGACGCGTACTCTTGGAGTAGGAGGTAGAAGACGTGCCTGAAACTCACCTATCATGGAAGACGCTCCTATTGTGGATGAAGACCCACCTATTGTGGAGGAAGACTCGCCTACTGTAAAGGAAAGCGCAACTATTATGGAGAAAAGTTCATCACAAGTATCTAAATTACAAACATGTGAAGGAAAGTCCATCACAAGTATTTCAATTACAAACATGTGAAAGACATCCAAGAAGGATAAGAAGAAGACCACCGTATAGAACGTGATGGACTTATTTGTATTATGTAACAAACATTTTTCGAATAATCAATGTATTTGGATTTGTAATGATGTTATTGATCATATATGGAGTTGTAATGGTGTTTTAAGTCATATATTTGTGTCTTTAGGTTTTATGATTTGTTAAAAATGTAGGTTGCTCATTGAATGTATTGAGATATAAGGTTATAAAATATTCTGCTAGATAAGTTTTGTATGCAGGTTTGGTTGTAGAAATGGGTGAACTCTGAAAAGTGCCGTTGGGGGTGGGGAAAAGAATGAAATCGTCTTTTATAACGACTTCAACGGCAAGTCATTTCTAAAGATGACGTTATTAGCCTTATATGTTTTATAGTGAACAAAGTAATATTAAAATCATTTTTTTATAAAAATGACTTTTACTAACTGGAAAGTCGTTTTAAAAGTACAGCAATTTAAAAAAAAATTACTTTTAGTTGGTAAACTCATTTGGTGATCAATAAATCATGATTTCTTTAAAAAAGTGTAATTAAAAAAAAACAAATAAATACGTACCTCCTGCTACAAAGGGCCGAACTAAATAGGATCCCTTCCTTCTCTCCCTCATTTTTTCCCACTTGCAAGCCAAACTTATCCAGTCTGCAAACCCAAAACTCAATTGAGACACACATAGAGAGAGATAATGGCTATGTTCTGCGCTTCTTCCTCTTCGCTCAACTTGCCATCAGTTTCGGCTCTCAACAATGGCAGCACGAGCAGTAGATGTACTCCTAGAAATCCATTTCTTGTTGGGTGTTCTGTGGCAAAGCCTCCTTTGTTTCAAACTCATGCAATGGCTTCCCTTAGCTCCAAAAGGAAGAGCTCGGGCTTTCAGGTCCGGTGCCAGGAGTCTCAGGAACTCTCTCGTGTCCCCTTAGATCAACGATGGATGTTCGAGGGCGATGAGCTCGACGGCCCTGTACGCTCTCTCTTTCTATACGGTTACACAATTTTGTCAGTGTTTCTTTGCTGCGAAATTGCGGGAGAGAAATAGAATCTTCTGAATTAGAAAATTTATGTCATAGATTGAATGGAATTGAATTCTATTGGTGTAGAACATACTTCTGTGTTTCACTTATCAGAAAATGTTTGCCTGCAAATTGCAATTCGCTGTAAGAATGAAGCATGCAATTTGCTGCTATTTCCCGTATTCTGTTTCTGTTAGGGTTATAGTTTGTCGTTGGTTTTGTCTTGTAGGACATATGGAACAACACATGGTATCCCAAAGCTGCAGATCATGTGAACACAGATAAACAATGGTATATTGTTGATGCCACAGACAAAATTCTAGGAAGATTAGCATCAACTATTGCCATTCACATCCGTGGGAAGAATTTGGCGACCTACACTCCAAGTGTGGACATGGGAGCATTTGTGATTGTGGTATGTAGTGCAGCCATATTTGAACTTTATTGCTTCATTATGTTACCAGCAGATATACGCTTTATCATTTGGACAGTTCAGTTTGGTCACTGTCAAGATTCTATCTTTCAGTTTTTTGCATTTTCCTAGAAATTCTGCTTCCTACGCTGATGAAAAAGATTTATTTTTGCATACTGATGTTAAAAATGGACACTGGTAGTATATTGATTGTTAGTACGTTGTATTGATCATATTATTTGCTAAAAGATTGAGTTTTTGAATGTAATAAGGTAAATGCAGAAAAAGTCGCTGTATCAGGCAGGAAGAGAACACAAAAGCTCTATAGGAGGCATTCAGGACGACCTGGTGGTATGAAAATTGAAACATTTGACCAACTACAACAGAGAATTCCAGAAAGAATTATTGAACATGCTGTTCGCGGAATGCTTCCTAAAGGGAGGGTAAGTGAGCTCTACTAATTGTGCACACTTACGGATATCAATATCCATTACAAATCTATCATGGATTACTTATAAGAATCAACAGTAATATAATCTGAATTTATGCTGTTCGATAGTTTCACTAATCTCTCAATCGATTTAAGTCATTACCATACCATGATAGAAGAACGGATGTTATTCATGTTTAGGTGCATTTCGCTTTGTATGTATTATTTGAAATACTAGTGCTCCAGTACATGTATATTTGAATGTATACATTCTATATATATGGTGCAGTTGCTAAATGTTGCATATATGTATATGCTAAAAAATCGGCCTGCCTTAGAACATTTGCCCAAATTTCCTGCCCTTAAGGGATGAATATAATCCTTTTTATGCTTCCCTGCATAGCTAAGTTATTACAACTTAAGTGACTCATTCTCAAAAAAAAAAAAACTTAAGTGTCTCATTCATGAGTGTCTTATGCAGCTTGGCAGAGCACTCTTTAACCACTTAAAGGTGTACAAAGGTCCAGACCACCCTCACGAGGCGCAACAGCCAATTGACCTGCCAATCAGGGACAAGAGGATACAAATTCAACGGTAGATTTAATCCAAGAACTCTAGCTCTAGATTGTAGAGTATTTTCTTTTGACCATGGTTTCAAATCTTTATATTCTCGGTTTCCTGGTTTTAAGATTTCATTACTTGTAGATGCAGTTTGATTCGAAAAACTCTATCATGAGTTGTTTTAAGTGGTCATTGTATGTCAGTGAATCTGCTATCTTTTACCAATTTTTATGGAATGAGAAATCTACTGAGGTTGTTATGTTCAACTGATATAGCTTGAATTTGTTAAATCATCTTTTAGCTGCTGAAATGGGTTCATTTTTTTCTCTTCTTTATCAAAGAAATTGGTTTAAGAATGAAATGGGTTCATTCAGTTGTTGTTAGGTCTGTCTCATTCTCCTTTTGGGAGAGGTGCTAACAGAACTCAGGTTACCCTTTGGAGATGCTCTACACTAGCATGTTTTTGGCCTTTTACTAGGCAGGGCGCTTTTACTAGGCAGGGCGTATTAAAGAATGTTCATTAATTAAAACAATGAAAACCTAATATGTTTTCATTGATCTATAGGGTGGGTCTTATAAACTTCGGGATAATGAACACATATTTTAACATATAAGGATTATTTCAAAGAATGATTATGCATTAATCCTTAATAAATTTATCAAGTAGCGAGAAATACGATAATCATTAAGTTTCATATGTTTATCTTAGATCCGTATTAATTAATTTACCTGTTGAAGATAATCATTAAGTTTCATATGTTTATCTTAGATCCGTATTAATTAATTTACCTGTTGAATAAAATGACGACATAAAAATAACAAGAAAATCTAAGCTACTGGTCACCGTGTATGGTATCTCATCACTCATATACTTCAAATGTGTTCAAAACAATATGATGTATTTGTGTTGCATGTACTTTATGGTACAGTGACGAAACCATAGGACCCAAAATAATATAAAGAAGTTGAAATTGATCACCATTTGGAAGCTACATTGAGATAAAACTTATATCATGCCAGATTAGTCTTTAGCATTTAGTAGATGTATCTAGTAGATTAGTCTTTAGCATCTAGTAGATGTATCACGTGTTGTGTATATTTTAAAATATTTTTTTAACGAAGATGAAAAAGATGAATTAATAAATTACATATTACGAACTTGTAAAATATTTGAGATGAATTTTAATTGTAAACAAATATATGAAAATAATGGATGAAATGTTTACCTTAGTGTCTTGAAAACTACTTATAATGAAAGGTTAATTTCACAAACACCCCAATCAACTTCAGTTAAATTTTAAGTAGGCCCCTTCAATTTTAAAATCTTTTTAATTTTTCCTACAATTTACATGAGTTATCCATTAGACCCTATCTGTTAAATTTTCTATCTTCACCATAACAAATCGCACATTTTGACTAACTAAAATAAAATAAAAAAGATCGCACATTTTGACTAACTAAAATAAAATAAAAAAGAAAATGCTTGAGAAGGGGAAGAAATAGGGCTGGGGTTTCTTGGAAGGAGAAGGCATTTTCGCTGGGTTATAATGAATGTTTAAGAATGCTTGAGAAGGTTAAGAATGCATAAGATGGTTCATCGTTTTGCCTTTACTTGTGGAGCATATATGGTTCATTTGTCAAGAAAAAAATCTTTCGAAGTCTATAAATAATTTGTGATACAATAGCTGAAGTTTGGATTTTTAAGTACAATTAAACTAGGATTTTTTTTTTACAAATTTAATCTCAGCAAATTGGCGCCATGGATATGGCCCTCAAATTCTAATTCAATTCTTGTTTGACACATAACAGAAGAGAAACAACTATTGCTCCCATCACAACCCCCTCTCACTTTGCTCCCACCACCACCTCCTTCCATACAACATAAAAAATTAGAATAATTGTACAAATCATTCCATCCACCTCACGGCCGAGCAGATGGCAGTGGAGCTGATGAAACATCCAGGAAACAGAGTGAAGATCAGACTCAGCTTGGAATCAGAAACAGAGCAACTCAGCTCGAAATCAGAAGTTAACCTCTTCAATGGCTGCAGAAATTAACCCATGCTCGAACTCATCAGCTCGAAATCAGAAGTTAACCTCTTCAATGGCTGCAGAAATTAACCCATGCTCGAACTCAGCTCGAAACAAAAATAATATAAGAATCACCCTCTGCGAAGAAGAAGCCCTCTTCGCGAATCACCCCCTCCCTTCGATTTTGTCTCTGTAGCTTTAGGGATTTTTGCCTCTTCGCGAATCACCTCCAAGAAACCCGAGCCCTATTTCTTGGGTTTATTACTAAACTATAACCATGTATAAAGCAATTTATAAAAATACAATTTTTTACCTAATTTTTAGGCATCATTCATAACTCATACTAACATTTCCTTCACTTTTATTATTTTCTTTTCCCATTATCATTCTTATATATTCACTCACATATTCTCTCTCAATCTTTCATCTTTATCTCTCTCTCATTTTTTTAAAAACTCATTTTCCCGAAGTCATCTCTCCCACCTCCATTCCTCTCATTTCTCGTTCTTCATGCTTCATTTGCTTTATAATTTTACAAATTTCTCATTTTTTGAAAAATCAAGGTTGAGAGCTAAAATTTTAATTTTATTTTTGTAATTTTGGAAGAAAATTGGTGAAATTTTTGGATGAATTTTGTTAATTTTAGCTTTTATCCAGATTTAATAGAGATAAATTGTATTGTACAAAATGACTATATGATCGTCGTGTAGTGTACATGATGGCTACACGATGGTTGCACGCGCTTCGTGTAGCCATCGTGTAGACTATACGATGGGTACACAAGTGTCGTGTACTCCATCTCTGTCGACATTCTCTCTCTTTCTCAACGTTCTCTCTCTCGCTCTCTCTCTCTTTCTCAGCCATCTCTCTACGCTCTACGTTCTGTCTTTTTCTCTACGTTCTCTTTCAAAATTAACAAAACATACAAAAATTAACAATATTTATAAAAATTAATAAAACTCATTAAAATTAACATATGCTAACAAAATTCATAAAATTAACAAAATTCATTCAAATTAACAAAACTCATTTTGTTGTGTTTAGATCTGGAGAAAATAGGTTTCTAGGAGAGAGAGAGAGATGGATATGGAAGATGAAGAGAGAGAGAGTGCGGATCAGTGTGTAAGAAAAACAATGGAGAAAAAAAGATAAAAAGTGAAGGGAAGGTGACTAGAGTTAGGATAAACAAAATTTAGGTCAAATGTATAATTTTATAAATTACTTTATCAAACAGTATAGTTTAGCAAAAAAAACCTATTTCTCCCCCTTTTCAAGCATTTTTTTTTAGTTAGTCAAAACATGGGTTTTGCTACGGGTAGGACAAATTTGTCTAAATTTTGATCACGTGCAGCTTAATGGGTAAAAGATGAAAAATGTAATAGAAGATGTCAAATTAATAGCTCATGAAAGTTGAAGGGAAAGTTAAAAAGATTTTAAAGTTAAAGGAATTATTACTTAAAAATTGATCAAAGTTAAAGAGGTATTTATTAAATTAATCCGGTTATTAATGTATTTAATGATTAACAGTACGCGATATATATGTGATTAGCTCGCAAAAATAAAAAAAGAAACTATAGTCGATGGAAAAAAAAAAAGACTGCTGCTAAGTATAGACTACAGAGCTAACATTGTTAATCATAGAGTATATTCAATGTTATGTCAAAATACACTATTGCCTTTAGGATTTTGAAATTATTAGGAATAATAAAAATATTGCAACCAGTCATGGATGATTAATTTTCTGACTAGTCACCCAATCGTTATCATAATGAGTTGCATCAAACAAAAGTAAAATACAATATTATATTAGAGAGAATTGAAATTGTTAATAGAGAAGCGATAAAGCAAAGTTATATTAGATCAATAGATGCTGAATATTATATATCTTGTCTAATAGATTTTATCTTCAAAACCTGTCTTTAAAAATAACTTCTGAAAAATATTTTTTATTTTTGAAAAAGTCGATCACACATTGACATATAATATAACTTATATTCTATTATTTCAATAACCGTGTAATTCTATAAAAGAGCAAAGTTTCTTCTATTATTGTTTGACGTTTTCCATACAAAGAAAAATATTTGAAGGTTATAAAGAAATATTCCTTAATATTTATACATAACCGGGGAGAAAGAGAAAACATCACACCATAAATTAGTTCTATCTATTATAAATCATAACAACAACAAATACATTGTTTTACTACATTAGTTTGTGTTTGTCTATTTTAATTAGACAAATTACTATCCTCGTGCTCATGAAAAATGGATAAAAAAGTACCATTAACGTGCGAAAATGGGTAAGGAAAAATACATTTATCGTGTGAACAATGAAATTTTATGATCTTCCTGATAATTCTTGGTCGGACCTATGTACACTGAAATAAAATTACACTCAATTTTCTGTTTGCACAGTGTTGATCAAAAAGCATATGGAGCAAATTGTTTATGTGATTTTATTATGTGTTGAACTTCATGTCAATGTTAAAAGTAACCGCAAGTCTTTTAACACATTCATGAACCACGGTAAGGATAAAATAGTGTTTCAATTGCACCCTTGCAGTTGCACCCATTTACTCTTAACCACATTAATTAAAAGATTTAAAACTCTGTAATCGGTTCGAACCGATTACAAACGTTTTTTTAATATATATTTTTTATTATTAATTATTGTTATTGAGTTGCCGAATCGATTACTTTCGTTATATTCGGTTCGGTTCGGATGGTTACACCAGTTCGGTTCAGTTAAGTTATATAAGTAACCGATGAATTCGGGTCGATTATAAAAATATCTTACTAACCGGTCGAACCGAACCATACACACCCCTACATAGAATATGAGATAGGAGGAATACTTTGATATACGCTGATCCATGGTTGCCTCTACCCGTCAATTTTACACCTTTTTCGTCCCCTCCCTACATGTTGATACTACAGTGACTGTCTTGTTAGATGAGTTTGATGGGTGGAACATTATTTGTTTTGGCCGGAAGAAGCTAGAGCAATTTTGAGCCTGCCGAGAGGTAGAGTTGATAGCCCAGACACATTATTTTGGCATCATGATAAATCTGGAATTTATTATGTGAAAGAGTGCTACAAGATGGCAACTTCATCCTCGGGTTGAGCTGGATGTTCATCCTATTCTATTCCAGAATCTTGATGGAAGTTTTTATGGAAGATACCTATCCAGCATAAAGGTCGCTGCTTTGCATGGAGAGTCTCTCATAATATTATACCGACTTCAGTTAATCTAAGACATCATGGCATGCTTATTGATGATACTTGCCCGCTTTGTAAGAAGGCTGCGGATTCGTCGATCCATGCGATATGGAGGTGTAAGTATGCTAGGCTTTTCTGGAAAATTTCAGACTTTTCGGCTATGGTGGAGAAATATCAGCTCGAACGATCCTATTGAGGCATCCTTATATGTTAAGCAACAATTAAATGTTGATTCATTTTCCTTATTTATTATGTGGTCGTGGACTTGGTGGACGGAGCGTAACTCGAGATTGCATGGAGGTAGGGCGAGAGATGTTGGGGAACTGTTGCACTGGGTTTGCTTCTACTGGCATGAATATCAATCCTCCCAATTTCACCATCACTCTTCCAAAGGTAAATCAAATAGAAGACAGTGGAGCCCTCCCCCAGTGTCCATATTGAAGGTAAACGATGATGCAACCTTTATTGATAAAAATGGTGTTGGTATTGGTACTGTAATTAGGAATGATCAGGGCTGGACAAAAGCTTCAAAGATCCGTTACTTCGATAATAAATTTTCAGTGGTAGTTTCAGAAGCGTTAGCGGTTAAGGAAGGTATTTCGCTTGCTAAACAAATTGAGTGTAATCGAATAATTGTTGAATATGATTCTTTGTTAGTAGTTAATTTGTTGTGCAAAGAGTATTTTTCCAGGGCAGAAAATTGGGTCTGTTATTATGGATATTTGGGACGAAGCCGAGTCCTTTGATGTTTTGGTATTTCACTTGTGTCCTAGAAGTTGTAATGAAGTTGCCCACTTACTAGCGAAGATTGCACTGTAGGATAAGTCTAGTCTTATATGGTTGGCTCATTATCCTCTTAGTATATAGGATGTTTTACAACAAGAACGATTTGTTAGCCGTTTTATTTCAAAAAAAGATGTGTAAAATATAAAGGCATATGAGGGTTTTCAAATAATACGTAGACAAAAGTGTCTAATGAAAGTTTCTCCAAAACTGTACGCTATATGTTGTACGCTATATGTGTAGATGTAAATTTGTCATGATTATAAATTATTAATAAATTATCTAATAAATTATCAAATACATACATTATATATGGTTGATAAATTGAAATTAATTTTAAATTAGTTAAATAAAAATGTTTAAAAAGTTTCTCAACTCATTCCCCCTATTACTATAGTGATGATGTGATGAAGGAGACTAGAGACGAGTTTGTCTTTGTGGGAAAGGGGGCAATTGCCCTCTTTCTTTTGTATTTGCAAATGTTATACTATATGACCCTTTTCTTTTCTTTTTAAAATCAGGTAATTATATTAAGGAGCAGCAAGGAGAATACGCTACAAACAGTCTAGTTGTAATAATCAGAAGGAAAACTCCGACCCAGACCCTCAAAGTACAATTACGAGGAACAAAATTAAAATGGACATCTGACCAAGAGAAAAGTACATATTTGATAGAGGATAGAATAGGATTCATGTGAGCTAAACTATCCAAACTAGAATTCAGGAGGAGAATACGCTACAAACAGTCACGCTCAATAAAATTAATAGGCACACACAGTCTAGCTGTAGAAGTAAACTCTTGTACAAAGCGAGGCCTTCTGCTTCAAGGGGGTTGAGAACACCATGATAGAACTCCGACGCAACCAAAACAACATTGCCCGAACTATCCCTAACAATTCAACTAAAACCTGAAGAAGAAGAGGAAACATAAGCATCAATATTGAGTTTTAGTTTACCAGGGGATGGGGAGTCCAGACTTGGGGTCTTGGAGAATGAGGTATAGTTAAGCGAGGGGAAGATGAGCTTTGTTGGGCTGAAGATCATGCTGCCAAGAAATTGGATGTTGTAATATAAATATCTTCTCCTGAATTAAACATTCATCCATGTGAGGCACAATTCCTTGAAAACCGAATATACCAACAAATCACGACAGCTTTTGCTTGGAGTGGTTTCAGACAATCTTGAAAAACACTATCAAAATTATCTGGGAATGATCAATTATCTTCTATCAGATCAGATTTACCATTAATAAAAGACCAATCATCAATTTCCAGACATATAGAGAATATTTGCATGCAAAAAGAGAGTGGACCGTGGAGTCCACTTTATGGTAAAAAACTACCTTGGATTTAATTGCAGGCCATGGTTCTTAAGATTTAATTTCGCAGGTAAAAAATCTTTAAAGGCTTTCTAAAGGAATTTTTTTACCTTGTTCGGGATTTTGAAAGACCATATATTCTTCTACCAAGTACTGAGACCTGAAGGGGAAGATGGACCAACAACATTGAATGAAGATTGGTCTAAGTGATATGCGCTTTTGACAGTAAAGAGACCGCTTTTAGTGTAATGCCATAAGAGATAGTATTCTCCTGCTCCTAGGCTGAGGCCAATAGAGAGAATTGCTTCTACATCTTCCTCCAAAAAGAAGAGCCTGACTTTTTGAATATTCCATTGCCCATTTGATATGAAGTCAGCGACTAAAGTTAGAGCTCCTTGAGAGGGGGTGGGCTGACCGGTCTAAATGATGTAATTCTAGGGATCCAAGGATCCAACCATGCTTTGACAGAGAGCCCGTTCACAATTCTCCATCGCAGTCCCTTAATTAGAAGATCACGACCCCAAAGAATGGATTTCCAAGTGATTGATGCATTGTGATTAGGTGTAGCCTCCAAGATAGAACTAAATGAGAAGTAGAGACCCTTAAAGATTATGCCAATTAATGAGTGGGAGTTTGAGAGAATTGTCCAAGCCTGTTTAGCTAGGAAGGCTTTGTTGAAAGAAATAAGGCTACTGAAACCCATCCCTCCATTAGTTTTGGGGAGGCGAGCGAATTCCATTTGGCCCGATGCATTTTGTTACCCTCAGCAGAAAAGCCCCACCAAAATCTACAAATAAGGATTCTAGTTCGTGACAGAGAGTGCTTAGAATTCTGAACACTTGCATTGATGATATTCAGTTCTAACGGGAGTTTGTATTTTAGTTTAGATACTCTTTTCATATAGACATATTTTTCAGTTATTTTGGTTTATGGATATTTTAAGGTTATTTTCTACAGAAATAAAGTTTTTTGGTATTCATACTCTGATTTATGTATGGTTTGATCTCACTAAGATTTACGAAGGACCACTTGAAAATAGGCATGTTAAGATCTTATCACATAAAATTTTCATGCTACACATTCACATCATAATCCATGTCATTCGGTTGAATTGATATACGTGACCATTGATGGGTTGAGTTACGATTGATGTAACAAAAGTCGTTTTGATCCTATGTTGGTATGATTGATGGACCAGATTGGTTATTGATACATTTCGGTAATGACAGCAAAGTTGAAGCGTACAGTTAATTTTGGCAAAACATAATTATAATGTTTAATACATACCCCAAGCGGGAGATTGTTGGATCATTAATCCAACGTTGAACTTATGTGTAAAATAATTATGTGTTGTAGACTGTCAAATAAAGTTAAACCCAATGAAAAGTGATCTATTAAGGTTTGGATAATTGAGGTTTTAACGTATCTGATAGGTTGTGGACCATTTAATGTGTAGAGATTTTAGGGTAATTTCTATTTTTATGATGGGCTAAAATAGAAATACTAAAAGATGAATTATCTATAATTGGTTATGGTACCTGGGTCGCACGATAACCAAAAATCATTCTATTCTCCCTAATATCCCATCGTTAGAGAGAAAACTAAGAGATTTTATCAAATGAGACTCTCGGATAGAAAATCGTGTAGATCTGGAAGGCCAACCGCTCGGCTTTAAACAACAATCTATCGTCATGGATTCAGGTACGCTTCCGCTCTATAATTGTTTTGATTCTTGACGTGTTCAATATGAGATCTAGAATTTTTTTTAGATACGGTTTATACCTAAATGATTTTGAATCTAACAAAGCGACCACAAATGTAGCAGAAATCTGACAATTTTTCGTATTTTAGATCGACCCAAATCACTTCTGAAAAAGGAGAAGGCCGTATTTTAATTCCTATTCTCAGTGTTAAGGGTACTAATTTGTTTAATAACAATGCCAATGACAACACTGTAATATTGATGATAAGGTTGGAAGAAATAGTTCTAACGACAGTTAGTTTCTTGTAAACCGTTTGACCTAGTTCTGTTAGCCTTTATATACTTTGTGTTCTTCTCTATTTTAAGTTAATAATAATATTAAAGTTCTTTTCTCTCTCTCTCTCTCGTTCTCTTCTTCTATTCTTGTTTACTGCATCTGTTTCTCTTTCTATCTAATTCTCTTCATGGTATCAAAGCCATTAGTGACTCACGTCCATGGCTGAAGACTCTTCACTCTACCGCTACATCTCAATCTGAGTCTCGCGATCTTTCTCCAGCTCGCGCCCCTACTTCTAAATAGAATCCCACTCAAACCCAGATTCACAATCAACCCTTTATTTCTTCTTCCTCTACTACTAATGGGACCGATACACCGCTTCAATCCCTTATGTTTCTGCTGCCAAATATATGTAATCTTGCATCCATCAGACTCTACGCATCAAACTTTATATTGTGGAAATACCAGATCTCCTCCATTCTCAAGGCCCACTCTGTCTTTGGCTTCATCGATGCCTCCACACCATGCCCAAATCAATTTCTCACAGACAAAAATGGACAAACCATCGTTAATCCAAGATTCACTCTCTAGACAACTCATCAGGTGTTGTTTCCATTTAATCTAACTCTTATACACAAATACCTCTCCCAGACTCTGCCTTCCTAATTATCATCTATAGCCACATATTTTCCAATTAGATTTCAATATATTCATCCATGGCTTTGGTAAATGCAGATGACAGGAAGATTGTAAATTTGAACCCAGATACTAACCTCATCTATAATGATTTCAGATGATTGTTTCAGACCATCTAACTCACCGAGAAGGATAGGTGATTTGTCGAAATGTCATGGTTCGTTAAAAAGAATTATTTTCTTCTCATATGCGTTGTTGAAATAGGTCAGTAGTGATTTCTCTTATAACAGCTCCCTTTGAAGGGTTCCATACCTGTAGAAGGGTTCTTTTGAGAGCTGGCTTGTTGAAGGGACGAAGAGTGAGTGAGTACTCTAAGGACCAGGCATTTGTCTTTGTCTAAAGAGTCTACTTGGAGGGTTTCGTTGATATTGATTACTGCTTCCTCATCTTCTGTAAGAGAGAGGGAACACCATTTCGCTACAATTTCTTTCATTTTGGGTGCGAGAGAAGCGGCAGTAACGTAGGAGAAGAAGGTCCTAGAAAAGAACTCTCAAAGAGAGAGAAGATCACCATCTTTTTAACTTTTAGAGAGTTAACGGACAACTATTTGCCCCTTTTCAATTTATAAAATCACAACATTTAATAATATTTGCCCAATTGAAATTCTATATTGTATTTCTTCTTCAACTTTATAAAATAACTAGATTGTATAAAATATTTTTTATTTATTATTATCATGTCAAATAATATAGCGTTAAAACAATTTTTGTCCCCGACAAAAAATATACTTCTAGGCTCGCCCCTAAAAGATGCCTAAATGTGGAATATAAGACAATAAAAATATTTTAGTAGTTTCAATCAAATGCATAGTAATAGCAAGTAAAACTTCAATATTTGTAAAAAGATCGAAACTAAACTAAAATTTTTAGACCTTTCATCAAACAAAATAACTAATAAGATGAAAAGAGACAATAAGTTTAATTCTCACACACATAATTAAAAGACTGTAACTCACGAGCGTTAGTCTTATCATTTCTAAAATTGGATGAAACTCGATATAATACAATATGTAACTTATACAAAAAAATAATAATAAATAAAATAACAGTAACCAACTCATGCCGGCTGCCGCCGCCATGCATAACCACGTGATAATTTCGTGTAAAGGAAATTAAGGAGATCATCATTGGCGGCTCTCTTCGCAGTCTAAATGTTTCATTCAACTACGTCCTTTTTTCTTTCTTTTTTTTTCTAAAGAATCTGTTGATTTTTCGTTCATTGAATGTTCCTTTCCTTTAACAATTACGTAAGTCCCTCTCTCACTCTATATATTCAAACATCCTTTCTTCTCTCTCTCTCCTCCATTTCACTTCTCTTTCTCTCTGCTTCAAATCCTGTTCATCTAATATTAGTGGAATCTAAATCGGAATTCGTCCCTCATGCGTATCGAGATTGTTGATTCTCTTTTCCTCTGGTTCCTGATTTTGAATTGCTTTACTTTGTATCGATCCAATGCTCAACTTCTGCCCGAAGATGAAGGTACTGCCCCAAATTTCTCGATTTCTTCTCTATTTGGAATTCCTCTGTTTTTCGGTATGTTTGTTTGGTGGCTCGGAAATTGTAGGAAACTGAAAAATATGTGCTTCCCCCTCAAATTTCAGTTGCCTTTTTATGTTTCGTTGTGATAATTGTAGGACTTAAATTGATTTTCTTTTGTCATTCTCTTTAAACCCGAGAAACAGAGGGCCGTTATTTCCCCAGTTTCTCTTATTTTCCTCCATTTTCTGTGCAACCAAACACCCACTGAATTCTCATTAATTACTTGTATTGTGTTTTCCCCTAAAATTGTTTTATTACCAATAACTGTCAAAAGCAACTGCCAATGCATCAAGACCTTTAATTGTTCGAAAAAGAATAAATAATGAATATATACATTTTTCATTTTTGTGGGTATGGAATAGTGAGGACACTTCAAGCAATATCTTCGAAGCTACAGAGCCTGAATTGGAATATAAATCAAAATTCCTGCAATGGGAGTGAAATTGCAGAAGCCTTTTCTAACCGCGTCATTGACGGCAACGATATTCTCAGTATGGCCAACTGTACTTGTTCTAACGCCGTTTGTCATGTCACCAACATGTAAGAACCTCTTTCCTCAAATGATTTAATTTTCCTTTTTATTTTTTTTATAAAATTGTTGATTATAAAAATTAATAGTCCTACTAATATATCTTAGGTAGACTAATATCTCTGTAACACATTTATTACTTATTTAAAAAATTTATTTTCCTTGACAACACATACATACGTATCTAGGGATGGTAAAAATATTCGTGAGTAAAAATACTATACGGTATCTGATTTAATGAGTAAGTTTAAAATATTATTAATGGGTATACGTTTTTTATTAAGTGAGAAATTTTTTACCCATTATAAATGGGTAGAGTATGAGTAATACACAATAATCATTGAATGTCCATTTATTCTAAAAATATTATACCTCCACTCCACATGAAACCTCTGATTAAGGTAATTTTCTCAATCTTCGATAATTCTTCTAAAGACAATAATATATATAATAAAAACTATGGTGTAATTTCTGTTATAACTCATGATTGACAATTGAATTTTATAATTTTATAATCGAATTAAACTGAATCACGAATTGAATAACCGAACTAAAAATTATCAGTTTTATGATTGAATCGAATTATAATTTATCAATGTTACAATTGAATAACAATAACATTTATCGATTTTATAATCACAGGGAAATTGAATTAGTTTTTTATAACAAAATTAAATTGTTCCATAATTTTATAATTGAATAATTAAACTAAAATTCATCAAGTTTATGACTGGACCAAATTAAATCGTCAATTTTATAATCGAATCAAATTAGAATCGATCAATTTTATCATCAAACCAAATCGAATAATCAATTAAATAACCAAAATTAAAATTCATCAACTATAGTCCAATCGAATCAAAGTTCATCAATTTGACATTTAAATAACACTAAAATTCATCAATTTTAGAATAAAAGAGAACTGAAACTCATCAATTTTACAATCAAACCAAACTGAATCATCAATTTTATAAACGAATAACCAAACTATAGTTCGTTAATTTTACCATGAAACTAAATTGGATCGTCAATTTTATAATCGAACAATTACACAACCGAACTAACTGAATCGTCAATGTTATAATCGATGAACCAAACTCAAATTTATCAATTTTAGTAGGTTTATTAAATAATTTTGTCAAATCAATTTTCAATTTAAGCTATTTATGATAGAATTTTTTGTTCAACTTGTCAATTTTTAGTGAGAGTAATTTTAACTGAATCGTTGATCTCCATATCATAGCTCGATGAAGAGAGAAAGTGAATGGCGAAAATAGAATTGTTGATTGAATAGGAAAAAAAAAGAATAATCCTTTAGTTCCAAAACAAAATAGAAACAAATATATAAATACCCATTATGTACCAAGTTGGTTACCCATATTTTAACGGGTATTACCCACACCAACTCATTTAATTTATTATGAGTATGAGTAGTAAGAATTTAACATAGGTAATTAATGAGTATATTCATACCCAACTCAAACCCACTAATTACTATCCCTATAGGCATCAACATATAATTGCAACTGAGAGGAAAGAGAGAATATTTCCAGAGATAATTTTATACTCATGATTTTATAAAATTCTTGAACTCATATTTATAAATGTTAATGTTAATTATTTTTAATTAAATGATTAATGATACTTTTAATTTTTTAACATTTTAGAAAAATCCTTAAATTGTCTTATACATACTTAATAATTAAACTTTTATTAAATCATTTATGTATTACCTTGAATAATTATTCAGTAGCAATCTGTATAATTTTTATTTTTAATTTTGTCTTATATAAATTGTATAATTTAAATTTATTAAGATAAGATATCATAGTGAAATAAGATGTGTGAAAAAACATACAAACATCAAATATAAGTTTATTAGTTAAATATGTTGTTAAGAAAATTAGAATTTGAAATAATTATATATATTTAAATGAATCCTTTATGATTATATGAATTATATAAATACTCGATGCTCTATCATTTTTTACACTATCTAACTAATGTATATTTAATACTTTTCTATATTTAATGCATTGTTTATTAAATTTTTATCATTTCATTAATTACGGTTTTTAGAAACTAGCATAAACAAAATGGTAGCTAGCTTGTGATACTCATATTTACCGTGACTGTATATTCAGTGTCATTTTCATTTCACGATCAAATATAAACTATTAAAAATAATATATTTTAATTATAAGGTAAATGTCTATCGTTTTTTACCAAAAAAAAAAATTCGTAGTCTATCTGAACAAGTTTAAATCCGACTATTTTTCCTGTCATCGTTTTTCTATCTAATGACAGCCAGCTGAAGGGACTGAATTTAACAGGCGTTCTTCCAGCTGAATTTGGAAATCTTACGCAGCTGCAGCAGCTGTAAGTGTGTTTTGCTTCGCCATTATCTTTTTCCATGGAGAGTACTTTGTTCTTACTTGTTAATTAGATTACTATTTACAATTGTTCTACCAACCAGTGACGTGATTTTCTGATATAATGGTACGTGCTTTTTTACTCTGTAAATTCTTTGAAATCGTAACGGAGGTCCCATGTACTATAAGGTTTTTGTTAATAATGCTTCTCTTTGCATCGAATCCGAGTAAAACGTTTTGATTTCGAACGAGTTTGACATAATATCATATAGTAGCAGTCATTGGTCCTCCTGGCTCCTTTGTTTCACAGGAAAATGAAATGGTGATTATGGCATTCATAGAAGCCAGATGTAAAGAAAACAGATTGGCAAATTTTCTTTCGCGGAAACTTTAAAGAAATTCACTGAAGTTTATATTCACTAAACAGGGACCTCAGTCGCAATAACTTCAATGGAACAATCCCTACAAGTTTTGGTCGCATCCCCCTTACCAATTTGTAAGTTTTTGTTTGAAATAGCACTGATTGGGTTTCTTGGTAGCCGCTTTGATTTATGAACATCAGCGTGGTCTGTTTTTCACAAATGACTTTGCTGCAGATCCCTTCTGGGAAACCGGCTCAGTGGTCCAATTCCTGCAGAAATTGGTAACATTGGCACCCTTCAGGAATTGTAAGTCGTAAAATGAAATTCATATATCCTTTTCTTTTCTTTTTTTAAATTTGATTGATAAATGGAGTAACAGATTTAAGTCTCAATTTTGATAGAGCTCGACATGACTACCAGTTGATTGTTATTGAACTCTAGAGATAGGACCTAATTGAATAGAGATTTCTAGGAGATTTTTGACACTGGAGTCTCATCAACAGGGTCTTGGAAGACAATTTGTTTGAAGGAAATCTTCCTGCCAGCCTTGGAAATCTTAGCCGCTTGCGTAGGCTGTAAGACAACTATCCCATTTGTTCTTTCATATTTTATCCTTTATATTTGTTCTAGTAGGTGTCTAAAAATAGATATTGGTAAACAATTTTTTTGAAACAAACTCTCGTAAATGATTAGTTTGCATTTGATCCAATTGTGTTTGTTCAAATAGAGTTCTCAATTTAAGAATATACTAAGATACTTGTATTTCAAATCAACATTCAAATAATTCACTGCCCATTTGAGAATTTTAAGACCTGTGGGTTGAAAAATGCCTTCATATTTACCCATTTTAAATTATATATTGCGAGACCACTTATGTCTTGCAGCAAATGGAGTTCACAGATTAGTTCATAGAGATTTCCTTTATATGTTTTCTGTAGTATATATTGCTTCTGATAATTCTATTAAACATTATCTACTTTAGTTGACTCTGTCAATAATGGATGAATTTCAATTTTGCATTCTTCCTTATATCTTGTCAGACACTGAATCAGTTTCGATTTCCATATTCACACGGAATCTCATTTCCTCGAGCTCATCGCGTCTTATTCGGATGTAGCAATAGGCAACGTAATGTTCCTATAATTTTAGTGAATTGGTTCTGATGAGCTTATTATTTTGGTTATAAGAACGACCATAAATGAAGATGACCAATTGTTAACTCTGCAGACTTCTTTCTGCTAACAATTTCACGGGACTGCTACCTGAATCATATGGCAACTTAAAGAACTTAACTGACATGTAAGTTCTGCAAAGTAGATTTTTTTTGGCTGAGTTCTAAAAGTCTGAATGTCTTACATATTTCTAAGTTCTATATACTGCTGTGTTGCAGTAGGATAGACGGGAACGAATTATCAGGAAAAGTACCTGATTTTATGGGCAACTGGACCCAGCTTATCAGACTGTGAGTATCACTCTTTCGCTGAGAAATAATTCATATTATGTTTAATTGGGTAATTATATTGATGTAGTTACTATGATTTTCTAACTAGACCTTGAATTTGTTGCAGGGATATTCAAGGAACATCTTTGGAGAACCCTATTCCTTCTACAATATCTCTATTGAAAAATTTAATAGAATTGTGAGCACTTGTATAGTACCCTTACATTTAGTTTGATTATCATAGGCATGGCTGTTGATTTTTGTTTTCCCAATTTATGGTGGTAAAATAATGAATTTGCTTTGATCTTCTTCTTTGTCAGGAGGATATCTGATTTGAAAGGTTCATCAGCTAGATTCCCCAATCTGACAGAAATGATAAATTTGCAACTACTGTACGTTATTTTTACTTGTTACATTCAGAAGTAGTCTTTTTCCCATTAAAACGGTTGATGTGTTATTAAACTACTGATTGAGTTTTGCAGTATATGCTAATTTGGGTTCACTTTCTTCCTGTTACTCAGGATTCTGAGAAATTGCTTAATTGATGATACAGTGCCAGAGTATATTGGGCAAATGAGTGCCTTGAAAACTCTGTAAGTGGCTCAAATTGGTTTGTGTAAAGATGGTTTATTTCTTGAAATAGTTTGCTTCATCGGTCCCATTTTATGGAAAGAAGTTTTTAATAATTTATGAAGATAAAAAATTATTGAAACATAGACATGCTAGGAACTGATCACCTGACATTGGATAACCTTCTTAAACATTTGCATCAAAATTATTATAACATATACCATAAAAAAGGTAAATATGATTATGTAAATAGAAGTGTGATTTTTTTTATGTGATGAGTGACACGTGAATAACATATCATGCCAAATAAGTATATTACAGTAGTCAGTATTGGTGATTTGTGAACACTCCATTCATTTTCTGCAAGTGCATTCTTTAATCTACTGTGCTTAAAACAGACAAATTAAGAGTGATTCTACCTAATTTACACTTACATGTGACATTTTCCTGTTTTGTAGAGACTTGAGCTTCAACATGTTGACCGGTCCAATTCCAGGGACATTTGAATTTCTGATGGAGAGTAGCAATAGTAGCTATGTGTAAGTTAATATTTAAAAGGAGTTTAACTGTGGAACTGTCCATATTGTGTCATGCACACTATAAATTTTTCTAAATTGGGTTTGACCGTTTGGTAACATCTGATTGCAAGGACGATGTTGTATGTAGGTTTCTGACCAACAACTCACTCAGTGGTGAAGTACCAAGTTGGATATTAAGCAGCAGAAAGAACATGTCAGTTTATTTTTAAGCTATGAATATACAATTAATTGCGCTGTGAATATTTTAACATACAGGAGACCGAGTTTTAAGCTATGAATATACAGTTCACTGTCATTTCTGTGATATGCTGCAGAGATTTATCTTACAACAATTTTACGGGATCAGTGTCTGCTAGTTGCAGCCAATTGTCGCCAGTGTAAGCCATTCATATTCAATACTTCTAGCTTACAGCTTGTCGACGAATAAAGACAAAGCAAAGAACTGTTCTGTTTATCTGACTAGTAGCTGTTATCCATTCGTTCTTCTCACATTATTTTTCTTACTCAACATTCATACAGGAATTTAGTCTCCAGTTATTCACCTCTGGCAAACCAACAGTAAGATACTACCAAAACTATTTTTCTTGACTTCAAATAAGTGACCACTGATCCTTGGTTATTCAATGGGCAGAACCCCGTGGTGCCTTCAGAAGGATCTCCTCTGTTCCGGAACAGCACAATGTAAGCAGAAATAGATAGTATGCTACCGCAACATCTTTGAGGAACTGTGTAGCTTCTGAGTCGAGCCGCAACTATCACCAAATTAAAGTTTCTTACAACATTCTCATTTTAATTGCAGACTATTCATTGTTTATCAATTGTGGAGGATCCAGGTTGGAGATTGATGGGAATGAATATGAAGAGGACACAGTCAGTGACGGCAAATCAAATTTCTTTTCTGTTTCAGAGAGATGGGGTTACAGCAGTACAGGGCTTTATATGGGAAATGAGAATGCTGATAACATAGCGAGAAACGAACTTGGTTTGAATGTAAGTGGTCCAGAATTCTATGGAACAGCTCGACTTGCTCCTCTGTCGCTTAAATACTATGGCTTTTGCATGCGGGAGGGCAGTTACAATGTGAAGCTCCACTTTGCCGAAATAATGTACACAAGTGACCAAACATATAGTAGTCTTGGAAGGCGCATATTCGATATTGCTATCCAAGTGAGTGCAAAACTAATTTTATATTTAACCATTCGCATATTTTTTTGGCTCCCGTTAAATAATTGTTTTGTTTTTTCCATTTTAGCTTAGATTTAAAGAGAATGGATAAAAAATTCTGGTCCTAGAGTGTGAAGAGCTAATCAGATTTACCTACCACAGGGGAGACTAGTCCAGAAGGACTTTAATCTTGTGGAGGCAGCTGGAGGTGTCGGTAATAGCTTCACGCTGGAGGAGAGTGATGTCCGTGTAAACGGAAGCACTCTTGAGATCCACTTATACTGGGCTGGTAAAGGTACCACTGCAATCCCCGAGAGAGGAATCTATGGACCTCTTATATCTGCAATCACAGTGACCCCAAGTGAGTTTTTCTTTTTCTTGCATTCTAGGTTTGCTTGCTTTTCTGATGAGGATTTCCTTTGTTTTATTCCTATCGTCCTGTAATTTATTTCATCTATTTTAGACTTTGATGTGGAGACGGGAGGGCTATCTGCTGGAGCAATTGCTGGCATTGTAGCCGGATCATGTGCTCTGGCTATTTTAGTATTGGTGGCAGTACTTCGAATGAAAGGCTACATTTGTGCAAAGGACATTGAAGATAAAGGTTAGTTACAATAGCATTAATGCATGTCTAGTAGTTCCTTGCCACTCTTCAGTTGTTACTTTTTGGAAGTTCAGAGCAGAAGTATAGGGTGCACCTCCCTCCCCCTCCCCCTCCCCCTCCTCTCCGCTCCCCTTCCCGCTCCTCTCCTCTCCCTCCCTCTCCCTCTCTGTCTATAACAAGTGTGATTTGTTATAAACGAACAAATGACATGAGTCATACCGAGTAACTTTTGTGTCTGACATTCAATTTAATGACAAATTGAACTACATCTGATTACAGCGACAAATTCCTCTTGCTTCTCTTATTACAGAGTTACGTGCCCTGGATCTACAGACAGGTTATTTCACTTTAAGACAAATTAAAGCTGCCACCACTAACTTCAACCCTGCAAATAAGATTGGTGAAGGGGGTTTTGGACCAGTCTACAAGGTAAGCATGGAATTGCCCTCACCAAACAAAGTCAAACGAGTGCTATCTCATTCAAAAAAAATATATGATTCTGATGTGATCTTCCTTGAATAACGTTAGGGAGTGTTGTCTGATGGTGCTTTAATTGCTGTCAAGCAACTATCATCCAAATCGAAGCAAGGGAATCGTGAATTCGTCACCGAGATTGGGATGATATCTGCAGTACAACATCCAAATCTTGTTAAGCTCTATGGTTGTTGCATAGAAGGAAACCAATTGTTACTTATATACGAATACATGGAAAACAATAGTCTAGCTCGAGCTCTTTTTGGTAAATTCTTTGGTAACATCTTTGGTTGGATGTAGTACATTTGAAAGGAAGAATTGTTGATTTTAAACACGTATTCACTCTCATGATTTTCTATTTTAGGTAGCGACGAGCAGCGGCTACAATTGGATTGGCCAACTCGTAAGAGCATATGCTTGGGTATAGCAAGAGGATTAGCTTACCTTCATGAGGAGTCAAGATTGAAAATTGTTCATAGAGATATAAAAGCTACTAATGTACTGCTTGATGCAAATTTAAATGCCAAGATCTCTGACTTTGGTTTAGCTAAACTTGATGAAGAGGAGAACACACATATAAGCACTAGAATCGCGGGTACAATGTATCCTCTCTCTCTCTC
The DNA here is from genome assembly GCA_003255025.1 of Datisca glomerata. NCBI lineage: Eukaryota > Viridiplantae > Streptophyta > Magnoliopsida > Cucurbitales > Datiscaceae > Datisca > Datisca glomerata. Next base: position 677,927 of record QANY01013337.1, on the reverse strand, counting down.
TCTCTCTCTCTCTCTCTCTCTCTCTCTCTCTCTCTCTCTCTCTCTCTCCCAACTTTTAATACTTAGATAATTTAAAGGCTTCACTGTCTCGAGTGAACAATTGCTGTGCATTTACTTAGATAGATATTGTGATGTTTATTTATCGGCATATGGCTATTGAGTATTCACTTATTTTGATAGAGGTTTCTTGATGCTTACTGATCCTGTTTTCTCTTCAGAGGTTATATGGCTCCTGAGTATGCAATGCGGGGTTACCTGACTGATAAAGCAGATGTTTACAGTTTCGGGATTGTTGCCTTAGAGATTGTCAGTGGGAAAAGCAACACAAACTACAGACCAAAGGAGGAGTTCGTTTATCTTCTCGATTGGGTAACTGATGCGTATCTAGTCTTGCAATTTTATCTTTACATCAAGTAAATTTCAATAGAGAAGCTTTGGCTTCACCAATGTCACAACGAACTTATTTGCCTGAAGAAAACTCCCTAATATATCATGTAATGCATTCTAACTCAGCCCCGTCGAATAGCTTTTTCATAATAATTGGATAGATATATGATACCAAAACCTGATAAGGGGTTTTAAAAGAAGAAAAGAAAATGGGCATCTCTCTGCTATGAGGCTTTGAACTTTTCTTTCTTCAATTCACTCGAACTGCAGCTTTCTAACTCTCGGGTTATTATATACAAAAATGTCACTCCTTATCGTATAGATGCATTATCTTAAGCCCAAATTTCCATGAGCTCACTTCTCTTGTCTATCCCGAAACATTTTCATTTTCACTTCTTTACGAAGTAACTGTGTTTTACGAGGCATGATTCATCTATTTCTCTAACTATTTTATTTATCTTTTTTGTCCCCATAATATGTACTTGAAGGCCTATGTCCTACAAGAACAGGGAAGTCTTCTGGAGCTTGTGGATCCAAGTTTAGGTTCCAACTACTCAGCAAAAGAGGCAATGAAAATGCTTAACATAGCTCTCTTATGCACCAACCCATCACCCACTCTTAGACCATCCATGTCTTCTGTTGTGAACATGCTTGAAGGAAAAATCGCAGTCCAAGTACTGGCCCTCAAGCGCGATGCATTTGACCAAGATTCAAGGTTCAAAGCCCTTGAAATGCTGTCACGGGATAGCTATACACATTATTCAATATCTTCAATGGAAAGCCAGGTTGAGAAAAGTATGGTAATGGATGGAGATGGACCATGGATGGCCACCTCTTCTTCTTTACAAAGTAAGGATGAAACCCATGATTCTTCTTCATCAAGAGTAAAGCTTCTTGGAGAATAAGATTTATTGCGTAATTTTTTCCAATGATCAGGTTTTGTATAGGAATTGTTTGATTGGATTTTGTATTGTTAGAGGGTGAGGATGTTTTCCTTTGCTTTTTCCTTTCTTCCCCGTTTTCTTTGCCCATAATGTGTTCAACCATTCATCTCCTTTTCAGGGAGAGTATTATTTGATTGGTATTGCTTATCAATAATTTAGATTTATAATCTATCAATATTTTTAACTAAGGAATTGTTGCAACTCTTGCCTTCCAATAAATATAATAAAATGAAATGTTATTGGTGCAATATGACTCATTATTAGAGATCGACTCTAAACCTGAAGTATTCTTCTTTTTTTTATACACGAAATATGAGATTTCACTAAGTCTGAAGAAGAGAGGCTAGACGCTATTAGTAGCATGAAGTCTCCAATGAGAAGTCATTTTTGTACGTACAAATTAATATCTTGAATGCATAGAGATTTATGAAAATATTTACTCTAGAGATTTATGAACTGGCCGAGTGCACTCTGCCTCGCGGACTGGCCGTACACTCATTGGGCTCAGCCTTGAAGGGTCTGCCTGGGTGCCTATCGGGCCCAAATTTGGGCCTACCGAGAGCTCAAGCGCTCGGCCTTGTGTGCTTTGGTTGAGCATTGCGCTCTCGGCCTCGTGCATTTCAATTTTTGGGAAAAATTCAATTTTCCCACCCTTTTGAAATACCAATTTTTGTGATTTCCCCCCAATTTTTCCCTCTCTTCTCCAAAATTTCGTCCCTTGTCCATAAATACCATTCAATCCTTCACCTAAAATTACTCATCTCCTTCATCATTTCTCAATCTCTTATCCTCATATCTTGCCTCTTTTCATATATTAAGGTGGTGGAGCTTACTTATCGACTTTGTGGAGGATTTCTCTTGGCCTACAAGTTTATCATTTATTCATAGAGGTTAGTGTTCTTCCATTTCTTCTTTCCCTTATTGCCTTAGTTCTCAATTTATCTCCAAATTCCATTTTTTCGGGCAAACATCCGGTGAATATCACTTTCTTTGATTCAGTTTTTACATCACTTTCATAGAGTTTGCGTTTGCTATCCATCAAACATGTCTAATTTTAACATAGCTCGAGCGCTTGATGTTGAGAGAGTATTTGAAGATGATGTTGTACCGTTGGGGATAAGTGTGAGAGCTGAGGGTATGACTAAGGAAGAGGCTGAGGGTACCATGGGCGATGCGGAACGTGATCGGGTAAGGTCATATCAATAAGCTGGGCCTAGACTGTTAACGTTCCCTGCCTCTACACTAACTGAGCTTCACCTGGAGATGTATCAAGTAGAATATGGGTTTCCCACGTCCATTGAGATGAAGCTTCGAAGCGAGTCTGAACGATCTAACTCTTCCCTGCCGGATGACTGGGTGTGCTTTTACGATTTTCCCTTTAGATTTGGCCTTAGACTCCCTTTGTCGAGATTTATAAGTGTAGTTGAACTTTTACAACCTTACTCCCACTCAGTTATTACCCAACACTTGGAGGACTCTTCTCAACTTCTAGTGCTAGGACATAAAACCAAAGTCGATATGAGCCTTAAACTTCTGAGGAGTTTATATCATTTGGTCGAGCTCGGGAGTACTGGTCACTATTACTTGAACGCTAGATCAGGAACTTCACTACTTATTGATAAACCAACTAGCAATAAGTATTGGAAGGAGAAATATTTCTTTATCCGAGGGGAGTGAAATTGTCCTTCAGATGAGGTTTCTCCTGATGTTACTAACATGTGAACTACTTAGGGTCTTCCTGGTAGAATAAAATATTTTTTAACCTAGATACTGCCCGTTCATTGTATATTGATGCATGTTATCCCTTTTGTGCAGCTTCTGGATCTCAAGGCTATCTCGCACATTGACGGGGTTTTAACGAAGAAGAATCTCAAGGCTGCGAGTTTGTGGGAGCACGCAGCCGAACTTCCCCGAGGTATCCCCAATGGAGGAAATCACAGTATTGATTCTGATTCTTTCTTCTTCCTATCTTTATTCTCAACGCCGGATGTTAAGAGAGGAGGCCTTTGCTTTGGACTAGGTGAACTAGCTCCTTCAGATTTACTTTCAATGGAGGAAGGTTGATTTGTGTGATGACTCTTGGTCCCAACCTATCAGTGACACTGATCCTCTCCTGCGACTTTTTTCTGATGGTTCTTTGGTCAGACCTTTCACCTCGATCTCTATCTTCTCTTCTGACGCGAGGGGGGCTTTCCCGTGTACTCCTTTTACTTCTCTTCTTTGCCATCTCTTCATCCAACATGAAGAATTCGTTGGCATTACTAAGATATTATGGCAGGGTTTTTGGTATTTTCGGTGTAAATAATTGAACACGTCTGTGCCTTCCACCAGACCATTTCGAAAGCGGTCGAGGCCACAGCCTCATCGCATTGGATAATGACAATCTTCTCGCTGTTGAGCCTCTGCATGTATTCCCTCAGGGGCTCATCCTTCTTCTGGACTAAGGTAAAAAGGTCATATGCCTCTTTTATCATTCTTTTTCTACTCTAAAACTGCTCTATGAAGAGTATCGCCAAGTGAGAGAATAAGTGTATGGAACGAGGTTCCAGGCTCCCGAACCATGTGATGGCGGCCCCTTTTAGACTTGAGGAGAATTGTAGGCATAACATTCCCTCTAGCATCATCCTCCTATAGGCATGCATCGGGTGAAAGTGACATGGACCGATGAGCAGACTCGAGGATCTCCTCAATCCCTTCTATCACATCAATGAGTCTCTTCTCTTGGAGATGACGCCACACCGGGGGTATAGTTGAGTCAATCTGTGCAAGATCAGGTGACGTCCTATCAAAAGGCTGAGTCAGAATGTCATCTGTTGCGTGTGAAGATGTGGGCGCAGATCCGTGATCATATGCAAGGATATTCTGAGGAACCTTTTGTCTTATCCTTTTTCTTGACTCCCTCTCCAACCTCTTCACTTCTTCGTAAGAAAGCTTGGCTCTTTCCGTCCTGGTCCAAGGCAAGGACTTCCTCCTCTCTCAATATTTTTCACATTCAATAAGAAATAAATAATACGCAACTAAATTGCATAATAATAATAATAACGCAAATAAATATTCCCCTTTTATTGCGTTTGCTCCGTCATTTTTTGTTCATTTAGAACTTTGCAAAATTTGACTTTGAGGATATGATAATATTTGTTGTGCTTTTAATTACAGGAGAATAATATAATTATTTGCATCAATATTATTTAATATCTCAGACATGAGTGAGCTTCAAGATTGGGACGCGGACCAAACATCTCCGATCAGCATTATTCTGAATTTGTTATTCCCTCAAAATCGCGAGTCACATCGATGATCTCTATCAAATTTTTTGAGAAAAACAATACAATAAATACTATTTAGCATGTTGGACAAGAGCAAGTTTCAATATTTGAACGCTGACCACAAAGTTCGGATCTGCATTATTCTAGACTTTTATTCTCTCAAAATCAAGAGTCTCATTGATGATCTCCATTAAATTTTTTAGGTATGTTATTTATTTTTTAGGCTCAAATTTACTATTATTTTCAAGAATATTTTTTAGAGCACTTTAATTCAATATGATATTAAACATGAACTTATTACAAGCAACGAGATCCTAGGACATAATATAAAGTCTCATAATCTCTAAATTATATCACCATGATACCTCAACACGAGGTCTATAAATCATTTTGGTCCGCTTAGTAGGGGATAAGAAACTAGAATAGAAATACAATGTAAATTCCCTAGAAATATACAAGTGCAGTTAAAACCCTCTCACGAGAGAGCAAACATAATTATTAAGACCGGATAAGTCACGAAATATACTAACGCTCCCACGAGAGAGCGAACATAATTATCAAGATCAGAGAGGTTATGAAATATGGAAACGGTCCCACAAGAGAGCAAACATAATTATCAAGACCCGAGAGATCACAAATTACGCAGATGCTCCCCCGATAGAGCAATCTTAAATATCAAGATCTGAGATGTCACAAGTGCTCCTACACGAGAGCAACCATAATTATCAAGATCTGAGAGGTTAACGATTACAAAAACACTTTCACGAGAGAACAAACATAATTATCGAGACCTGAAAGGTTCACTACCCAAACTGCTTAGGGTTCAATGACCTGAATAAAGCATGCCCAAATACAACTTCCTTATTCTAAAAATTAATCAATTGATGGACGCTACAATGGGACACGAGATGCTTAGTCTCATGGATGCCTTCTCCGGATACAATCAGATACTCATGCATCCATCAGACCCAAAGAAGATGACCTTTATGACTGAGAGGAAGACTTATTACTACAAAGTCATGTCACTTGGACTGAAGAACACAAGAACAACCTATCAGCGTTTACTCTACAAAATGTTCCAAGAGTACATGCAGATGAGGATGGAAGCGCTCAGAGAGTTTGACATGAGATACGAACCCTCAGACCGCAATTAAGGTTCAAGAACTCATTGACTTTGTGGTACATATGACACCACCATAAGAGTTAGTGCACTCAAGCCGTACAGAATATGTCACGCAAGATGACACGATGGATAGATGCACATGGAAAGAACCTTCAGACATGGAAGGGGCACTCAACGTGGATGGCTCTGTAAACGCATGCGGAAGCAAAGCCGGACTGATACTTAAAACATCAGAGAACATCATAACTGAAAGGGCGATGCGCTTCGCATTCAGGATATCAAACAATCAAGCCAAATATGAAGATTTACGCATGTTAACGGAGATTCTCAAGCTAGACACAAAGATGGGGGAAATCATAGCAAAGTTTTAAAATTGAAGGAAGGATTCAAAGAGTGCTTCGTAGAGCAGCTATCCCGAGCACACAAGATGCTTGGATGAAAGACCTCTATAAAGGTCACGGCCACTGAGGCCTCCTACTCACTAAATATGAGTAAGAGATAAAAGCCTACATTGGGCAAAAGGACCACGAAAGAATCTCGTGGCACCCGAGCACACAAGATGCTTGGATGAAAGACCTCGATAAAGGTCACAGTCGCCGAAGCCTCCTTTTCACCAAAGATGATTAGGAGAAAGACCCTACATAGAGCAAAAGGACCACGAAAGTATCTCGTGGCACCCGAGCACACGAGCTGATCGCACGAAAGACCTCAACCAAGGCGACGAACTATCGAGGCATCCTGATTATAAAGGATGATCCGGAGAAAGACCCTACATAGGTCAAAAGGACCACGAAAGTATCTCGTGGCACCCAGAGTCAAAGAACCCTTGGAAGAAAGACCTCACCCAGGGTGACGACCTAACGAGGCATCCTTATCACATAAGATGATCTGGAAAAAGACCCTACCTAGGACAACAGTAATATTTCGTGGCACGAAGTACACGAAATGTTAGGATGAAGTACTTTGATAATGGTCACAGTCGCCAAGACCTCGTAACTTACCTAAGACAAATATGAGAAAAGACTTTACATAAGGTAAAAGGACCACTGCAATATTCCATAGTACCTAAAGTCACCAGATGACTATGACGGTCTCAAGATGACTATACACTCGAAGTCACACAAATGACTATGATACTCCAAGTCACACAGATGACTAAGATACACAAAATCACCTAGATGACTATATTGGATCCAAAGACACGCATATGATTATAATACCCAACGTCACCCAGATGACTATGGGACTCTAAGTCACACTAATGGCTAAGTACCCCCAATCACACAGATGACCAAGTATCCTAAGTCACCCAGATGACTATATTACTCTACGTCACATAGATGATCAAGGTACCCGAAGTTACCAAGATAACTATGGTACCCAGAATCACAATTATGAAAATGACACCCAACTCACACTGATGACTATGGTATCGAGATTAGCTAAAATCTCACAAATCAAAAAGTATCTTAGTACTCTACTAAAGATGACTCTAAAGGACCTCACTATCAAGGCCTCGTCAAACACGATTTGAGCAACCAAGACAAAGAGGGCTCCAAAACCTTGCTAGAAAGCGAAAGCATTGATGAATATCATGCGCAAACACATAAGCATAGAGTGATGCAACGACAAGATCAACATAAAAAGCAACTGATTTCAATTGAAGAATGTCAACAAGACCAAATACAAACCCACCGCTCGATGGGATACATTTGGTCGATATTCTGGAGCATAGAAGCTAAGGTTCTCCAGTAACTCAAGAATATTATCAAAATTTGGGCACGAAGATGGGGGCATCACTCCATAAATACTCAAAAGTTATTTGTTCTCCAAGAGAAGAACCACTCGGTTTTCTTTAAGGCTAGCTCAAAGACACTCGAACGATACAAAATTATTATAAATTTCAGACAAAGCAATGGATGAGTTAGACAGTTGAATCACTACATGACTTGGACAGACCAATAAACTCAGACATTGAGTTACGAGAAAGAGTCAACAACCAAAGTATCAAAACCCTAGGTTCCCAGCCACGACTTAGTTGAATATGTAACTCTAGATGGCAGGAAGAACCCTCGGGAAGCACACCATTGAGTGTAATAACTCCATCATCCACCACACGACATGAGATGTCAAAGTAATGTACTAGATACATAGTCAAGTATGAATTAACATGAGAATGCAATACAGCATTTGAGAAAAAATCCTACCCTTGAAAAGATTCTATAACGTCATAACGTCAAGCCAACCTCATAGTGAAGCAATCCCAACAGAATGACGTCTTATTGCCTGCCCAGATCAAAGGAATTCAATCTTAACACCAGTCTGCACCATACGCTTAGACGAATGTGTAAAAGTTTTGTTGTTATGACCATTGATCCAACTCAAGTCGCCTGACTGCTAGATGAAAATCATAGGGGACTCGATCTTGATAATTACTCAGAAAAACTCGCACAAACCTGAACCACAAAGCTTCAGGTCCCAACACGATCACGCACATCATTACATGAACAAGTCTAACATTAATCAAGATGATGACATTTTTACCAAGAGTCAATTGATAAATACGAAGAAAGCTCGTCTCAGTCACAAGATGCTCTAAGACGCCATCATGAACCAGCAACATATACTTAGATATTTAGACACAAACTATAATGTTCGACGATCTCAACGTCAACATATGCTTAACACTCGACTAAGTGCAAAGACATAGTCCACAACATACTTTCTGACTCTATCGCTATGCTCCAGGCTCAAGAAGTGGGGGCAAACTGTTGGTGAGAAAAAATACATGGGCTAAATCCCACTAAATAATATTTCTGTACAAAGCCCAATACTCTCATTTCTCGGTTAGGGCCCATATTAAGTCCAAACCGAGTACTCATCTGTGATCGAAGTCACCATGATGACTGAGGCACCCTCCACGACCAGATCGATGGAAACGACCCCTCTTATACTTACACTACCGAGGTCACACGGATAATGAGGTAATCTCATACCTAGGTTTTTGGCTACACATTAAATCTATCAGGCAATATCAGTAGTTTTTAAAGATGATAAGATGATAACTAAAAAATCCTGATCAAAGAATATTCTCCATGAATATTCTCCATTCCTTATCAGAATAGGAAGAAGATACACTGAACCTGGACATTTGACTAATACAAAAAATCATTATAAATATATCAAGATCTCCATTAAATGGTAAGCAATTCTCCATATTGTTATTATTATTTTTAACACTATACTGACTTGATCGTCAGAGTGCATTAGGTGGGGAACTCTCCGGTGCCCTGCTTACTGCTTTCACGATCGTTCATGATTTTTGTAAATCCTTAGATTAATCACTGAGCGACACATGACGGACTTATCAATAGTCGATGTAGGCATATTTTTGCATCAACAGTTTAATCACATTTTTCACATCAACAGTTCAATACTGTGATTTCCATTGGGTCTATCCATCTAGGTCCTGTGTCAATCCATGAAACATGTGCATATGAAAATTTTGATTGAAGGTTGTTATCATGTGACTTTGTTGTTTCAGTCTTTTCCAATATGCATGGTTTCTGTCCAGTTCACCTGATCTGATAAGATTACCTCCTCTGGCTAAGGTCTTTTCGTCCGAGGGCTTTACAGGTGCCACGAAATGTTTGTACGGTCCCTTATTTCTTTGAACGGTAAGGATTCCTCATTAGCCATGGTCTTGATAGAGGTCTTTCATCTGAGGGTTTGTGACCTCAGGTGCCGCGAGATATTTGCACGGTCTTTTTGCCCTATGCAGGGTATTTTCTCCTAATCATCTTTGGTGAAAGGATGTCTCACCTAGCCATGGTAAGGGTTTCCATTTGAGGGTTCCATGACCTGGGGCACTCTATGAGGGTCTTTCTCATAATCATCTTAAGTGATATGGAGGCCTCATCTATCCATGGTCTTGGGTAAGGTCTTTCATCTGAGGGTTCCATGATCTCGGGAGCCGCGAGATATTTGCGCGATCTTTTTGCCTTATGTAGGGTCTTTCTCCTAATCATCTTAAGTGATAGGGAGATTCATCTGCATGCAGCCTTGATGAGGTTTTCTGTCCGAGGGTCCTAAAATCGTGAGTTACTTTGACTTAAAACAAGACTCATCATTTGATAAACTATATAATGCTTACCAAAATTCATATTTGTTGCGAATACAACTTATTGAAATAATTTGCTAAAGAAAATTGAAATAAAACACCTAATGGTTGTAAATCCTCAAGCTAGTAGCGTTCTAACTCTTGTTGACCGTTTTTCCTTCTTGGTCCTGGAAACATATATCCCTGGTCTGATGATTCCTATTATGATATAAGGACCTTCCCAATTTGGGCCAAGTTTACCCAGTCCAGGCTCTTAGGTATCCTGATACACTTTTTGAAGCACGTTATCCCATATTTCACATCTACGAATGTTGACACCTTTGTTAAAGTATCGGGATGATTTTCACGCGTATGCCTCCAGTTTGATCAGCGCCAACTCCCTTTTTCCCTCCAAGGCATCTAGCGCATAGATCATGGCTTCTCCATTGTTATTTGCATCCGTGAGTTGTGCCCTTACATTAGGCATTCCAACCTCAACCGTAATTACTTCCTCAGCTCCATAGACCATAGAGAAAGGTGTATCTCTTGTGGGAGCCCTTTTCATGGTCCTATATGCCCATAACACGGTTGGGAGCTCCACGACCAATCTTCCTTTAGCTTGGCAGAGCCTCTTCTTAAGCGTGATCAAAATTGTTTTGTTGGAGGCCTCGGCTTGCCCATTTGCCTGCGGGTGTCTAGGTGCTAAAAATTGAAGCTGAATGCGCAACACCTCGCAAAACTTTTTCATGATTCTCCCTGTAAACTGAGGCCCATTGTCTGCGATTATGGCCTTAGGTATCCCGAATCTACACATTATGTTCTTCCAGATGAACACATTGACCTCTTTTTCTTTGATATTTGCCCATTTGCCTGTGGGTGACCAGGGGCAAGTGACATTTGGCCCACTATGCCCATCCCCCATTGTATGAACGACCATGGAATGATTGTGGGTGTTATTTCTATAGGTGGTTGCTTGGGTATCGGTGCATACGCGTGACACTGATCACATTTTGCTACATACTCCGCTGCTTCAGCATCCATACTAGGCCAAAAGTATCCCATTATACAGGCTCTCCTGCTCAATGATCTTACTCCTAAGTGGTTGCCACATTGTCCTTCGTGTAGTTTGTGCATCACATACTGAGCTTCTGTCGGGTGGAGACAACTTAAATACAGTCCAGTGTATGATCTTCTATCAAAGACTCCATTCAAGACTGAATATCTTGCAGCTCGGATTGTTATCTTTCTTGCTTTACCGTGATCTTGTGGAAGTGTGCCCTCTGATATGTAACCAATGAGGGGCTCTATCCAACTCGGTTCGGCCATCTGAGGTACCCTTGGATGAAGGTCTACGCTGTTGATGATTGTCACTGATCGATCTACGACCGATTCTGGGAGGAACCCAACCGAGATTGTTCTCCTCATATCAGTATCAACGGATGGGGCTAAGGTAGCCAAGGCTTCTGCGTGGCCATTTTCCATTCTAGGTAGATGCTTTACGGAGCATTCCTGGAACTTGGTCTTCAATTCTGTTACTTTTCTCTAATATGCCCCCATCCTTGTATCTTTAGTCAAAAAATTACCATTGACTTAATTGACTATCAGCTGAGAGTCATTGAATACCCTTAATCACGTTACCCCCAAGTCCTTGGCTAGTTTCATTCCTGCAAGTAAAGCTTCATATTCGACCTTATTGTTTGACGCTCTGAACCCAAAGCGTAGAGCTCTTTCAATTATGGTCTGATCTGGGGTTTTAAGTATTAACCCGGCTCCGCATCCATGTGCGTTTGCTGAGCCATCAACATAAAGTAACCATTCCATGTCTGAGGGTTGCTCTCTAATCTCTTCAGGTGTTGCATCATCTCTGGTGACTTTTTCTATACAATCTGACTCATTATCCTCTTGGGATGGCATCATTTCTACCAAAAAATCAGCAAGTACTTCAGCCTTTATGGCGGTCCGAGGTTCGTATCTGATGTCAAAATCTCCCAACTCAACAGCCCATTTCATCAATCTCCCAAACATCTCCAATTTATGTAAAACAGATCTGAGCGGATGTGAGGTTCTCACTGTGATGATATGAATTTGGAAGTAGTGCCTAAGCTTTCTAGCCGAGGTGACTAGGCCTAGGGCTAACTTTTCCATTCATGAATATCTCTCCCCGGCGTCTAACAATATCTTGCTAACGTAATAGACCGGCCATTGATCATTTCCTTCCTCTCTGAATATGACAGAGCTCACCGCGTTCTCTGATACAATGAGGTACAAATATAGTATTTCCACTTCCTGATGTTTTGACAGAAGGGGTGTGGACATCAGATACCTTTTAAGATTAGCGAACGCCTTTTCGCACCTCTCATCCCAGCCAAAGTGCTTACTATTCTTCAAGATGTTGAAGAAAGGAAGACATTTGTCAGAGGATCTTGATATAAACCCACTAAGGGTTGTCAACCTCCCGTTCATCTTTTGTACCTCCTTGATCATCTTGGGAGTGGTCATCTCCAACACTACGCTTATCTGAACAGGATTAGCCTCAATCCCACGATTTGTGACAGGATGCCCCAAAAACTCCCCTGATGACACACCGAAAGAAAATTTTGATGGGTTAAGCTTCATACAGTATTTATTGAGTACCTCAAATGCTTGCCTCAAGTTTGAAACACGATCCTGCACGACATAGACTTTACCATCATATCTTTAATGTATACTTCCATCGTCTTTCCCAAGTACTCACGAAACATCTTGTTGACTAAGCGTTGATAGGTGGCTCCTGCATTCTTCAATCTGGACGGCATGACTTTATAATAGTAAGTTCCCATTTCAGTCATAAATGATGTCCTTTCTTGATCTGAGGGGTGCATGAGTATCTGATTATATCCGAAAAATCATCCATAAGGCTGAGCATCTCGTGTCCCGCTGTTGCATCCACCAGCTGATCGATTTTCAGAAGAGGGAAGCTATCATTTGGGCATGCTTTGGTTAGGTTAGTGAAATCTATACAAACCCTCCACTTTCCATTCTTTTTTCTTGACCACCACTACATTGGCCAGCCAATCAGGGTAGTGTACCTCCCTGATAAAACCTGTATCCAATAGCCTTTGCACCTCCTCGTTGATGATTTTGTTCCTGTCTGAGGTGAACTTTCTCCTCTTCTGTCTGACTGGCTTGTAATTCGGTTCTACCCCCAATTTATGCGAAATCACAGACGGATCAATTCTGGGCATGTCTGATATATTCCAAGCAAAATTCTACCAATTTTCTTTGAGGAAAGTGACAAGCTCACTTTTTATCGGATCTCTAAGGTTCGCGCCTATGTTCACAACCCTCTCGGGGTCTGATGGATGAATCAAGACCTCCACCATTTATTCGATGAGTGGTGCACCATCTGAGGTTTGTCCTCATTCATTTAGTTGTTATTGGTCTGACGTTTGCTTGAAGCTAGTAATGTAACAGCTTCTAGCCACTGCTTGGTCTCCACATATTTCCATAATTCCCTCTAGGATCAGAAATTTTATCTTATGAGGGAAGGATGAGGGCATTGCCTTCATTGTGTGAACCCACGGTCTTCCCATAATTACGTTATAAGTTGATTCTTCATCTACTACTAGGAGCTCCGTCATCAGATTGGCGAGTTTTTCTTTCACCGGCAGAAAAATGCTCCCAATTGCTTTGGTAACTGATTTGTTGAAGCCAACGAGCTCCAGGTCGCATCTGGTCATCTGTGACTCATCTATTCCCATCTACTTTAGGACTAAGAGGGAGACTATATTAGCTGAGCTCCCTGGATCCACTAGTATTCTCTTTACTAAACAATTTGCCATGTCCAAGGAGATCATCAGCGTGTCATCAAATCAATATTTCGCTCTAACGGGGTCAGTGGGTTGGAAACAATCAACTCGAGTTCAATCCCATATAAGCAATAAATTGCAGACCTAAGAAAAACAGAGGGAGGTAATGTGCCAAGGTGACATAGGGGGATACCTTTAGATGAGGATCTGATCCGTTGAAGCCAACGAGCTCCGGTCGCATCTGGTCATCTGCGACTTATATATTCCCATCTGTTTTAGGGCTGAGAGGAAGACTATATCAACTGAGCTCCCTAGATCCACTAGTATCCGCTTGACTAAACAATTCGTCACGTCCAAGGAGATCAGCAGCGCGTCATCGTGGGGGTAATGCACTCCGACCATATCTGCATCAGTAAACTCAATCTTCTGGTTATACTCATCATTTTTTGCTAATGAAAATACCGACAAATGGGTAGCTCTCAGGTGCCTTTTTCTCACCGAGGTACTTGCTCATCCACATGACTTTCCTCCATGGATCACGTGTACGACCTGTCTTTCGGGATTTTCTTCTTGAGGTTTATCCTCAGGCTCTCTCCTCAACCTCTTGCTAGCCTACTCTAAGAGATATTATTTCAGAAAGCCTCGTTCAATCAGAGATTCGATCTCACGTTCAAGCTTTCAGCAATCATCTTGCATATGCTTGTAGTCCCTATGGAAATCATAGTATTGATTCTGATATTTCTTATTCCCATCTTTGTTCTCAACGTCGGAGGTTAAGAGAGGAGGTCTTTGCCTTGGACTAGGTGAACTAGCTCCTTCAGACTTACTTTCAATGGAGGAAGGTTGATTTGTGGGATGACTTTTGGTCCCAACCTATCAGTGACACTGAACCTCTCTCGCGTCCATTTTCTGTTGGTTCTTTGGTTAGACCTTTCAGTTTGATCTCTATCTTCTCTTCTAACGCGAATGGGGCTCTCCCGTGTACTCCTTTTGCCTCTCTTCTTTGCCATCTCTTTATCCAACATGACAAATTCGTTGGCTTTACTAAGACATTCTGATAAGGTTTTGGGTCTTTTTTTGCGTAAATATTTGAACACGTCCGTGCCTTCCACCAGACCATTTTTGAACGCAGCCGCGGCCACACCTTCATCTTATCGGATAATGCTAATCTTCTTGTTGTTGAACCTTTGGATGTATTCCCTCAAGGGCTCATCCTTTTCTGGACTACGGTAAAAATGTCATGTGCCTTTTTTATCATTCTTTTACTACTCTCAAATTTCTCTATGAAGAGTGTCACCAAGTGAGAGAATGAGTGTATGGAACGGGGTTCCAGGCTCCCGAACCATGTGATTGGCGGCCCCTTTCAGACTTGATCGAATTATAGGCATAACATTCCCTCTAGCTTGTTCTTTAGTCTGCATGCTCCCGACATTACCTGTTTATAAAGCAAAATATGATCACTAGGATCAGAGGTACCATCATACATTTTGAATTTCAGAGTGGTGAACCTCTTTGGTGGTGTCATCGATGTGATTCCCGCTACGAAAGGCAACTGCGTCAGACCCCCTACTTCCGCGGCTGAGGCTCTACTATTTCCTTTGTCCTTTGTGTCCAAGTGAGTGACTCTCAAGTGTAAATCTTTTGTTTTCTCAGCAATCTCATCCGCATCCCGATCACATCCGTGTTCTTCTTCATGATACTTTGACCATTGGCTCTCAGCTTCGTCATGAACCCTTTTGGTCTGACGGGAGTGGTGACGAGAATGACACGAGTGATGATGTGAGCAATGAGAGTCCTCCCTGAGCTCACCACATGGCTCTCATCCTCTTTCAGGTATGCGAGGTGCATTTCGGTTCTGATCCCCTCCTTCTTGAGCCGAGTGATCTAGTGCTAGGCTAGGGCTACACCTTTCTTCTCTGTCACTTTCTCGCACAACCCAGTGACGGGGAGTGCGTTCTTTTCTTCTCCCAGTCCTCTCTTCATCTCTACCTTCATTCTTGAGGTCAGTGATTTCCTTGGTGAGGTACTCCACCTTCTCTTACAAGAGAATGATGGTTGGATCAGTTCCATTATGTAGTTGCAGACCCACTGAATTCGCTACCGTAGCTATGTGAATCTGGCTCTGCTCTCTCGCTACTTTTGTCAGGTTTCCGGCAATATTACCGACTGACGCGTCCTCAGGGTGGTCGTCTTATCCCATATTCGCTCTTGTGTTCACCATTGCAATAGCAAATTCGATTATTATATTCTTTAAAGCTTCAAGGAAGATATTTGACTTTTCATAACTTTCCACAAACGGCGCCAAACTATAGATGCTCGAAATCTATCGATAGATCAAATTGCCACGCGTCACCTGATGAATTAAACAATCTGCAAGACAAGGAAATGATGAAAGATTATCTCGACACCGGTCTGGTGCCCAGCGTAATATACTCCGACGCTCAACTCAGTAAAATGTATTTGAAATTGTATTATCGATGGTTAAGAGAATGCATATCGTCTTTATCAGGGGTCACCATCTATTTATACTGAATGAAAGAGAGCATTTGATGAATATTCTACTCAGATCAATTGCTTTTCAGTTATCATCTCATCACTTCAAACAACTTTGTGATTATTCGGGTTGTTGAGATCGTGTTTCTGCTACGTCGGAGGGGATGATCCTTCAGACGTGATGAACCCTCGGTCATCCTGGTGACCTTAGACATGATGAGCTCCCGGTCATCTTGGCAACCTCAGACATGATGAGTCCTCGGTCATATTAGTGACCTCGGACATGATGAGCCCTCGGTCATCTTGGTGACTTCGAACAAGATGAGTCATCGGTCATCAGGTGACCACGGACATAAAGAGCCGTCAGTCATCTTGGTGACCTCAGACATGATGAGCCCTCAGTCATCTTGGTGACCTTGGGCCCTATAAAGTGGGTCTATCGCCTAAGGCCGTTGGGCTGAGGGCTTATGGGCCTTCCATTATAAGATAAGTGTAGGGTCTTGCCCTAAATCCTCATCTAAAGTGGGTCGTGGTCCATGTGTTTTTTCTTATCCTCACAATTTATATAAAACAAAATCTCTCATTTTCTCCAACAGTAGAGAATTTACATCCTATGAAAATCACATTAGCTATCAAATTAGAATTGTAGAGTCATGGACAAGATTGTCAGAATCCTGATCTTACTTAGGATCATGAAAAAGTATCACGAATTGGATCGTAAGATCGAATTGTCGACCGTAAGACCCTACTATATTCTAATAATATTATGAAAAAATATATTTCTAAACTACGTATTAAAATTCTTAAATATAGTTAATTAATCAACGGTAAATTTCACTATTTTACTAAGTGTAATTTTAATAAATACATAACTTAAAAATTGAACAGATTAAATGAATTTTATATTATTTTCTTATGAATATCTTACAAAATTTATGGTTAATGGGATCGTTCTATAGATAAAATTTCACATGACGCGTTTCAAGATCTAAACCGAAGACTTCATCAAAGAGAAGATAGAGCGAGAATTGTAGGATCAACAACGACAGTTATGTATTACCGACGTGACAACCCAACAAGAAATTAATCAAGACCATTAGATTGATCTAACGGTCAAGATTCACTTAAGTTGTCAATATTGATAAATTGGATCTCAGAAGAATATTCTGTTGTTCATATTTTCAGATAGAATTAGATAAGCTGTATCAGATTATATGAAGGCCTATATATAGAGGTAAGATGTAACTTAAAAAAAACACAACTCTCAACACCCATAATGAATAAGCTGACTCTGTAGCTTGCATTAGCCTTATAAACAAGTTTACCATAATGAAAAACTATCAAAGCCTCCCCGTGATTTATTTTCCCTTTATGGATTTTTCACGTAAATCACGATGTATTTATTCTCTCATTCTCTCTTTTTATTTTTTTGATTTTTATATCATGATGTAAGAAATTCATGAGTGATTATCAAAGACTGTGAATTTTTTCCTTTACATTTGGTGTTTTCATTGAGAGATGAGAAAAAAACTCAAAAAATATCTTCTCAAAATGCTCAAAATCAAACCAAGCGCTAACAAATTGGAAGACAAAATGAAGAACGGGGCTGATGAAACGCATAGACTGCCACCCGTTGGCTGCTAGACGATTGAAGCTCTGCCCACGACAGTGTCACGACCAATGAAACATCATTGAAGCTTCAATTAAAAAATCACCTAGCTGGCTACACCCTCCATCGCCAACAAAAAAATGTCTCGACCGCTGGAGGTGAAGGAAAAGGCTGTGACCACCCCCTATTTCGCTTCAATCTACGCGAGGTGAAGGATTTTCAGATTCAAAACCGCCATGGAAATCGATGGAGAAGAAGCCCCCTTCATTACCGAATATGAGAACTCAGATCTATAACGATCAACGTGTTTCAGGCTCCAAAACCACCATAAAGATGATCAGAACATGATTCTCAGCCGTTTGAAGCCTTTTCTGGTCTATAAAGGCCGCTAGAGTATGACGCACGCGCCGCCACGCGCTGTCACCGACGGCGATCATCGTCCTTACCCGTTTCCAGTTACCGGGTTGAACTTCCTGCACCATTCAGCCTTCGGGTTGACACTCTACAAGGACGAGCGGACCCGCGGATCAGCCAGCAAAGCCATGACAAGCCAACTCGCTATGCACAGAGGATGAGCGCGTGACCCAAATGACTAGTGAAGACCCGAGAATGACCCGTCCTTCACCCCCAGCTTGCGGCCTATGGGCCAACGTTCCTTTGGGATTGTTCTCCTTCATGCCCACTTAGTAGATTTAATCAATGAGCTTGCGAAGCCCTAAAAATCTAGAAATTGGGTTACTTCAAAATTCATCACAGTGATGCTGTCGCTTTCAAACGCACAGGTCATCTTATACAAACATATGAAGTACATTAAATTACTAGCTAAGTATTTATTTTTTTAAAATTATTGCTTTATCTTTAAATGCATATATTATCCATTCAAAAATATATATATATCTGAGCATATCGTATAATGTCTTAAGAAATACATTTACATAATTCTTATAGCAAGTTAAATCAATAGGAATTAATTATACATTAATTGAGTAGGGCATAATTAATTGGCTCTCCTTGTTAAATTTTATCATATCATGTTTAGGCCATTTATTTTTATATAAGTCATAGTTTGACCCTATTATAGATAACATGAGATTATTAGTATTGTAAATGGTATTCAAACTGATTTGATGTATGTATTACATGATGAATGAATTTTTGAATTTTTAATTCTAAAATTTGAATTCATGCTTATCTCGAGCTAAAAAAATGGATTTCTTAACAGTTGATAAACAAAAGCATGAACTTTGATATGCATATGTTTTGGAGACTAGCTCTTTCCTATTCTATATGCAAAAGTGTCAGAAAATAAAAGATGAACAAACGATGAAAACAGAGACATCCTGACTACGTGATCAGAGACGTCATGTTATGTAAACGGAAATGTCATGACGACAGAAATGGAAACGTTATGGCGACAAGAACAGGAAGCGACGTGGCAACGGCAACGAAAACATCGTGATAGTGGCAATGGAAATATCATGGAAACAAGAATGAAAATGGCAATGGGTACGACACTGGAAACAGAAATAAATTGGAAGCCAAAATGGAAATGACATGGCAACGGAGCCGGAAGTGAAAAAGGGTAAACTCGTTCCTTGTTTATTCAACTAACGTTATTATTGGCATATTTCTTTTAGGCCATTATTATTTGAAATAAAGATAAATAGATCTGAAAATGTCGAAAAAAGAATTTTTAAATCAATTTGATGCATATACTATATGATAAACAAAATTTTGAATTTTAAATTCAAATCTGAATCTTAAATTATATTTAGAAATTTGAATTTTGAAATGTTTATCTAATACGATAAGATTATCGTATTTTGAATAATAAAATATTTTATCTGAAATTTACTTTGATAAGATTATCATGAATTTAAATTTCAAATCATGTTTTGAATTTTAAAATCTTATCTGAAACTTGTTTATGATAACATTTGTTTTTAATTTAAAATTTAAAATCAAATAAAATTTTAAATTCTAATTCAAGTTTTGAATTTAAGCTTATCTAATGCTTAAAAAAATTAATAAAAGAAAAGAAAATTTTCATGATGGATGAGTAGAAACAGATTTTGATCCGTGAATTTTCAAAGATTTTCTCTTCATTTTTCTTTATGCAAAAGTGCAGGAAAATAAGAGATGAAACGAGCAATAAAACGTAAATGATGACTCACAGAATAATTCCACACACCGAAATCAAGAATGAAGGTGTATGAAGGGAAAGCGGAAAAATGGTTGACGAGGAGCGGCCAAGGGAATTAAGAACTTGCAAACGACATTTATTAAAACATATTGAACCCAAAACTAAGTATTCACCTTTTAATTACTTTATTTCTCTTAAATGTGAATTTTTTGTCCATTCAAAATGTGAATTTTTTATCTGATGCATAATCGTGAAAATTTAAGTGCATATGATCATGCTAAACATGTGTTAGCATAAATCACATTTATAAAACTTAGATCGGCTAGTATACACATATTGATAGTTCAACCAAATAAACATTAGCATAACACTATCTCATAATCGAGCATCATATAAATAATTTATTACACCGGACCTAAATTGATTTGATTTTTTAAACATTATCAAACTGGAATATATTTTTCTTTTGAGATCATGCATCTAGCTCGAGACACTAAAAATAGTGTATTTAACTCTGCTAAGTTAACGCTTGATCATCTTTCCAGGATGGTCTTTGACGTACAACCCATTACATATCAATCAGATTCAGCTTTTAAACCGTACTGAATGAAAAAGTTCTACATATAAAGTCATGCATCGTTTGAAAAGATACAGAAAATAGTTTCATGAGAAATTTTGCGAAACTCGATTCGAAGCTCGGGTGAAAAAGTTGTGGGAATTTAAGTGAAAGCTGTTCAGAAATGAAGATAATGTAGAGCAGTAAATTTAAAAAATTATACTGTATCTACTGGAGGACAACTACATGGCGAATCTTATATCAGCAAAAAGATACGGAAATCTACTACATGGAGAATTTTATGGAGATCAATTTAAAGCTCACGATCAAAAGATATGGTAGTTTTTATCGGTGCTATTTAGGAAAGTAAATAAATGAATGTTTCTCAAATTTAATTTTTAAAGTGTATCAATTTTAATAATATTACATAGAAATTAATATATAATTAGAAAAACATAGATGTCTACTTCTTAAAGAATTTTTCAGAACTCGATTTAGAGCTCTCGAGCAAAAGTTATGACAATTTTTGTTAAGGTTATTCGAGAAAGCAAAATATGCAAAACAGTCAACTTCGAAAATCAAACTAAATTTACTGGGAGTTAACTACATGGGCAAATCTTATATCATCGAAAAAATATAGAAGTCTACTCACAGATTTTTACAGAATTTAGTTTGGAGATCCTGATCAAAAGTTATGAAAATTGTCGTGGAGGATGTTTAGAAAGAAGACTATGCATAACTGTCAACTTTATTTATTAAGCTTTACCAACACATTTAAACTTCGCTACAAAGCTACGAAAGTCAATTTTTTGAAATTCTTTACAGAATGAGATTCGAGCCTCTAGAAGAAAGTTATGGTATACTCGTTCCTGATTCATTCCATTAAGATATTATATATGGTATTGTTCAACATTCTTGTCACAGATATTTATGTACGGGAAAAAGAAAAAGAAAAGCAAACGGAAAAAACTCTAGCAAGAGCCCAACAGGAAATTTAGGACTCCTAAGCTTTGTGAAAAGCTTATGTCCTTGGGAGTGTCTACGGACATCATCCTCAGAAGGAAATTTTGGGCCACTGAGCTTTGCAAAAATCTTATGTCCTTTGGAGTGTCTACGGACATCGATCTCATAAGAAAATGGGCCTTGAGGTCACTAAGAGTTCATGTCCATGAAGGATTTTGCTTCTAAAGGAACGGACCTTTGAGCTCACCAATAGTTCATGCCCATGAAGATTTTTTCTTTCTAAAGAAAACGGGCTCCTGAGCTCACCGAGAGTTCATGTTTATGAAGGCTTTTACTTTCTAAAGGAAACGAGTCTCTGAGCTCACTAAGAGCTTAAGTCTGTGAGGAATGATGTCTGCAGCACTACCCTCTAAAGGAAACCAAAAAGGAAGAAGTATGAAAAGAAAAAAAAATTGAAAAGGAAGAAGTCTGAAAAGAAAGAAACCAAAAGCAAGAAATCTAAAAAAAAGGAGAATTACAAAAGAAAAAGGTCTCAAGACGTCAGAATCTTGAAAAGAGTATTCAACACTTAGAAAAAACCAAAAAGGAGAAAAGAAGAAATATGAAAGCGAGGAAAAGAAAGAAAACAAAGAAAAATAAAGTGAGAAGTAAATGAAGCTTCAAAAGAAATTTAAAAAAGGGAACCAGATGGGAATTGTGAGGTTAAGCGATCAGTGATTGTTTTGGCTTCATCTAAGAAAACTGAAAAGAAGTAATGAAGAAATACAAAAAGTGGATAAAGGAAAAAGTGAAAATGATGAAAGAAGAAAGTGGAAATGAAAAAAGAAAGAAAGGAAAGGAAAGAGAACAAAGAAAGACAAAGTGAGAAGTAAAGTAAAATGAAAGAATACATGAAATTTGCCAAGTCTTGAAATTTTTTTACAAAAACATATAAAAGACTTCGGTTGTATCAGCAACAGCATAAGGGTTGACAGCAGCATCCTCAACATGGAGATTGATATCGTCCTGTCAAATATAACGTGAAACACTGTGTCACGTGTTCCCAAGAAATACTTGTAAACGAAAATGCTAAAATCAAGACATCTCAATACCAAGGTGAAGCTGAGCGAGAAACAATCATGGTGGTATGATAAAACTTAACAAAAAAGCTTATAAACGGGGCCATGATTTTTTATTTGAACATAAGTCCTTGAAAATGGGTAGTTCGTAAGTTCCTTCTCTCAGAATAAAAACATGACATGGTTCTTTATTTGAACATAAGTTCTCTTATCAAAAGAAAATAGCAGTTCGTAATTCCTTCTCTCAGAATGAAGACGAGACTATGGTTCTTTATTTGAACCTAAGTTCTCGAGGAAACATGAGAAATTCTCCAATGAGCCCGTAGCAAAGGAAATGGGAGGAACTCTCTAATGAGTCCATAATAAAAGAAATGGGAGAAACTCTATCAGTAAGCTCGTAGCTAAGGAAATGGAAGAAACTCCTGTCAATAAATGTAGAACATCAAACTCAAACCCATGCGATGCAATTATGAAATGGTACAATCACTTTTTACTCATTTCAATAAATTATGATGTTATTATTCTTGTACAATATTATTGTCGCGGATCTTAACGTACGAGAGAAAGAAAAGAAAATTGAAGAAAATGGGATTTTTTATGAGCCCTGGTGAAAGGAACGAAAGGCATAATAGCAAATGAAGGAAAAATAATCATCATCAACAACAAGCTGACAAATAAGTTACTCGACAATCACAAAGCATCTGTAAATGGGAACAAAAAAATGTAACGACAAAAAGAAAAGAAAAGGTCATTGTTGGCAGTAGACAATCAAATAGTTTCCTGGAAAACTACATTGCATGTTTCCAAAAACCGCGTGGGAACATAAACGAGCATACGTAACGTTAGAACACAAAATGATGATCATTACACATCAACGAATAAAATTCTGTTGAGTGTAACAGGAGCCAATGTACAGACAAAATTTTACATGACCCCGCGGTAAGATCTAGACCGAAGACTCCATCGAAGAAAAGATAGAGCAAGAACTGTATGATCAACTAGGCGGTTATGAAGAACAAACCAATTAGATGAAAGTACATGGATTGCCGACGTGACAATCCAAAGAGAAGCTAATCAAGACCATTAGATTGATTAAATAATCAAGATTCACTTAAGTTGTCAATGTTGATAAACTAGATCTCATATGAATATTCTGTTGATCATATTTTCAAATAAAATTAGATAAGTTGTATCATGTTATATGAATGCCTATAAATAGAGGCAATGTGTAACTTAAAAAAACATAAAACCCTCAACACCCGTAAAAAAATAAGGTGCCTATGTAGCTTATATTAGCCTTGTACACAATTTCTCCATAATGAAATACTATCAAAGTCTCTCCGTGATTTTTTTTCTTTATCCATTTTTCACCTAAATCGTGATGTACTTATTCTCTCATTCTCTCTCTAAATTATTTTCTTGATTTTCATATAATGATGTGGAAATTTCACGACCGATTATCAAAGACTGTGAATTTCTTTATAATCGTAAGATCGTAGTAGGATTGTAAGATCTTATCAATCCCAGACAAAAAATATAATAAGATCGTAAGATCCTCCTAATTTAAGATTCTACTTATGAATCAAATCGTGGGGTTTAGACAGTATCGTAAAATCGAAAGATCCTACGATCCGGATCGTGAGTTTAACAACCATGGTCATGGATGTATGTGCCCATGGGATTCGGTTTGTCTGTCGTTGGTCATCAATGGCAGACAAGGCAGTTCCATGATTTTGGATCGTCCAGTTTGATTTAGATGGTACAGATCACGCTATACTGTCTGCGAAAAAAAATATTTCTACTTTTTTTTAACAAATCTACCTAGAGGCTTAGATTAAACATCCATTCTGCAGTCGTAGATGATCCAAATCCGTGCCCATGACTGCCATACCCGCACTATGAAAATAAGTACTTGGTCAATATTTCCACATCCGCTCTTGAGATTAGAATGAGAAACAAAACAATATGTATTTATTGAAATGTGTGTAATACTGCAAACTTATCCTCATCTTTTCGATCAAATTAGCCAATCTCATCCGTAGGATTAAACACAAAAAAAATCATTTTCTTTCCCTTCAGGACTACTGGATCTCAACCGTCAATACTTCATCTTCATCAAGTACCACGTCAGAGTTCCACCTTCCTATAAATTCCACCGTCACGGTTCAATCCATTCGTTCAGTTTTCTATTTTAAGATAAAGTTTCAGTCTTTACGTATTCTTCTTTCTATTTTTAGGACCCTTTAGGCTGAACTTCAATTTCTCTAAAAAATAATCAAACATGGAGGAGCCAAAAGTTGAAGAAGTCGATCATGGTGAAGATGAAAGTAATGGGTTCTTGCAAAATGACAATGAATCCCCAGATTTTGAGAGCACTAACAATGAGAAGTCGAAGAGGCTGTTAAAAGCACTGAAATTTTCTCTGCTTAAGCTGGCTCTAAATGGAGCTGATATGGCTTTAAAGGATTCAAAATCTCTCAAAACTAAGTCCATTGGAAATGGCCTTGCTTCTAATACGCAAGAACAAGAATGGGAATTCGAGGAAGCTCCAAGTAATTCTCTGATTGATATGAGAAATTATCAAAATCGTGTCAATGGGTTGAAATTGGTTAAGTACCCAGCTTTTGGGTTAAGTCATTTTGCTTTGGACATTCTAGCTTTTTCCATAGAAGCACTTTCTAAATTCGTGGGGTTTAATTTCAGTCTATTGGTTAGATTTCTCACATTCCCAATTTGGTTTTCATATTTTTCCTTCATGTTTTTGCTGTTTCCACTTCAAACTCTAAGAAAGCTCAAAACTTGTTTGACAAAAAACCTCTGTAGGATTTGGGGTGTTGCTTATATGAATCTAGTTTCTGCTGTATTTACTTATTTAAAGGCTCAACAATCATTGGGGATGAAAGTGGGTATGGCCTTGTTTAGATCAGTTTCTATCTTTTCCATGCTTTTAGGATTGCTCGCATTGAACCTTGTGATGGGAACTCTTTTGGTTCAACATTCTGTGGAAAAGCCGTTTCTGAGAAAACAGATTCTGAATTTTGATTACACAAAAGCTAGTCCTGTTGCCTTTGTGCCAATCATGGCTTATCCTACTGCTGTTGAACCTTATGCTGTGAGTTTTAAAGACGGTGTGCAAGCTGAGAAACGCGCCGGCAACCGCGTTATTCCATATAATCACAAATTGAAGCTCACTGTTTCATTGACATTGCCTGAATCTGAGTATAACAGAAAACTTGGTGTCTTTCAGGTATGAACTCTTTATCACTTTTTGTTGGTTAAACCACTTTTTGCTGATAATCACTTACGTCATGTGGAACTAGTGCTTAAATATTCTATGCTTTTTCTCGCAAAATTGCTTTAGTACGATTCTATCTTCTTTATCTTGAAGGCAATAACTAATTTGTTGACATTTTTTCTCACACGTATATTAAACATGTCTATTTATTTTCATCGTTGATTGTCGAATTTGAAGAGACATGATTTGTAATTCGATGTACATGTTCTTTTTAAGTTTGTTTATTCGTTTTCATTAGTTTTAAAGTGTACAGTGAGTCAGATTGCTCAATTTCTACTTACCATAGTGTCATAACCAACACAATTGCTTTAAGTTTTTAACAAAATTATTTTAACACGTGCAAACTTTCACTAATATCTAAACATGTGATGTAAATGACTTATTTTTACCATTTTGCGTGCATGAAGGTGAGTGCAGAGTTATTATCTGCAAATGGTAATGCCAAAGCCAGTTCAAGCTATCCATGCATGCTGAGATTCAAAAGCCAACCTATACACTATATAGGAACCTTATTGAAGACTATTACTCTCCTCACTGGTTTCCAATCCGAATCCCAGATTCTCAACGTAAAAATGAGCGGGTTCGTCGAAGGGTTCGAGCCGACAGCATGCGTAAAGGTGATACTAGAACAGCGAGCCGGATTCAAGATGGGGGACGGTATACCTGAAATATTTGCTGCATCAATAGAGCTTGAATCAGAGCTGCCTAAACTGAAAAGGGCAATTTGGGAATGGAGAAGAACAATATATGTGTGGGTGAGTTTGATGTTGTTCTTCGTGGAGTTGGTGTTCATGTTAGTGTTGTATAAAGTAATACTTAATCCAAGGGTAAGGGCAAGTATTGTTAGAAATAGGAAGGTGTCTAATTTGAAGATTATCACTTGGTACAAAAAGAGCAGCTGAAGAAGCCAGAATTGAAGAGGATATAAGAGCAACAGAGAAAAACTTTCAGCCAGATTTGCCTTCCATTCACTAAATAATTTTGCATTTGAGTCGTTGAAATATCACAGTCCAAAGCAGTATAAAGAATTTGATATTTTTAACTGAGCAACTCAGATCAGCCAGACACGATCACCTCCTGTTTTTTCATAATGGTTATTGTATTTGTTGTATCAATAAAGTTTGATTATGTATTGATGAAAATGTTAACAGAAAATAAATTTATTGGAAAAGGTTGTCTGCATGCTTAAGGGACAATCTCTCTAGGGGTGTGTAAAAATCGATCAACCCGAATCAAATCAAACCGAAAATGATCGGTTTGATCAGTTTGTGAGTTAATTATGGTTAGTTCGATCTTGAATTTTAAAATATATATATATATATTTCTTCACATTTTTCCTTGCTTATGTCTTACATTTCTCTCCTTTTGCATTTGTTTCATCTCTCTTTAATATATAGTTTGTATGTTGTGGTTTAAATTGTGAGTTTTTATTATAATACATGAATAATTTAGATTTTTTTGAAACGTGTATGATAAATTCATTGATTATCTTGAAAAATAAAAAATCTTAATGTACTGTAAAATCCGATCTGACTGGACTGATAAATTATTTTACGTTCATGTCGATTTGATTTATATGCAGATAATTGATCAGTTCGATTTTCATCGTAACAAGATCGTGAATTTCAGATCAGTCTAATTTTTATGCTAAAAATTAAACCGGATCGACCGTGCACGCTTCAACAACTTTGTCTCTCTCATATTTAAACATATCTTTAGAACTTTGAAAGGCGGTGAGTGTGCACTGAGAAGGGCAAAAACAACATTATCCTTAAGGCAGTTAGCCTGCATTCTTGACCTAGCTGAATTGTGTACAAACTAGAAAAGTGTGTGCGGATAAAGACAGACAACAAGGGTTGTTGGTTGTTTTCTAATCCTATTTATCAACATCCCTGGCGCCTGGCGGTGGTACCACCCGCAGCCCATAACCTCGCTGCTGTTGGTTAAAAGATAGGCTTTAATGCTTGCAACTAAATAACACTTCCTCTACTTTCATTATTTGCATACCGCTATCCAATTCATATCTGCTGGTTTTAAAACCTCTCAAAGTCTCAACCAAGAAAAACATTAATTCACCTCCAAAAATCAACTAATGAAAAATCTTTAATGTATCTGTGATTTCATACTGAAAATTGAGAAACGTACATACCATGAAAAACTAAAACTTAATGCTTTTGTCATATTACTTCAGTTTTCGTACAGGAAATGGAATATGTTGATGGAAAAGCTAAATCTAGTAGATTTTGTGCGACGTTGTGATTATGGGTGTTCAGGGCTCGGTCCGGTTCAGTTTCTTGCAAAATATCGAATCGAACTAAAGTTTCAGTTCAACATAACCAAACCGGTTGTAAAAAAGAACTAAACTGAAAGTTTTAGTTTGATTTGATTTGATATGAAATTACGTATAAAAAAATAAAAAATCAAAGTTTCAGTTCGATTCAAAAGTTATCAAAAAAATTTGGTCTAAAGGTAAAAATATATTAACAAAAAAGAATTACTCTAGTACAAGAAGCATACAACAAGACTACAAACACAAAGGAACCTAAAACTAAAAAGAAACCAAACAAAAAGAAAAATTACATCCATCTATCTAGAACATAATCTCCTCAGTTAAGCCTTCTATCCTTGTTCAAGAAAAGAAGTCTTTCTTTTACCATGTATGAGATCTTCCTAGAAATCAAGTGAGAATCCAAAATTTTACCAACAAAAAATCTTCTATTTCTCTCCAACCATAAGCATTAAACAAAAGTTGAAAGTACAAGTTTAGAGCTGAGAATCATGTAACTTTTATCACTGTTTAGCATAAGTAGCCACTGGATAAAAGAAGTCCAAGAATCAGACTTGGAGCTCGATGACATTTACTTAACAGAGGCTCCAGTAAGTGCTTAGCAAATGGACAATAAAAAATAGGTGCTCTACTGATTCAACACCACTGAGGCAGAAGATACAATTTAAGTCCATAGCATGATTCCACTTCTTGATTCTATTATTTGTGCTAAGTTTGTCGTAAAAAGCCAACCAAAGTATAAAAGCACACTTTGAGATGTTTTATGAGAACCTAACAATCTTAGAACACTAGACAAAATTCTGATGGTTAATAAGACTGTCATAAGTGCTACTAGTAGAGAAAGTGTTACTAGCATTCCACAACCACTGATCCTCTTATTGATTAGGGCAAATAAGGCGTAGAGGGACATTCTAGAAGTTGAAATGCCTCTCAACTTCTTGGTTTGGCCAATGCTAGGTCCCTTCTCCAATGAACACAAAAAATTCAGTGTGAAGAAGCAAGCGAGAAGTTTACGATATCTATGCCAAATTTGTTCAGAAGAATGCCTCATTGGTGCCAATAGTGTTACCTTTACCTACTTTGACACTGCAGAAAAAGGCAATATTTTCCCTCAGCCTTATGAGCTTCCTCCAAGACCATGAGGGGTCAGCATGCATCTTTACAGTGAAGATGGAGTGACCCTTAAGCAGGTAATGATCACACCAAGCCACCCACAAAGAATCATTGTCCCTCCTAACAAGCTTCCAGAAGTGTCTGGAAACAGTAGCCTGATTCCAAACTGTAAACTCCTTCAAATTCAAGCCACCTGCAGAGAAAGGAGCACGAATAGTATGTCGAACCACCTTAGCTCCCTTACACTAGCCTGATTTACCAATCCAAAGAAAGTTTTTCAGGGCCACATTAATCATTTTCATAACCTTCTTGGGGAAGATCAGAAGGCTACTCCAATAGCTTTGGATAGCAATCAGAATAGATCTAATCAGTTGTAATCTACCTGTGAAAATCAAGTGTTTGTTCTCTCAAGCTTTATAGTTCTAACAATGATTTATTTACTAGAAAGGGTGTTTTTGTAGAAGACATATTTATTAGATAAGATTGTTTTTTATTTAATTTTTAAATAATCAAAGATTATATTTTTGTATTTTCTCACACCATATATATATATATATATATATATGTATCTACACTCTAAAAAACCCTAACATTAATTTTGTTCTTATTCGGCTATTCCTCTCTCTTATTTTAGCTCACTCACACCAATGTATTTACTACACCTTAGAGTAGCCCTAACATAATTATTTATATACTCTTTTATACCTCACAATCTCTAACCCTCTCCCTCTCGAGCAGCCCCTCCCCAGCGTTACTCTCTCTCCCTCTGCAATTTTTCATCGTCTCTTCCACCGTCTGTCGCCAACCTAATTGCTCCGGTGAGTATTTTTCTCCTCTTATTTTTATTTGGTTTATCTCTAAGCCTAACCCAAATTTCTTTTAAACCATAAACCCTCAGATTTACTCTCTCCCACACGAGGCAGCCATCTCTCTCTTACCTTTGTTTCCAATCCTTCTCTCAATTGCTAACCAGCCAATGAACAGGTGTTTTGAACTATTTTGTTAAATCGTTTTTGCATATTCCAGATTAAATATTTTTATTTGCTTCTTTAATTAATGATATTATTGAAAATATATATATAGATATATACTTAAAGTTTTGTTTCGGGTCATAAAAAATTTATATATAAAAAATAAAAAAATATTTATAACTATCAAATTGAACTGAACACGTGTTGAGACTTCAGTTATTTTACTTTCTCAAATTGAACTGAACACGTGTAAAGAATCAGCCGAATAAATTATTTTGAATTCGATTCAGTTTGTTGACAATTTTAAACACCCAACGTGGCGTCTGTTTATTCATTTGGACAGAGTTTTGTTTTGTTAAGATCATCTTTTTGGTGGCTTTAGACATGTATTGTTTTTGTTTTGTTTTGTTATTTTCTTCATTGATTCTGTATTTGTGTTTTTCTTTCCTACGTGTCCACTCGGTACTCATCCAATTGGGTTTTGGACAATTAATTGATTATGTGATTTTTACACAATAATGAAAGAATTTCATTTCAATTTGATTTAAAGTTCTTTTCAACTTGATAAACATTTGATTTATGTGCGTTTACCCAAAGGAATTTGTTTGAATTATATATATAATTTTTTTATCGTTTGGCTGGTTCATCTCTAGATGTTTTTGTTAAACCATATCCCTCCATAAAGTAATTTTCAAAAATATATGATTGATCTAATTTTTCTTTATCTTAATCTCTGATTCACATTTCCTTCACTTTCTCTCATTTCTTTTCATATTGCCCTTCTTACACACTGGCTACACTCTCTCTTCATCTCTCTCTCATTTTCTCATAAACTCATTTTCTCATAAACTCATTTTCCTGAAACCATCATTCCCACCTCTATCACTCTCATGTCTCTTTTTTCGTTTTTTATTTTTTCATATTTCATTTGTTTTATGATTTTACAAGTTTCTCATTTTTTGAAAAATCAAGATTGAAAGCTAAAATTATAATTTTTTTTGGAATTTTGGCAAAAAATTGGTGATAATTTTGGCCGAAATTTGATGAATTTTGTTAATTTTAGCTTTTGCCCAGATTTAAGAGAGAGAAATCGTAGTGTACAAGATAACTATATGATCGTCGTGTAGTCATCATGTAATATACAAGATGACTATATGGTTGTCATGTACACTACACATGTAATGTACCACATCATGTAGTGTACACGATGACTGCACAATCATCGTGTAGCCATCATGTAGTGTAAATGATAACCACACGATCGTTGTATAGTCATCGTGTTCTACACATGTAATATATTTAATTTTATATATTTAGTTAAATATAAATAGATATGAATGTTGAGTGTTGAAACAAAATGAATTGACATTTAATTTGATATTTTATAAGAAACGTGTTGGGGAAAGAATGAAGAAAAGGTAAGGGCCATATGTACACGATCGTCGTGCAGTGTACACGATCGCCGTGTATTCATCGCGTACACTACACATATAATATATTTAATTTTATATATTTATTTAAATATAAATTAATATGGAGGCTGAGTGTTAAAGTAGAATGAATTGACATTTGATTTGATGTTGTGTAAGAAAAATATTGAGGGAAAAAATGAAAAAAAAATAAGTGGATGGTGGGTCATGGGTACACGATCGTCATATAGTGTACACGATCTCGTGTAGTCATCGTGTACACTACACATGTAATATATTTATTTAAATATAAATAAATATGGAGGTTGAGTGTTGAAGAATAATAATTGACATTTGATTGTTGTTGTGTAAGAAAAGTATTGAGGGAATAATGAAGAAAAAGTAAGTGGATAGTGGGTTATGGGTACACGATGGCTACACAATCATCGTGTAGTGTACACGATCGTTGTGTAATCATTGTGTACCCTATACATGTAATATATTTAATTTTATATATTTATATAAATATAAAAAATATGGAGGTTGAGTGTTGAAAAATAATGAATTGATATTTGATTTGATGTTGTGTAAGAAAATTATTGAGGGAAAAGAATGAAGAAAAAGTAAGTGGATGGTGAGTTATGGGTCACAATTGTCGTGTAATGTACACGATGACTACACGATCGTTGCATAGATATCATTTGGTGTACACGATCCTCGTGTACACTACATGATGAGTATACGAGTATAGTGTAGTCATCATGTAGACTACACGATGGGTACACGGGCATCGTGTGCCCCTTCTCTCTCTCGACATTCTCTATCTTTCTCAACGTTCTCGCTCTCTCTCTCTCTCCCTACGCTCTACGTTTTGTCTTTCTCTACGTTCTCCATAAAAATTAACAAAACCCATAAAAATTAACAAACTATTAAAATTAACAAATGTTAACAAAATCAACAAAAATTAACAAATATCCATTAAAATTAACAAAACATATTTTGTTGCGTTTAGTTCTGGAGAAAATGAGTTTCTAGGGGAGAGAGAGAGAGATGAATATGGAAGATGAAGAGAGAGAGTATGGACCAGTGTGTAAGAAATGCAATGGGAGAAAAAAAGTGAAAAGGTGAAGGGAATGTGATTTAGGGGTTAGGATAAGTAAAAATTAGGCCAATGGTATAATTTTGTAAAACGTTTTATCAAAGAGTATAGTTAGCAAAAAAAAACCCTTTATTTCCAAACAATATGCTATGAATTTGATTCCGATGCGGAGCAATCTAATCCGTATCATCAGACCCATTTGATTCTATCGATGTTCAGACCTAGAAATACTAATCCAATCCTATTTGAGCCCAATCATCGCTCTTAATTAAATCTTTATTGTATATGATTTTAGAAACGTGCTTATCAACATTGATTTATATGAAACAATCTTGTGATTAGAGATACTTGATTTTGGGTTATTAGTCATTTAGTTCGTTTATTCGGATCAGGTAAATAGATTTTTATGCATACTTAAATAATTGACATACTCTGAAAAGTTATTATGGGTGGTTCTATGTCATGGTGCTCTTGTTTGTTTTCACCTATGTGATGATTTAATTGTGATTGAATTCTTGATTGTATATTATCGTGTTGTTCATTATGTGTATATGTTTTCCTTATGGTACTGAAAATATGTATACACTTACACGTTAAGGTTTATAAAATAAGAATAGTAAAGAACGTATATAAATAAAAGCTTAAAAAGACTAGGTGTATGTTTATGCCATGAAAGGGTGAGTGGGAAACGGGACGTGGGGGACCGGCGGACTCGACAATGTTTAATGGCTAATGTTAATGAATGATCGTTTGGTTTGTCCAACAATACAATGTGAATAAATGATCGTTTGACTTGTCCAACGATACTACCAGGATCCAGTAGTTGAAACGATTTTCATAATAACGGCTCGCTGCGTGTGATTGGTGAAACACTACACAAGTGAGCTCGCGAATAATGTAAAGAAAAAAAATGTAATGAAATGTCTAAAGTAAAGAAAAGAATGTGACAAAAGTTTGAATGAAATGATTTTAATGAAAGATGTAATGCTAAAGCAAAAGCAATAGAGTGATAAAATGATTTATATTAAGTCTATGTCAAACACAAATGATTTAACTGGATTTGGATGTGCATGTGTTTGCTAAATATGTGTAAGGTTATTCAATATTCTACCGAGTTTGGTCTACCCACAAGGCGTCGTCTCGTAATTACTCATCACCTGAAAAGTTTAAGGATAAAGAAATGAGCTAAAGCCCAGTATTGTTGACCATGGTTGATTGGTGATTGGCTCTCATGGACCCAACTATTGTTGATTGAGCTTGGTTATGAGTAGAAGACTCTTATTTGATTTGGGCCTTAAGGCCAATTATTGAGTCGAAGAATCTTCTATTATTGAACCATTCATCATTCTCACATGATTTGTGAAAGTGATACTGATTCGTTTTGTTAAGACTTTTACAACATGCCTATGACTTTTTTGAAATCCGTCTAGCATGACAAAGAAAGTTTGTTCCACTATAAAAAAATCTTTGATTATTTTATTTAAAAATTCAATTTTAAAAATTTATTGTCCCAAAGGTTCACAGTTAAATTCTTCTGTTATTATAACGGATTTCATTATCTTTGTGAAAATCTATTTTTTCACATTTTTCGTACCATTAAATTAGTGTTGCATTGAAGTCATACTTCAACTCAACATCTTCTAAAATTTCGTTCAATTCATTAATCAAGTCATTTCTTAGATATTCAAATCTATTATGACCATAATTAATGATGTGAGTTTTGAGCAAAAAGTGGTTGTCCTGCCATTGAGCTTTTTTATTTTGAAAGAATTTTGATTGACTATTCTAGGTTCTATCTTTCCATATTCTAGTAGGTCAGTTTACTCAAATTCCTCCATTGTAGAATCTTGGAATGGTTTCCTACGTAAATTTACGAAAAAGAAAGCCAGGAATTGAATTAATAATATCTCAAATAAATTAAATATTGAAATAAAAATGTTAAAAATAAATTATTACCTGGTAAAACTCTGTTTGGAAGTATTTTCAAAACATGTTTTGCAAATTCGTAATTAATTCAAAGAAATTTTTGATTTGATAAAGCAAATTGTATAATTTGATTTATTGCCTAATAATGAAATAATAAATTTTAAATCTTGGAAATATCTTCTTAGATTATTTGATTCTTTTTGCAAAGATAACTAACTATTTATTTTATTATCTTGGCAAACAATTTAAAGTGTTTCCAGTATTGTTTGACATATTTAAAGGAAATATTACTAATGTAAACAATTGAGAAATTCAACCAGCATTGTATCATAAATTTGGAGAAAGTAAGAATGCAATTATATTCTGAAATTTACTTGAAGCAAATTTAAGATCAAATGGTATTATTTTTCATTTATAATAACCATGTGTAATTTTGTATTTATTAATCTTATATCTCTAGATTTACCAAAATGTGTTAGGAATGTTAGTACATCATTTTCTATAAATTCTTTGTTTAAGGATTTTAATTTATTTTTGAAGACCAGTATTTTGAAGCTGTTCTTCAATTCTTATGAATTTTATTTTATCTTGTAGAAAATACAATTATTTTTCTTTACAAGAAATTAAATTTATGGATTTAAAAAAAGAATATTGTTTTAGAGCTTTCAGCTTCTCAATGTAAGAAAACGAAAGAAATTTGAATTTAACATGTTTATCCGTGAGATAAGTAATTATCTCATCATACTCTATTGTAAAAGGATACAACAAGGAAATGAATGGTAAACTTGAAATAATTTTATCAGTCATATTTTTTACAAAGACAAATGATGTTTTGAAACAAACACTGTCTTGGCAAATATGAACTTTGAAGATTTCATAATTGATATGTATTCGGGTATCATTAGCAGATGACAAAGATTCTCTTGTCTTCCTGAAGTACTTGGTAGGAATTAGACATTCCTACATACAATTTAAATCAGCTTATGAATCAATCAGGGCCATTAAGGTGAAAAATAAATCTTGAATAATTATTCTGGCAATTATGTGTCACTTCTTGATTTTGATATGATTGAGAATTTAAATGAAGTTATCATCATCTTGATTATTGATAATAGATTCTTCAACCTCATTATCAGAAATTGAGAATTTACTAGGTTCCTCTAGTTTATGATTTTTAATTAAATTTTTTGTTTTCAAAAGATTTAATTCTACGGTTATTTTTGTGTTAAAATCTTTCAATTCTTTTATTTCAATTTTAATATTTTTAATTTCTTTCTAAAGTTCCTGAAGAGTAACTTATTTTTCATTTCCTTTAATCTTATTGAATTTTTAAAGGGTTTGCGAAAGGCTTGCAGTATTGTTATTATTAGACTTAGTATTTTCTTTCTTTAGAATTGCCTTTCTAAATTTTTCAAGGAATTCTTGTTTTAACTCTGAATTTTCAATTTTTCTAATTAAATCCAACAAGAGGTTTTTTTTCTTCATTTTTATTTAAAACATTTATTTTTTACAACAATTATCCCTACACTCCATTGAGATGTTAGGAGAATCACTGTCAGAACTAGAAGAGATAGATTCAGAGGATTCATGGGATTCAAAATCTCTTAAATCTTCATAACTACTTTCATAATATTCTATTGACGCGATGATTCTAAACAATTACTATTTATCTTCATCAGAGATTTTTAATTGACTAATTTTATTTTTGACTCAACAAGTGTTAGAAAAATGATCATTCTGACCACATTTAAAACACTTAACTTTACTTTTATCAATAAATTTTTTATTGAATTTTCTTCTAGAATAATTTTTATGGTTAGAGAATCGTTTGTCAAAATTTTTATTTTTTGAAAAGTATTGGTCAAAATTTGCTATTTTTATTTTTGTGGTATGTTCTCCTCTCCTATAAGGCTTGTGATTCCTACTCGGACTTAAATTGGAATTTTTCCTATTTTTCAAGGAAGGAGAAATAACGGTTAAACCATATTGCTCATAGAAATTACCTAATTCATATTTGGTAGTTTTATTTTCTTTTTTAATTTGTTTATTGATTTTCATGTCTTTGCACATTTTTAGACCTTCCTTTTGTATTGTAGTAATTATTGTACCGTAGGTAAGACTATTATAGTCTATGTTACCAAGGTCATTACTAAAGACTGTCCTAATTTTATGGGCAAACAAATTGGGTAAGCCATTAATGAATTTTTCTTTCCAAATGAGTTGATTACTATCATCTCTTGTCATTACTCTAGACAAAAATATATTTTTGTTCCAGTCAAAATCACTCAGGCTTGAACACCTAAAATTAGTTAATTGATCATGGATACGTGAAGTGACATTGCTTGACGTTCCAATGAAATGTTCAATTATTGTGTAAAGGAGTGTATTGATGACATCATGCATTGTTTCATGATCCTCTCCAATAATTGAGGTTTCTTCAGCATCAATCTTTACTGCTGAAAGGATGGTAGTTTTGGATTCTTCTGTGAGATGTTTATCCCACCAAGAATGAAGCATTCTTGTGCATCTTGTGACTAAAAGTTTGATTACCTCATTGTGAAGTAAATTGTGTGTGATAACATAACTATTGGCTACCACCGCCATGTGCTGCAATTTATTAAGAACATCCTGCTCAGAAATTCTATCAATATTTCATTCGTATGATTTCTTTGCAGACACAGAAAATTGATTAACTAAAAAAATTTCAGTAATTTGAATATCAGGAGGAATAGGCTTTTTTGGTCATTTCATTCCTAATTTATTAATTTCTAAATTTTTAGATGATTCTTCAATATTAATGTTCGAGGATTCACTTATTGTGGATGATTCATAGGTGGATTCTGACATATGATTTCTTGATTCTGAATTATTGTCTTAATTAATTACCTTCACTGCTTGAGCTATATTATCAAGAATTTTTTTAGATTTCAAATTCTGAACTACTATCTTGGTATTCAATTTTTAATTCTTGAAGCAGTTCATCAAGAAATTTTTCATGCCTAATTTCAAATCCTGATCTACTGTCTTGGTTAACAACCTTAACAGAAGAAGATGATTCAATAGATTTATCTTTCAATTCTTGAAGCATTTTATCTATCTATTTATTTAAGGGAACAATATTTAAAGTGATTTTATCTGAAAGATTTATTAAGGGTTTTTCTTTTAGAGATTCATTAGGCTTCGGATCATAAAGATCATCAACCTTATTTTCAATTTTATCTAATTGTTTACCTATTGTAATTAAATTTTGATTCGTGTAATTGAGTTGTTTAAATACTTTTTATTGGGTTATTCTTCCTTTGAAATCTTGAAAGGAGAAGCAGTGATTAAAGAATTTTTATGGTTAATTATAATTTGTTCAGGTGGTGGATGACTAGCAGACACCACACTGGAGTCTTCCTTGACCCATTTAGATTTAGAAATTACATTAATATTCTTTTCATAAATATCGTCGATATAATCAAGGAAAAACATGTCAAATCTGAATTCTTGCATGAACGCCTTCCATTCAGCAAGTATGAGTTTTCTTTGATTCATATTATATGCATCTCTGAACTTATTTCGTCTACTAAGATTGGCTGGGTCATTATTGTGTTGGGTTAGACCTTCCCAATTAGGTTTGTATTCTTGGTTTAAGATACCTAAATTTAGAACTAAGAGTTGAGGATTAACAGGATGAAAAGTTCTTTGGAAATCCGATTCAGTGGGTGCTTCAGTATCGTCAGATTGTTCAGACTTATTATCAAAGGCTGGCTGACTAATCGGAGAATATATGGCTATGCTTTTAAGTCTTAAATTGTTTATTTTTTTTATTTTTTATTTCTTGTTCTAATTTTTGAATCCTAGATCTTGATCATTATTAACAGATGATCCAGAAAAAGAATTTCTAGGGGTACTAGATTGGCTATACTCCTTAATTTGAGGATTAGAACTAGAAGATTGGAAAAAAATTTAACAGTATCATCCATGTGCTGCTGGATGTAATCAACATCTTCAATTGGGTGTTCAATTGGAGTAAGTTGGATTTTATTGGTTAAAATCCAATTTGTAGGCAAAGTAATATCAGACCACCTAATTGTTTTAGAGACTCTAATATTGTTATTTTGGCTAAATTGAATCAATAGGGTGTGATTTTTTGGACTCCTATTAATGGCTTGAAAATTCATATTGGTTTTGATGACTTTATAATGTATTCTAAAATTTAAAGCTAGGAGTTGGGCACCTTCTAGGATTTTGTAACCACTAGTTTTAATAGGACCATCATAAAGTGATGATTCAATTAATCCAAAAATACTATCAATAAAATTTGTAAATCTTGCATCTCACAAGGCTAACAAAACAGAGATATTTAGACATCTCCTTGTGAGTGGTTTAACTTCAATCTGGACTAAACCAAAGTGAAAGAAAGTATATCCTTCTTGAATAGGATGTTAAATTTCATTAGAAGAAAGTAATTGATAAGTTTCATACTCTTTTTTAAGAGCATATAATTTTTCAGTTATTTTTACATGATGCTGAGGCTTGAAAGAAGCAATAGATCATGTTGATTTATAAATTTCTTTATTGGGGATTTCAGGTATATTCCATAACCTATGATCTACTTGATCATCTGCTAGGTATTCAAAATGTTCTTCGTTTATTATATCAGGTATTGTATTCATTGTAGACCTATTACTACTCATAGAAGTACTTCTAAATAATCTACTCATAGCTCAAAATAACTAAATTATTATTATTATTGAAAATTTCATACTGTATTTTGATTATTAAACCTGCTATGACTTCTACAATCTCTTACCAGGTTGACTCTTCACCTCTTTGCTCCTACAATCACCCTACCCTCAGGATTTACATCTCTAAAAGGTCCTATTGAGTTGCCTGAAATCAATCAAATATAAATTGATACGTCAGCCTCTGATAAATCAGATTCAAAGACTAATTAATCAAAGATTATAGATAAATAATCAAGCATAAAAATAACCAATCACTTAGGTGGAGAGTGAGATTAAATAAAATTAATTATTCAAGCAAGCCATTAAGCAACAATAAAATCAATAACCAGCCATAAAGGCGGTGAAGAACAATAATTACGCAGATATTAATTTAAAGAGTAAATACACCCTACCAGGTTTGGCTTTGATATCAAGACCGGCGGAATTACGTATAATGTAAAGCCTAGGTGTTAAGATGCAAATTTTCTGTGTTTGCAGAGAAATTATACGAATGGAATATTGATGGACTTTCTGAGGATGAGATTCTCAATAAATTACAGCACATGGTGACGGTAGCCAACAGTTACATCACCACAAACAATTTACTTCACAATGAGATAATAAATCTTTTAGTTACAGAATTCACAAGAATGCTCCATTCTTGGTGTGAAAAACATCTTCCAGAAGAAATATCATCCTTTCAGTAGTGAAGATTGATGTTGAAGGAACACCAATTATTGGAGAGCATCAGGAAACAATACGTGATGTCATCAATACACTCCTTTTTACACAATAATTGAGCAGCTCATTATAACGCCAAGTAATGTTACTTCGCGTATCTATTATCAATTAATCAATCTTAGGTGTCTAACCCTAAGTGATTTTGATTGGTACGAAAATATATTTTTGTGCAGAGTAATGACGAAGGATGATAGTAATCAACTCATTTGAAAAAAAAAATTCATTAATAGCTTACCCAATTTGTTTGCCCATAATATTAGGATAGTCTTTAGTAATGACCTAGGTAATATATACTATAATAGTCTTACCTACGGTACAATAATTACTACAATAGAAAAGGAAGGTCTAAAAAGGTGCATAGACATGAAAATCAGTAAACAAATCCAAAAAAAAATAAAACTGTCAAATATGAATTAGACAACTTCTACGAGAAAGCTGGTTTACCCACTATTACTCATTCCCAGAAAAATAAAAAAAATTCTTATTTAAGTCATAGAAGGAATCACAAGCCTTATAGGAGAAACTACCACAAAAATAAAAATGAAAATTTTGACCAATATTTTTTAAAGAATAAAAATTTTGACAAACGTTTCTCTAAGAATAAGAATTATTCTAGACAAAAATTCAATAATAATTTTATTCATAAAAGTAAAATTAAGTGTTCTAAATGTGGTCAGAATGGTTATATTTCCAACACT
The DNA here is from genome assembly GCA_003255025.1 of Datisca glomerata. Taxonomy (NCBI): domain Eukaryota; kingdom Viridiplantae; phylum Streptophyta; class Magnoliopsida; order Cucurbitales; family Datiscaceae; genus Datisca; species Datisca glomerata. Next base: position 637,247 of record QANY01013337.1, on the reverse strand, counting down.
TGTCAAGTCAAAAATAAAATTAATCAATTAAAGAACTATGACGAAGATAAACAAGAATTGTTTAAAATCATAGAATCAATAGAATACTTTAAGAGTAGTAATGAAGATTTAGGAGAATTTGAATCCCCTCAATCCTCTGATTCTAACTTTTCAAGTTCTGACAATGATTCTTCTAACATCTCAATGGGGTGTAGAGATAATTGTTGTCAAAAAATTAACGTTTTAAATAAAAATGAAGAACAAGAAAATCTCTTGTTAGATTTAATTAGAAAAATTAAAAATCTAGAACTAAAACAAGAATACCTTAAATGACTTAGAAAGATAATTCTAAAGAAAGAAAATACTAAGTCTAACAATAATAATACTGCAAGTCTTTCACAAACGCTTGAAAAATTCAACAACAATAAAGGAAATGATAAAGAAATTACTCTTCAGAAACTTCAAAAGGAAATTAAAAATATTAAATAAAAAAAGGAATTAAAAAATTCAAGCATAAAAATAAAAGAAGAATTAAACCTTTTAAAAATAGAGAGTTTAATTAAGAATCATGAACTACGAGAACCTAATAAATTTCTAATTTCTGATAATGAGGTTGAAGAACCTATTGTCTAATCAAGACGATGATAACTTCATCCAAATCCTCAATCAAAACAAAATCAAGAAATGACACATAATAGTTAGAATAATAATTCAAGATTTTGATTTTAATACAATAACTCGTGTTGATTCAGGAGCATATCTGAATTGTATGCAAGAATGACTCGCCAACCAAGTATTTCAAGAAGACAAAAGAATATTTATCATCTTCCAATGGTACTCGCATGCATATCAATTATGAAATTCTCAAAATTCATATTTACCAAGACAGCGTATGTTCTAAAACATCATTTGTTTTTGTAAAAAATATGATTGATAAAATAATTTTGAGTTTACCATTCATTTCACTATTATATCATTTTACAACAGAGCATGATGGGATAATTACTTATCTCATAAATGAACCTGTTAAATTCAAATTTCTTTCCTTTTCTCACAATGAAAAATTAAAAACCTTAAAGAAAAAATCTATATCTAAATCCATAAATCTAATTTCTTGTAAAGAAAAATAATTGTGTTTTCTGCAGGATGAATTAAAATTCAAAAGAATTGAAGAACAGTTTCAAAATCCTGCTCTACAAAACCAAATTAGAATCTTTGAATGAAGAGTTCCCCGTTTAATGATTAAATACAAGCCCCTTATCAATATTTTGGAATGGATAAAATATCAAATACCAAACAAAAAAGACTTAATCAACAGACTTAGAGATGTTGTATTCTCTAAGTAAAATCTGGATTTTGGGAAAATCAGATAAATAAAATTGATAAATACAAAATTACATTTGATAGTTATAAATTATGTCATTTGATCTTAAAAATACTCCAAGTACAATGAATGAAATTTTCAACCAATTCATTGATTTCTTAATTGCATGCATTATTAAACACTACTGGTTGAATTTTTTATTTTTTGCATTAGTAATATTACTATTTTTGAATATCTTAAGCAATACTAGAAACACTTTAAATTGTTTGCCATGATAATAAAATAAAATAATTTAATTATCTCTGCAAAAAGAATCAAATTATTTCAATCTAAGAATAGATTCCCGGGACTTTAAATTTATTATTTCATTAAGGCAATTAACCAAATCATACAATTTACATTATTAAACAAAAACTTTCTTTCAATTACTTATAAATTTGCAAAATATGTTTTGAAATTACTTCCAAACAAAGTTTTGTCAGGTAACAATCTAAATTTAGCAATTATGATTTCAATATTCAATTCATCCTATGCATTACTAATTAAATTCCTAACTTCCTTGCTAATCTTTTACACGAAATCATTCTAAGATTCTGTAATGGAGGAATTTGACATCCTAGAACACGGAAAGGTAGAACCTAGGATACTTAATAAAAAAATTCAAAATCAAAAGGCTCAATGACAGAACAACCATTTTTTGCTCAAAATCTCCATCCATTAATTGTGGTCATAATGGATTTGAATATCCAAGATATGACTGGATTCATGAATTAGATAAAATTTTGGAAGAAATTGGATTGGGGCATGATTTCAATGCAGGCTTAATTCAATGGTATGACAAAGGTAAAAAAATAGGTTTTCACAAGAATAATGAAATATGTTATGATAACAGCAACTGTGAATCTATTCGGACAAGCAATTTTCAAAATTGAATTTGCAGACAAAACAATAAAAAAAATTATTCTTTTATTGAAGGTAATTAATCAAGACAATAAGTGAATCCTCAAACATTAATATTGAAGAATCATTTAAAAATTTAGAAATTAATAAATTAGAAAGAAAATGACCAAAACAGTAGTCATCCACCTCCTGAAAAAATGCTTATCCTTTTGAAAAACAATAACAAATCTGACATATGATTTCCTTATTCTGAATTATTGTCTTGATTAATTACCTTCAATGTTTGAGCTATATTATCAATAATTTTTTCAGATTTCAAATTCTGAACTACTGTCTTGGTAATCAATTTTTAATTCTCGAAGCAATTCATCAACAAATTTTTCATGCCTAATTTCAAATTATGATCTACTGTCTTGGTTAACAACTTTAACAGAAGAAGATGATTCAATAGATTTATCCTTCCATTCTTGAAGCATTTTATCTATCTGTTTATTTAAGGAAACAATATTTAAAGTGGTTTTATCTGAAATATTTATTAGGAGTTTTTCTTTCAGGGATTCATTGGGTTTAGGATCATGAAGATCATCAATCTTATTTTCAATTTTATCTAATTGTTTACATATTGTAACTAAACTTTGATTCGTGTAATTGAGTTGTTCAAATACTTTTTTATTGGGTTCTTCTTCCTTTGAAATCTTGAAAGGAGAAGCAGTGATTAAAGAATTTTTATGGTAAATTATAATTTTTTTTCAGGTGGTCGATGACTAGCAGACATCACAATGAAGTCTTCCTTGACACATTTAGATTTGGAAATTACATTAATATTCTTTTCATAAATATCCTCGATATAATCAAGAAAAAACATGTCAACTCTGAATTCTTGCATGAACGTCTTCCATTCAGCAAATATGATTTTTTCTTGATCCATATTATATGCATCTCTGAACTTATTACGTCTATTTAGATTGGCCGAGTCATTATTGTGTTGGGTTAAACCTTTCATCAAGTTTGTATTTTTGGCTTAAGGTACCTAAACAGGATGAAAGGTTCCTTGGTAATCTGATTCAATGGGTGCTTCAGCATCGTCAGATTGTTCAGACTTATTATCAAAAACTGACTCACTGATTGGAGAATTTATGGCCAAAAGTGAGAATGATAAATGATTCAATAATATAAGAGTCTTCAACTCGACAATTAGCTTTTAAAGCCAAAATCAATTAGGAGTCTTCTACTCTTAACCAAGCCCATTTAGCAATATTTGGGTCCATCAGACCAAATTACCAATCAACTCTGGTCAACTAATTTGACCCAATTACTCAACCTTTTAATGTCCAATCATTCAATCAACCAATCATAAAATACAAAGAATCATCCTAATATTTCAAAAAAATCTCCGGCGAAAATCTCTTTCATATTGAACCTCCATTTGCTCATTTGAAAAATCCTGCTGAAATAGTAAAATATTATTTTATCCTAAATTTCCATTTTGTCTCTGGTCACAGAGACAAATCTCAGTTTCTACATAGACATCCTCTTAGAAACAAAATCTATAAAAATTAGTCCAACAAATAATTCTGAAGGAAAGATTCTCTATCATTTCTTCAACATTTTGAGAATCATGACCATGGAGGATTAGTAAATCCATCCTTCAATTCTCAAAATACTTTTTAATAAAAAATAATATAATTATTTTGATTATACTGATGTTTGACACATGATTTTCCTGCATCAAAATAGTGATTTTTCTCATTCATGGTTTTTGAATTTCGATAAAAGTTTCAAAAGTAATTTTTCAAATTGGTTTTTAAGTTGGTGGTCAATCCATGGTCATATCTTAGAATTATTTCCAAACAATTTTCAACAAGCTTTTAAATTATTTCTGGAAATATACGAACCCTCACAAATTGAGGTTTCTTTTCTCCAAATTCTTTGCTTTACAAGTAAATTCAAAATACGCAAGATTTTAAAGTGACAATACTCAACTGAAGATACCATCCTCACAAGGCAATATTATATTAAATAGTGGGATAAATTTAATACTCAAGGAATAATTGTCTCCATCAACCACGAATTTACAAATATCCATCCTAGCCTAAAATTGGCAAACCCTTTTACTCATGCTCCATTAAAAAATAATGAACTCACTAACCCAAATCTACATATTAAACCATCTAGTCCAAATCCATCCAAATAATCCAAATCTGAATCCAAACCCTCTTCAAAGGAAAAATCAAATATCATAAAGCCTGAATCATAATTGAAGTAAAAATTAATCTAAAAATGCTTCTCCTTTTGGAAGACAATAATAAATCTAACTCTGAATCGTCCGTAAAGTCAAGTTACCTAATTAAACTAAATGACCAAAAAGCTCAATCATCTAGTAAAGATATCCCTCAGTAATTGAAGAACCCATTTAAAAATATCAATCTCAGTAATATGAATGAATAGAAGAATTTGTCCTTAGTAAAATGTCAATGTTGAAATAAATCAAAATAAATCATGATGACCCTCCAACACAATGCAACGGTCATAATGATCTTCAAAACAAGCAATAATAACTTTTACAGAATCAATAATCAAAGCACAAGAATCTAAGATAGTAATTATTAAAGGATCATGACTCACCAGCAGCAATAGTCACAATGACTATTTCAAGATATAACAAATTAACAAACAGAACACAAACGTCCAAGGTAGCAATTTTCAAGGACTCCAATATACAGTCACAATGACTTTTTCAATGACGACAATCATGGCAGAGCAATTATGAGTACATGAATACCGAGATAATATTTGTCAAGGGAATTTTATGGTTTGTCTCTTTCTGTAATTATTGTACTAGTTATCCAATAAATTAGATAACTATTTATGTTTTTTACTATTCTTAGTCAAAAGTAGAAATGTAAAATGTTTTTACTTTTGAAGAATAGAATAGTCCATGTAAGTGTTGGGTTCCCGGTGAACTCCAATTTACTTGGCTATAAATAAGTAGCTCTCTCTCATTTCTTTCTCAGAATTTATTTTACACTCTTAACTATTTAAGAGAAAAACCTGGTTTTGAAACAAAACTTTCTTCTTCTCCTCTTTTCTAATCTCTTCTTCTTTTTGCTTCAACATTAAATAGTGAGCGGGAGCACTATTTAGTCGTTACAAATTAATTTTCATTAATTGTGTAAGTCTTGAATCTTACCTTAAAATACAATTTTACTGTTTTTCTTGCACCCGTAATACCCAATCTTTAAATACATAAATTATACGCAATTTCGCCCATCTTGGTATCAGAGTCGGACCTGGTAGAGTATATTTACTTTAATACTTCAATATTTGTGTTTGAGTTTTGTATTGTTCTTCAACATGTTTGAACCCTTCAAGTAATTGTTTTTTTAATGTATTACTTACTGCTGCAACAATGGCTACTTGAGAGGTTCAAGTAGTTATAAAAACTATTTGAACCCTTCAAATCATAGTTGTCAATTTCATTCCGCTCTGGCCCGAATGATCAGAATATTTCGGTTCCGAGACGGGAACGGAATGGAATAGGGGGTGGTTAAATTTCGTCCAAAAATTCGGTAAAAAAAATTCCGACCGGAACGGAACATTCCAGCCAGAATATGCGCATTTTCCCAGAATGGGCAAAATGGCAAATGGACCGAAACAGACCCTATTTTTAAAACTGTTCGAATCCCATAATTTGCATTCTATATTTCTATTTCATTTTTGTTCAATAATAATTTCTTAATTTAATACAATTAATTTTTCTTCCATAACTAGTCAAATTTATTTCTATAATTATTTTTTAGAATAAGTAACTTCTTTAGATTAAATGTATGCTTTGTTTATGTTATAAATTTAAATAATTGAGTGATTATTTTTAGATTAATTGAGTGATACCTTTAGATTAATTAGGTTACTTGTATATAGATTTGTTATTTTTTCACGTAAAAAATCACACTCATGCTTTTAAATAAATTGAAATGCTTGGAATAAATTATGCGAAATATCCAAAACGTTCCTTTTTAAAAAAAATTGAAACAATCACCGAAACGAAATTGCCTACCATGCTTCAAAGACTTAGTTGTAATCAAAATGACTATTTGAAGGGTTCAAATAGTTATTAACTTCTCGAACCCTTCAAGTAGCCAATAGATTCATATGGTTATTACAAGCATCTATCACAAACATCAAACAATCCAGACTTACAGAATGTTATAATCATCAAGAGGGACAGTCTAATCCTAAAAGTCCCGATTTTTAAATCTAGATAATTTTTCTCCAACTTCCAGGAAAAAGAACAAAAGAAAAAGTAACAACTTTTAAATCCTTTCTGTTCAAAAAATGAAAGAATGCGTACCTGAGTTTCTTGATCAGGTCTAACTGAAAAATAATGGATCATAGGGTTCAAAAAAAGAAAAAGATAAGTGAAAAAGGACGTTTTTGTTGAAAAAAATAAAAAAAATGAGTATTAAATTGATTTGAAGTTTACATGAAAAAAGAAAATAATTGATGCGGAAAGAGAGAGTAAACAATGATTGATGTTAATTATGATGGACCAAGAGTATAAAAAATTTTATTTTCAAAAAGGATATAAAATTCCTTAAACAAGTTAGAAAAAAGTATATTAATCCAAATAACCCACAAAGAATGAATGCAGAGGACAGGGGACCTTGGTAACATTTCAGACAGACATGTTCAATACAATATTCAATATTCCTTTTTCCTTAAAAAAATTGTCTAAAAAATGTTCAGCAATAGAGATCATCACATAAACATAGTTTCATCAATTTTTTACCAACACATGACCATCCCTTCTAAACTAGTTAATAGTTCATCTAAATTGCAGACAAAAAACAAAGTGAATTCTAACTATTTGATGAACTTACATGTCCCTGAGTAACAAACAAGCAGAAGAACTATAGTCCTTCATATAATTTACATGGAAAAAAACATTAGTATAAGTATTTTCGTGGTATTTTGTATCTAAAAGCGTGAGACTATATACAATTCGACAACGGTTTTGTGTATAATATTAATCAGAACTCAACCCCAGTGTTTAACTGAACCGAGAAGGCAGGCCGAAGAATATTGGAAAGGGGAGTATCTACTCTTAAGACCATCCCCGAATTTCCAATGTTCCCATTCCACTTGGATCTGCCAATCTGTAGAACAAAAACAAAGATAACAAGGATAAGCCCAGAATCGACTCTTCATCTTGTTACTTCTTTATCATAATACTCGTATTTGATGATAAACAGGTGAAGTTAGTAATCAGTGAAGTTTTCAAACAGTATCTGTATAAGAAGATAATAACTTACAGATATAGATGCAAAGGCGGTAGGATGAGTCACGAATGAAGAGCCATAGATAAAGTTGAAATTTTCCTTCAATGAATGAATTAGTTCCGCCCGAAACCCGGGATTGCTTCCACCAAAAGTGGGACATAAACTGGTCATAAGTCAAACACATTGATTACATTAACAACAGATATCAAATAAGTTGAAATATGAAATTTGAGGATAGTGAGTGAGGGTATTACAACTTGCTGAATTTGAAGTAACCTAATGTCTTGGACAAAAGAGAGTAATTATATTCAAGCAACAGCAAATTGAACTTCTATTAGGGAAGAGTTGGCTTTTTTAATAAGAAACATATACCTTTCATCAATACTAAAAAATGAACAAAGGAGGATAAGATTTCCTCACTGTGCATCAATTTACAACGTCTCTCCAGTTTGAAGGGAAATCCTTAAAAAAGATTGGAAGTATAAGCCCACTTGCAGCAAGAAACTAAACATAAACCCACAACAAATTAAGACCCTTTCGTCTATCTTTAAAAATACGCGAGTTGGATTGTAAGAGCTAAATTTTCTGGAAATGGCTAAAAGAAACTAGTTTATATAAAGACACACTAACTGGGAATGATTTTTGGTATCGAACAGAGAAGCATTTGATAATGTATCGGTCACTACTAATATATAAAGGATCAATAAGCAGCTAATCTACCTGCACTGAATGGTTGGCCTCACCATAAGACCAGATCTCTGCCAAGCCAAAGCTTGTGAAACATCCAAAGTAAAAGACTTGTCAGGCCATTGTAACATCGGTGTTATCCGTGTTCCCCACTTATTCTGAGGGGAAAAAGGAGATTAATTTATTAGTATAAAGTATAAACCTTAGTTGGCCTAGACAAGCACACCAACTTAGCGCTGCTATCCGGTATATATAAATGGAAATCCAACTCAAGATCTATAATTAGAAACAGAATTCAGCACAATTTTTAATACGAATAAGAGAAATTTAGTATGCATTTTACCTTGCAAGAGAAGCTATATCTCATTTCTCCTGGATATTGGCCCTGAGCTTGTAGTAGACCCCCACAAAGCGGCAAGAAAGCGCTTGTAGTTAGCCCTTCACCAGATACGTAGGTGAACTGCCCATTGGGGAACTGTAAATCGATGAATGACTGTAGAAAGAGACTAAGTTAGACAGGCAATCTCATATACAGTAACAATACGGAATCGCACTTCAGTTAAACTTTCTTGTTTATTCACGTCGTTAGAATTGAGCAAGATACAGCATATACCAATTTGAACAATATGAGGAAGTTAGTTAATTTTCTCATTTTAGCTTCACTATTCTTTGAAAGACTATTATTACTACAAAAACAATATGATATTCCATTCTCAAACTCTTTTGTTTCTTTAGAAAAAACAATATAACTAATAACTAATTACCCATTAAATAAGATTCAAAATAAAATCAACCTCAGGATCTCCATCAATTACCCATATTCCTATCCTACATCGAGACCTGGTAATTTTTCTCTCCCCAACATTAAGTATGATATATGAAGTGTGCTAATTCTCATTTAAGAAAAGACTTTAGTTTTTGTGCCCAAAAAATTTGAGTCACATTAACTCCTTGATTTGCATTGTCTGTAACAAAGGAGTATCATTAGACTGACCAATAATGCTAAGTTCTTTGTAGTTCAAAATTAAGGCAACTATTGCATGAATGAACAGGAAAAATTTAAGAATAAGTTCCTACTCTCATATGAGTTGTCAACTTACACAAGCTAATGGATTGAGACAGAGCATCGACATCAATAGCCACCTTCTATGCTTTGACCAGATGGCTGGACATAGTGAATGCATACCATTCTAATAATTCAACAAATAGAATTTGTATGTAAGACATAATATCATAATATGCTATGTAAGACATAATATCATAATATGCAAACCTCAACGACAGTTTCAATAATTGAGATTGAAATATCAAACTGAGAAATAGAGGAAAATCTACACAAACAATTTATATTGATGCAAGTGCGTACGTGCGTGTCTGTCTGTATTATGCCTCCGAGATTAACACAATGGCAAACAAAAGACTCTATCAATGGCAAAAGAGTTTTCTGGTCTAACAGAGAATTTATTACTCTCTCTCTTATATTTAAAGTAAGCAAAAGACACTAGCTACCTCATAAACCATGATTTTAAATCTCAAGAAGAACTAGTATTTGCAAAATTAAAGGAGATGTCTTAAGTCTCAAGTTCTGCGTTAAGGAAGGAAGGAAGGGCTGAAGGGAAAAAGAAAAAGTAAACCCTGTTGTATTAGACAGCTAATAGACCACAAGAATTGAAAGATACACTTTCATGCAAGTGGTTAGGAAGCCCTAAATAGAAGAAGTAGATGTAACAACAGAAGCTGAAATCATTCACCTAAATTCTGGTGTGAAAATAATATTCATTAATAGCACAAGCCTTCAATTGCAGCCCTCTACTATAGAGAACTTTGGCTTGCAGAAAACCAATACCCAAGACCATTTCAATCGCAGTTCTCAATCTACCTCTAGATCCATTTTCGGCATTATGTGATTTTATATGATGCTAACCTGCTAGGTAGATGTTTCTTGTCAAATGGAGTAACTGGACTCACCTTCCTATCATAACCGTACCAGAGTAAATGTTGCTTTGACAAATGGACAGGCAAAAGGAGGGTTGAGTCACGAACAAAGAGTACAGGTCCAAGCTGCACGAGAAAAAGAGATGAATTCCCGTTTCCGGATGTGGAGCTACCATGTGATGCCTCTACTCTCCATAAATCACCCCTAGCAACCAAAGAACTTTCTACACCACGGGATCTACTGTCATAGTTTGACGTAATATTTATAGTTCCCTGCATCCAACAGAATATGAACCATTGAAGAATTAATTACCGGGAAAAGGACAAGTACAGCAAGTGTCATAAACTTGAGAAATTCAAAAGCACTCATCCAGCTACTTACCATTTACTACACTAAAAAGCTTTCAAGAGAAAGTTGTTGTTTGTTTTTAATAAAGTGAATATGTTTTAACCGGAAAACAAAAATCAACAATGTTACCGCGGGATATAAAAAAAAATTGAATGTCACCCAGACAAAAAGATGTCTATATCCTCAGGATAATATACCAGCATCGCCATTCATTGCAGCCCGTGATTATTCCATTGCCTCTATCGACATTCATCGTTTTGCACCATTTAACATAGACATCAATGCAAATGAAAGCATGGACTTGACTGGTTAATTAATCAGACCATATCAGATACTCCTAAAGAGCTTCCATAAACCATTTATTGCTTTCAATCTCCTTTTTTCCTTCTCGTTAAAAAACTAGTTACTTCCCTTGCAATTTTCTCTTTTAACCTAAAAGAAATCTTCTTTTCCATGTTCTCCTTCTATTACTAAGTTCAATAGTCACACCAAGGTCCCCCACCAATATCATACAGCAGTGAGCTACAACATTTCTATTGTGTAAATACGACATTTTAGAGGATGCTAAATCAACTAAAAGAATAACTGATAAATTTAGTGCACGCACTGATCGAACATCAAAGAAAAAGAAAAACTAAAATGCAACTTTAACGTGGACATAAACTAGTATGACTCACCTGGAGTGAAGATATTATCAAACCTAGATTACGAAAATCTTATATTGCTAACTTAGTACTTGCTTAACGTTCATCAGCTCAAGAAATACACTCAAAATACTCTTTGCGTCAAATTTTACCTGCGGTCTACCCAGATGTCCAATTGATCTCAAGTCAAACCCAGCTGTTTCATCATCCACCGACGCATCAGAAACAGCATCATTCTCTGCAAATCCAAAATCTCGAAACCTTTCTGTCAATGTTCCCAAGTCCTCCTGAACAGCAATACCCACATTAGCTCTCTGCATACTCTTGTCCAAATCCATTCGAACAGATGCTATCACATTCTCCTCTTGCCGAAAGGGTACCGGCAACCTCCTAAAGAACTGATGCACCATTCCATTTAAGCAAGCTCCAAAATCTAGCCCAGCTTGCCCAATCTTATTACCGATGTCGAATATAGCCGTGACTCCATTAATAGCAGAATTATCGACAGCCAATCCGAAATCCCTTTTCCCGAAACTTTGTCCCGGAATTTCTAGATCAAAGAGCTTTGATTGATGAGGGTTGGGCCACGGAAAAGAGGGCGGAGGTATATGGGACTGAATCAATCCCGTAAAACCCTGCGTGAGCCGGTCCGCCAAGTCCTGGCCGTGCCTCTGCACCTCCTCCCATGCTTCAAAGGACCTCTCTACCGACATTAGTTATAGAATCAAAAACCTTCTACCCCAACTCACACTCACAACCTCTTCATACGAACCAAAGACGAACTTTTTCTCCGACAGCTAGCTGATTTCAATGAGCTTAACAAATGTAATCTAATGAACAAGGTTCCCAAAAGCTGAAAACAGGAGCAGTAACAAACCCAGATGGGTTCAGCGATTGAAGCAGTGAAAAAATTGCAGAAAACGAGCTCTAATCTGAGGATTTGAGCTTCTTAGCTCAGGCAACAAACTTCGAAGCTCGGACTCAGACAACTGTAAATCCAAATTCACAGATTTGAATCTCTTAGCTCAAGGAAATTGAATTTTGAGCTGAAATTTACGGACAGCCGTAGACTTCGCGTCCAATAAGGGGGCGATTTATAAAATTCAATCGCCGTGGAAGAAAGAAACTCGTTTTCAATATAAACTACGAAATTGAAAGGCAAAAAACAAAAGCTGTTTACTTCTCTTCTTGACTGAGAAACTATTTAGCGAAATTTAGGGTTCGGAATTTTGAAACCAGAAATTGTTAAGAAAGAGAGGAAGGGCAGATTTCAGCTGGGAAACGTGGAATCTTTTAGCAAATAAATGCGAGGATTCGACTGACCTTAAAGGGGTAAGAAGGTGCTATCATGTACAGGATGCGTCATGCGCAACGGGATTTCTATAGATGCCACGTCAGGGATAAAAGGCTGTGGCTCAATCTCAGAGGATAGGGATTTTTCTTGCGAGGAGATGTAGAATAACGGGCTGTGGACGCTAACTACATCACTGCCAATCAAATTTGAAGTCAACCACCCTACATTTTTCACATTAATAGCGTCACGCTTCGAATTTGAGAATTTTTTTTTCTAGAAACCCTACTGAATAGATATTTTTTAAGATAAATTATTAATTAACTCAAATAATACGTAGTAGATAGATAATCATTTTTAATTCGTATAATTTAAATAGTTTATGAGTTGTCTAAAATATTCGTATTTATAATATATTTTCAGATTTTGCATTATTTAAGTAATAATTAAATAATAATGCCATCAATTATTACATATTCGTAGAAGTAGATTTAAAGGTTACGGATAATTTTAATTTTTAATTAATGAAACTCAGTTTTGTCTCTTCCATCAAATTTTGCCGTTCATAATTATTTAAATAAATTTTGATACAATATTAAAAGTAATTATGATCTTAAGTAAACGTAATACAATGTCATCTGATGCTACTCTATTCGTTCAATATTAAATCATTTTAAAAAATTATTAATATCATATTACTTGATCGTGAATGTATTTGTTAGCGTTTTATCATATCTTGAATAGACGTTAATATCATATTATACGTTAACACTCTAAATATTATATCATATGTTGAATAAACGTTAATATCATCTTAAATAAACGATAATATAATATTATATATTATCCTAAAAATCATTAATATATTACTTATGTCTCATCATAATATAAATATTATTTGTAAATTTATAATAACAAAAGTTTTACTTAATATAACATTTGTATTTAAAAACGTGTATAATACACATCTTATACGCCGTGTTTGCTAACAGTGATCTAGAAAAGTTAAATGATAAATGAATCGTTAATCTTAAATTTGAATCTCAATTACAAAATGGAACGAAATTTTAATCAAAACACGAAGATGGTTCGTCGTTTTAGGTACTTGAATTTTTTGTGAGAGACATTTCAAACCTTCATTGACACCGTCACATGTCAAGGAGACTATTATACTCAAAATAGTTCAAAGATAGAGCTATGTAGCTCAAGTTGGACATTGAGGCAAAACAATGAGTATTATTGAAAAAAAATGTCTATACAATGGTAATCAGAATAATTTAGATAACTCATAAAAGATCGACACTATACGATAAAATAAACCTATAGACAAAATAAAGAGCTCAGATTCTCACTAAATTGATAAAGGATGGACAACATTTAATAATTTCACACTAGCAAAGTTGGTCAATAATAATGAGCTATTTAACTATGATTATGAGATTTTAAATATGTGTTACTTTCACTAAGTAGTTTGATCGCGATAGCTCAGCAGCTTGATGATAAACATTGAATGATTTACACTTGTATCTCATGCTCTTAACACTATGCACCACCTACCTTTCAAGCGTCTATAAATATGAACCAGGTAAAGTGTAGAAGGTAACTTATTTTTTGTAGAAAAAAATTAATATTCTTATTATATATTTTAATTCGGTCAAGCACTGACTTAACTATTAAAAGCACTTTTGTAAAATTTCACCATCTTTGTAGAATTTATCTACCAAGATGGTGAAATTATATTCAGCTCTAAATTCAACAAATCTGAACAGTTGAATATTGATGATTCAACATGATTATAGTTTGGATATGAACAAAGTCTATATGTGTTTTTTATATGAGAAAAAGAGAGAAGTGAACAATGATTTTTTGAGATTTATTAGTAATTGTTACACAAGTTGTCTTTGTGGATAAGAAAAAACTTGCTAAGTGACAAATATTTCTCTTTTTATGTTAAAAAAAACACAAAGTATCACTCTCATGAGAGTGACTCGTAAGTTTTTTCTTCCACGAATTGAATATTATAAAATTTATAAGCACATCCATCCTCAAATAACTGTCACTAATTTTTTTCCTTTAAAATTATATTCCCTGATCAAAATATTATCGCCAATTAATGTTAATAGTTGAGATAGATGGAGTGAAGAAAAAATTTAAATCCAAAGTAATGACTACAGTCTACAACAATTTTAATTTCATTGAATCGTAGAAATTAAAATAAGAGGAAAATTAAATGAAATTATAGAAAATAAAATAAAACTTTTGATACCATAAATTCATTTATACCATTATTTTCTTTACATATTCTAAAAACTTTAAATAAGAAAATGCAATCATTTACATTTTTCTTTCCATTTAATCTCCTCATGTCTTCTTTCAAAAAAAAAAAATCCTTATGTCTAACTTTCTAAGAGCATTGTCTAAATAGATCCTTTGACAATTTACTTTTGAGCTTGTTTCTCATTTTTCAAATGTAACCCTTCTTCTTCAAGCATAGATGCTGCGTGTGTTAGTTTTGCTCGCTTCTAGCTTTTTATTTTGTTTATCCATCTGTACAAAAAAACTAGTTATACATAGGATTTTCATTCTCTTGGCTTGAGTTTTGATCCTCACGTAATCCTCTTTTCCATTCTCAAAAATAAATAAGTTAGTTTTTTAGTCGAAGATAAATAAATTAGTTTAATTTCACATCAATAGGTTAGTTTTAACATCTCTATTTATAATAATATTTGACTCACGAATAGTTGAGAATGAGTTTCTCTTCTTACCGTTGGCATGGCCAATTGTGTAGCTACACGTGTAACCTCTTACACTCTATTAAGTTTATACTTAAAAAAGTGAGTCCCACCACTACATTAAAAACATCCTTAGAGGAAATGCATATCTTTCTATCATGGGCTATTTTTAACGCAAACAATAATACACAACGTGAGGTTAGTACCATAAACAATACTAAGGTGGTGCTAGGGATGAACATATGTCGCCTAACTCAGGTTAACAGCCCTATTAATATTGAGATGGTGCTAGAGAAGAACTTTTGACGTCCAAATTAGTGATCAGAATATAGAGTAAGGCAAATTCCAAAGATAAAATTATAGTGAAAGTTAATTGCTTATGATCGCTTATGTGTTACCGTGATAGGTTTACCTTATATAATTGGGTCTCTTTCATGCTAGTAATTTACATACTGGGTCAACTATGAGAATGACTGAAGGGGACTTGTTCTGTAATGAACAAATAACTCCAAACAAGAACTTTAGGGCTATTAATCTTAAGAAAAGAGGTGAACTTGAGAAGAGTAGTAAGATGGAAGGCACGCATGACAAGAGAAGGGGGTAAAGGCATGCATGACAAGAGAATGGGGTAGCTGCATGCATGCACAATTATAATTTTATTGAATTAAACTCTTGTCCTTAATCACATGAGTGATGGTAGGAGACATTTGACGCATTGTGGGCTTAATGACGAATCTGTGTATTGCGGTGAACATTATTGATTTGATATTATCATTATGGCGTATCATTGTTTAGTATACTGGGAATGATGTTATACATGACTTCGGTCATGACATTTAGCTCGACTCGAAGTGAGATATAACTTGTTGTTTTTGTTTCAAATGAGGTCTAGTACAATGTTAACGATAGTATTAGCTCAAATTTAAGCCCCAAAAGTAATACAAAATTCGCAGGGTCATGGTTGAGCTCGGGGTTGGAATAATATGATTTAGTCATCTTGGTATATCCACGCGTCATGAAACGATATTGATTATGAATTATTAACTACACAAGAAATGCTAGTGACAATCATACTACATCGCATACGCGTAATATAAACTGTACAATCATACGTGCATCTTATCTATGATCTCAAACGTCTAACATGACATATCATAAATCTCACATTAATGAGCGGCAGAGATATCACATGCGAGCATGTATGACTCATCTAATACCAGGGGTGTACAAAAGCTGACCAAACTGAACAAAAAATGATTGTTCTCGTCATTTTTTTAGTTAACCGTGGTCGGTTCCGTCTTGAATTTAAAAAATACCGAACTCTCGATTCGGTCCAAATTTTCCTATATTTTGGACCAAACCGAACAGACTGACCATTTATGTTCCCACATATACATCATTTTTATTTTCTCACATTTGTTACTTTCTCATTTCTCACATGTCTCTCATTTCATGTTTCTCTCATATATTTTTAAGGTTTAGTTCACTTGTTGTGATTTAAATTATGAGTTTATATTATAATGCAAGAGAAACTTAAAATTGAAACATATATAATTAAATTTATTGATGAGTCTCTTTAAAAATTAAAAAAAAATTGATGGACCATAAAACTCGATAGAACTGATAAATTATTTTACACTCTGATCGGTCAATTTATATGTATATAACTGATCGGTTCAATCATCATTATGACAACACCATAAATTTCAGTACGATCTAATTTTTATAATAAAAACTTATCCCACCATGCATATCCCTAACTAGCATCGACTACACGCGTAATTGCTGGCCATTGAAAATCGTGGCACATATGAACGAAATAGATTGAACGAACGGACTATGCACACACCTGACTAGCACCAACAACACACGTAATTGCTGGCATTGAAGATCGTGGTACATACGAAATCGGAAATACGAAATGATTAGATGGAAACGAAAAACAATTGTCAAGGGTGGTTAAAAAAAAGCGAACGACCTTGTTGTAGCCTATAGTTAAGCGAGACTGTATCTCGGCCCCCAAAACCTCGCTAAACCCTCACAGAGAGAGAGAGAGAGAGAGAGAGAGAGAGAGAGAGAGAGAGAGATGTTTCAGAGTAGAGTGGTAACCTCATTTCTGAAGAGGACGAGAACTCTCAATGGCATATGGAAATCTATAAGAGAAACAACGAAGTCTACGGTTGTCCACCAAGAAACTCCCAGGATTCTCTCTTCTGGAATATCTAGGAAATGTTTCTCTGCCTTCAATGGCTCCGGATCCTTCTTCAAGGTCTTTTCTTTTTCAGATATCTCTACTTATTTTTTTTTCCATTTTCTCGAATACGGCTGGCGAAATTGAAAATCTTATTCATGTTCACATTTGCTTCGTAAATTCTGGAATTTCGAATGTCATTGAATATTATTTTGGATCATTGGGCGTAGAGATGAAATTTTGGTTGACCTATAAGGGCACAACTGAAGACATTTTCTAATATTTGGCTTAGTGTATCATCAAAGTAATGATGCATCAGAAACTGGGTGTGGATCAATTCCTCAAATTGATATGACATTTGCTCACTCATAAAAAAGGAAAATTGTATATAGGTTAGATCTAGGACTGATAACTTCCTATTTTGACGTAAACGTCAAATTGGTTCTAATATGTTAATTAAATTTCTAGACAGCTGTTTGGACGGGGCCATTCCGTACAATTTAACAGAGCACCTAGAAATTATCAAATTAAGTTCGATATAAGAAAGATGATAAGATCACTGTTATCATTTTCTCTTATATTTCTGTATTTGAGGTTGATTAATTAGCATGTAAAATTCTAATCTCCAGAGAAAAAAATGGTTTTGTTAAGGTTCATGTGGTCTAGAAATTCAGGAATTCTTCTTCATAGAATTATTGCACATTTATATCATGTGGACATTATCTTAAGGAAATTCTTATGCTGCCTTCAGGGACATCATATGTCATCAGTAAGGAATATGTATACCGCAGCATCTGTTGGTGTGGGAAATGAGGGATTGAAGCTTCTAGTGACTGCTGGTCCACGTGCTCAGAAAATGGTTGGGATATGGCTCTTTGGTTCAGCTGCATGGGTGTTTAGCATGGTGGTACTTGGCGGTGTTACTCGACTAACTCGATCAGGTCTTTCAATGACAGATTGGAAATTTAGTGGCGGGCTGCCTCCTCTATCTGACGAGGAATGGTTGCAGGAGTTTGAGAAATATAAGCAGTCCCCTGAGTATAAGCGGTAAGTGCTAACAACTTATGTCGTCTCTCGAACATTTGAACTAGTTGTCTAGTTAAGTATTTTAAGATTTTTAGTATATTTGTGCTCCTACTGTTCTCAACTTCTATTCGTTCTAAATCTTTTTGCTGATATGTCAGTTCATTTTGAAATTGGAGAAGAAAGTTCAGTATGCTTCCATATAGATAGATACATTAGGGAGGAGAAAAAGAAATTTGCTGTGAAGGGCATTCCTATTGACGATAGTTGTTTGGAATTAACCTAGCTCTTTGTAGTCTCATTGTGAATGAATCTAGCTCTTTACCTGGTTTTGAAAATTTTGCAGTGTGAACAAAGGGATGAGCATGGAAGATTTTAAATTTATTTACTGGATGGAATATGCACATCGTATGTGGGGAAGGGCACTAGGCGTCATGTTTGCTTTGCCATTTTCATATTTTCTTCGTAAGGGATATATTACCTTACGACTTGGACTGAGACTTTCTGCCCTTTTTGCTCTTGGTGCTGGGCAAGGTCTAATTGGTTGGTGGATGGTTAAAAGTGGTCTAGAGGTTAGAATCACGAAACTTCGCCAACGTATGTTTTAAAATTTTAAAAGAGTGGAAAGTTTGTAAAGGCCCTCATCATTGCAGGAGCCGCCATCTGAGTATTCTCAACCAAGAGTAAGCCCTTACCGGCTTGCAGCTCACCTTACTTCAGCATTCGTTATATACTGCGGCCTTTTCTGGACTGGACTTAACGTTGTTATGCCTGAGCCACCTGCTGAATCCTTAGCTTGGGTCCAAGGAGCAGCAAAAGTAAAGAGACTAGCCATACCCGTAAGCTTACTTGTGGGTATCACTGCAGTTTCAGGAGCATTTGTAGCTGGAAATGATGCAGTATGTGACAATTGCTTTATTCTTGATTTTTAATTTTCCCTGTGAAATGTCTTCATCGCCCAAAAGTAGTGATTGTCCCTACACGTGAATTTCCAGGGGCATGCATACAACACTTTCCCGAAGATGGGAGATACATGGATACCAGATGATATTTTTGACATGAAACCACGAATCCGAAACTTCTTTGAGAATACATCAACAGTTCAGGTAATTTATCCTACCAAGTACTGTTGTTTCTGCTTTTCATAATGTTGAACTTAATTTACTAGAGTCAGAAAACTTAGAAGCAGACAAGAAAAGGAGAAGAATTTAAGTACGGAAAACTGATATCCACATTTGTATTTGTAAAGAAAAATTGAACCTTATAAAAACATTTGGTCTTCTTCTATAGTTTTCCTTAAAATTTTAGCCCTTCAGAGACAAGAAAAAGGCTCAATCAAGAAGAACTATCAGAAGAAGACGTTCAAGTTTCCTCGATCCATGTTAACCCCGATTATTCAAGGGTCACTTTCTATTCACTGTGCTTCACTATGAATCACAAATGTAATTTTCCGAGAAGATAGTTACCTGGCGTTATGGTATTTTCAGGTAACTATCTTCTTGGAAATGTAGAAGTGCTGCATGGTTGTAAGCAAATAAATTGTCGTCTAAAGTGTCACAAAAACTTCTTATCATTATATCATAGCAAATTGAGTAAAACCCTTATGAAAAATTATCACCACCATAATGCTTGTACAGCTTGATTTTGGAGTTCAGATGGATCACTTGTGCGCTGAACCATCTTTGATGACTACTCATACATCAAGTCGAATCGTGTTTTTCTTATAGAAAATGAGTTACGCACTTAGTTATGAAAAGCTTTCTCATTTCTTTACAGCTCAATCATCGTATACTCGCAACTACAACCTTGACTGCCATTAGTGCATTATGGTGGTCAACGAGGAAGTTAGACGTACATCCTGCAGTTAAATCTTTGATCGGAAGCACTTTTGGCATGGCTGCTCTTCAGGTGATTGTTTACTTTCCACAACTTCATGAAAATCCTTACAAAACATGCAAGAGTAACTCTAAGCTGATGGGATTTATACTACAGGTCACATTGGGGATTTCAACACTTCTGTCATATGTCCCGGTTTCTCTTGGATCCGCTCATCAGGCCGGGGCTTTGACTCTTTTGACACTTATGATCCTCCTCAACCATACCGTCCGTAGGCCTTCGTTGTCCCTTCTGAGAACTCTGCCCCAAGTTGTGAAGTCAACTTAGACAACTTTAACTTAATAACATAACACGGAATTTGGGTTTACCGCAGATAGTCGTAGATTTGGTCTTTTTGGTGTATGTCATTCTTTATCGTTACATTGCCGGCATAAGCACTTGCAATCGAATTAGGAAGTGCCTTCGGCAATGTCATATGAGATACTAATTTGTCATAATTCCAAATAATTTTTCTTAAAGTATTAGTATACTTGTAATTAGGAAGTGCCTTTGGCATGTTAGTTCAAAATAATTTTTCTTAAAGTACTAGTATACTTGTAAACGTTTACATTTTGATGGA
This sequence comes from Datisca glomerata, assembly GCA_003255025.1. NCBI lineage: Eukaryota > Viridiplantae > Streptophyta > Magnoliopsida > Cucurbitales > Datiscaceae > Datisca > Datisca glomerata. The sequence continues at coordinate 616,458 of QANY01013337.1, read as the reverse complement.
AACAGAACTTGTTTTTTCTTCTTTTTATATAAAGTTGCAATTTTATTAGGAATGAGAGGTTATGTGATTCAAGTCCATGGTCTTCCAGGAAGAGAACTGGTTTAGAGCAGACCCAAATGGAGAGTTTGTAGTCTGTAGTGTTAAATCAGTGAAAAAACTACGATATCTCTACTTTTTAAGTATTGGTTTGCTATTCATATAAATAAACGAAGAGCAAATTATGACAAGCATATACTAATATATATCCTAATGGAGCAGATAATTAATCAATCAGAGCAATGAGACATAATAAATATACAAGGAGAAACTGTTGTTTTAAACAAAACTGGTGTAAAAAAATTGATTATGCATGAGCATCCTGTAGAGCATACAATTGTAATTCTTCATAAACATTGGAAAACGCATTTTTATTCTAACAACTGTATGAGTATTCAGTACTAAATCTCATGTGTATCCCCGGAACGTTCCTGGGAATAACAGTAGTTGTAGAGATATTCTGATCATACTGAAAGCCAAGCAGCTAGATTGAAGTTCTTATTAGAATAGATTATAACTTCATCGAACAGTTTGACTTAACTTCAATATCTCTTTCAGCAGCCGACTAACAGAATCCTTTATTTCTTCAGGTACTATGAGCTGAGGAGGTACAGCCTCCAAAGCATATAAAATAAGAACCTTCATAACAATAGCCAAATTCAAATTCCTTGTATCACTGTTCCAAACACTCTGGTTCACAAACTGGCACGAATGTTTTAAAACACACTGTCTACAAACCTGAGCAGAATCGAGAATTCAGAATTTACTGTGACACTAGAGTAATTGGAAATCAAATGAATTTGTTAAATTTGTTAACTTACAGTGTCCTCTTGGATTTCGAAGAATTTACGCAGTGTTTTAGCGGCAAAAACATTCCTTTTCCCTGTGGAAGGGCAACCGAAAAGAACTATCTTTTTCAAGTCGCTGCCAGACAACCATCTGCAAATTACAAAACTCATGATTTTAATATTTGTAAAGGTAAAACATTAACAGTAACAGATATGCATGAAACTTAACAGAATTCACACGTCCAATAAATTGTACAATTATTTTTGTAATTCTACAACAATTCCTTTATACTGGCTATATCTGGTATTCTTGCACTGAGGTACCGTTATCAACATTTGCTTCAATCTTAATGTCTTTGTAGTTGATGAAAGCCTTTCAGTTCAGTCTTCACAAGATGGGTGCACTCAAACAAAACGTCAAAAAGAAGTATACTCAGCAGGACAATGATCAAAAGATGTGGATCTTACAATCAATCAAGGATAATACCTCCATGCCAAGCTTCTTCTCTATGACATATTCAGGCATTTATGCGAATTTCCTGTTTCAAAATAGCCTTGTTCTACATGTCCTAAAATGGACTATTCAACACCATTCAGCAAATTAGTAGGGTTTTATTATACGTCGGCTCCTCCCTTATTTGTCGATGATTTGATCATCATCACCTTTCACTACTTAAATTCAGTGATTTAGCTCTCAATGTACTTGATAGTTATTTAACTTAGAACAAGAAAGAAGTGTAACTTCGAAAAAAAACATGTTTTGTCTTCCTCCAATTTCCTAGAAAACAAAAAACATGACAACCATCCAATCCCACTCATAAATCAGAGATAGCAAACAATGCATATCACAAAAATATGAAACCTTCTTACTTTGCAATCTCTTGGTTGTCCTTGCCAAACCGATCGGCTGCAAACTTGATAAAGTCACGGCCATAAGGATTCTCAAAGCAGCTAAGATTCAATTTATTATCAGGCAAGAAATTAGCACTATTAAAATACCCTTCCTTATACAAATGGCTCACAAACACTTCCATGTCTGGTGAAAGCGCTTTACAGGGCAAAGGTTCCGCCCTTTTCCTAGCCTCGCGCTTCTCAAAGCTCCCCTTCTTAGTGGTGAACAATGAATGCAAGCTCCTAGACTTCTCACTCTTACATTCGTTCACTATTGCATTTTCTTCGCCTTTCGAATTTAATCTCAACTTCCTAAGTTTTGCTTCCAGTTCCCTCAGTTTCCTCTTCAGCTCATTGTCTCCATTTCCGCTTTCGCTTTCGTTAATTCCTTCTGCCTGCGATAATCCCACGGCTTCTTTGAACACAACATCCAAAGTTTTGCTCTTGATGTCCTCTGGTATCTCCGGTGAATTTCCGTATTCGATTAACGGCGAGAAAGTAAGGTTACTTTGGAAAATTAAGCGTGAGAACAAAGAATTGCAGGGAGGGTTCTGGGGTTTAAGAAGGGTGTGAGTATGGTGGGAGAGTGTTTTGATTTTGAAGAGAGACATCAATAATTCGTTTTTGTTAGGTTGGTTGAGGCCTGATAGGTGACCTAATGGTCCTAATGTGTCCTTAGGGTTTTGAACCAGTAGTGTAGACGTTGAAGAGGAAGCCAATGGGGCTTGGGAGTGAAGAAGTCTGGGATTGGCGCGCGGGGCGAGGGGAGAGGGGCGAGGGGCGAGGGGCGAGAAGGCTGTTCAGTTTAGGATGATTTTTTTTTTTTGTTTTTTTAAAAAAAAATGAGAATTTCTATTAAAATTAGGGTGTTCATGACCCTCTTCCACACATTACCGGTGGATGCTACAGCCGCTATCACTTTGACTGCAGGAGTGGAATGGTTAAGTGAAACTATCGAACTTCTATAATAAAATCGAACTGAATCTCAATTTGATAATAAAATCGAACTGAATCTCGGTTCAATAATAAAGTCGAACTGAATTATGAATGCTAAAAAAACATAACCGTGAGTTTCGATTCAGTTCAGTATTATTAATTAAAACAAAATTTAAATGATATTATTGAGAAAAAATAATATAAAATCACAATATTTTTTGGTTTGGTTCTATTTGAAATTCTTTATAAAAAATAAAAAAATATATTAATTTAATATTTTGGTTCGGTTTAAATATCATCAAAATTTCGAACCGAGCCGGAACTTCAGTTCGATAATAAAACGAACCGAACACATATAAAGAACTGATCGAACCGAAAAAAAGAGAGTACGGAATCCAAAGATAGAGTAGCAAAAACATGAACCAAACAGCAACATCAAAAGACAGAGTAGCAAAAACAACTACAATAACATCAACATCAAAAGGAAAATGTCTAGAAGAAGTAACTGGAAAGAAATTCCTAAGACCCAATATAGCTAGGAGGTGAGCATAGCTATTACTAGATCTAGAGATATAATGAAACATAACTAACGAAAAAAGTGAGTTACAATGCTGGATGTCGTAAATTAAAGATTGAATCTCTCGACAGCACCATGTCCATTCACCATGTTGTTGAATCCCAAAGCATCTGAAAAAATGAAAATTGAACCATTAACCCATGGGCCAGCTACCTCCGTCGCCCATAAAAGCGCCAGATCCTCCCTCATAATAACAGACGAGACATGCTCCAACCCCTTATACCCAGCAGCAATAACCATAAGGGTCAATTAAGCACCAACCCACACCAGCAGTAACAGAATCACACAGCCAAGAAGCATCTGAATAGAGTTGCCGAGGAGATTCTAAAATTCCGAACACTTGAGGAGTGGAATGGTAAACAGGAGAAGGAGCAGAAATTAAACATGATTTGGATTCACAAAATTGATCAATCAACATGTCTACATGCAAAATCAACTCTTGCGGTGGGAGGGAGATATGCTTAAAAACCAAATCATTTCGATTTTTCCATAATTTCCAAAAACAATCCATTGTTGCCAATCCAGCCGATTCAATTTAGAGAGATAACCAGTAATCCACACCCAACGCTAAAAAAGAAGAAGATCTCAGGATCTTATTTGAGAAAAGATTAAGAGGCGAAGCAAACCAAAAGGCTTGAAATAAAGGACAATGAAAAAACAAGTGAATACTATTCTTAGTCTCTTTAAAATAGGCAAGACACAGAGGGTTAACCACCGTACCTCGACTGACAAGATTGTCCTTAACAACCACATGATTATGAAGCAACTTCCACATAAAGGATCGAAGCTTTGGAGGAACATCAACCTTCCAAATATTACGCCAAACTGAGGAAGAGGAGGATCCCTGGCTAGCTTCCCCCGAGGCCTTGTTACCTAACAGACCTTGGGTCACCAAAGTTATCGCCAAATGATAATCGGATTTAACTGTAAACTCCCCTGATTTTGTATAAAACCACGAAAGCATGTCTTCTCGTCCATGTTTACTCACTAGCAATTGTAAAATAAGGTTGCTATCATCTTGAGAAAATAATTTAGTGACAATACAAGAATTCCAATGGAAATAGAATGACCATTTCCTACACTCCACAAAAGACCAAATTTCAAAATATAACTTCCCTCCAATAAACTCCTCTAGCCCCGAGATGCTTTAGAGCCCAGTTTAGCATAATGTCGAAAATATTTACTTTTAAGGAATATAAAGAGCAGACTTCCCTTATTGGTTAGGAGCTTCCATCCTTGCTTCGCCAATAGAGCTAGATTAAACAGAGACAGATCCCTGAAACCAAAACCCCCTTCCATCCTGGGACGAGATAACTTGCTCCAAGCACCCCAATGTAAGTCCTCTTTATCCGGAGAATTATTCCACCAACAATTAGGAAGGTGCTTACAAATAGCCAGACAAATGGATATTGGCAATTAAAACATGACATAGCATGGTGTAGTTCGGGATAGCCATGGCAACCAATTTGATGAGGACCTCTTTGCCAGCAGATGAGAGAAACCCGTTCAGACCATCCTGTAAATTTTAAGTTCTTCCAAATCGGATCGTTGGATTGAATCTAAAATCCAAATGTTAATAATTATAATATTAAAAAATTATGATCCTTAAAAAATAAATGAATTATTTCTAACTAAAATCAAATAATGAAAATAAGTTTTAATCTACTTTATAAATAATTGAAATATATAACGTCTCAAAATAGTCAGCTCAAGTTTGATCCTAAACATATAATTTTGTAAGTTGCTCAAAATAATTTTTTCACTCAAGCATTCTAATGAATACATTAACAAAGACAATTCAATTTTAGTTTCTTAAGTTTCTCAAAATTGATATTATAAAATTAAATTTTCACAAAAATGTTTCTACGAAAACCGTTTTACTCTTAATATCATAAACACAAAAATAAAATTTTATAAATTCAAAGATTTGTGTGAGAAAGTATGAGTCAAAGCTCATAGAATATTACAAAAATTTAATATTTTTTATTTATGACAACATATTAACTAGGAAGTGGGCTTCAATTACATTGAATTGGACTTAGAGAGACGTAGTAAGTAGGCTTCAACAACCATTCCTTTGACAACATTTGATCAAATTAAAATAATATATATATATATATATATCATATTAATAAATAGTCAAATTCTACGAAAATTCATAAAAAATGGCCACAAGAATAAAAATATAAAAAATAGTCCCCTTGCACGATTTTTGAAAAAAAGTGTACTCCCACGCGGAATGAAGTTTTCGCGTCATGCCGCCATAGCTCAAGATTTTGATAATTAATACAATATATAGTATATAATATCTATACTTGTATAATTTTTGTAGTATATTTATATGTACAGTATATATTACATAAACTTTGTGGATAAAAATTCAAAATCTCGTTTGGCGCTCGTAGGTGACGGTTTCTGGTGTAGATTTTTTGTTTTGTTTTTAATTTGGATGGCTTATTTTTCATCTTGGGCTATTTTTTATTCTTTTCCCTTAAAATGGCATATTCTTAATGTTGGCCCAATAAAATTATTCAAATTAAGATGTGGGCCGATCCTACCGATCATGTTCCAATCCTACTCCAGTCCTACTTGATCTTGATTATACTCGATCTAGATCGTTTTGAAATTATAAGATCGTACGATCCTACGATCCAGATCGTGATTTTGAGAACTATGGTTCTATCTATAATATCATAAAAAATATGCTTTTTAGATAGACTAAAATCATATAAGAGTTCTAAGTATTTTCTAAGAGGATTGCATGGTTTCACACCCAAATGGCGTGACAGATTAGAGCAAAGCTGGGGAGGAGTATTCGAACTAAAGTACACTCCACTTTTATCACAATTAATTTCCTACCCAGATGCAACACCATAACACTTGGGAAGTTGGGGAACCTTGCTGAAGACTTGGAAGCTTTGCAGAAAAATAATGAATCATTTGCAAACAGGAGATGTGAAATTGAAAGACCACCCTTATAATTGTAAAACCCAGAAATATCCTTAGTAGACTCAGCTTGGGAGAACAAAGATGATAACGCACCAACATAGAGAATAAAAAAATAGGGAGAGAGAGGGTCCCCCTCTCAAAGACCCCTAGGCGGATAAATAATACTTCTCATTTCACCATTAAGTGCCTGATAAGACACTGAAGAAATATAGTGATAAATCTACATACGCCAAGTTTCAGGAAAACCCATATTTCTCAAAACAACAATATATAAGTCACATTCAATCCTTTTATAAACCTTGGACATATCAACTTTAATAGCAGCCCCAAAATTCTTGCAATTTCTCCTAGTTCGAAGAGAATATAAAATTTCATGGAGCAATATGTTATCACTAATGTATCTGCCATGGACAAAAACACTTTGGTATGGGCTAATTATGTTGTCAATTGAAGAACAAAGCTTATTGGTGAGAATTCTGGAAATAATCCTATAGCTTACATTGCATAAATTGATAGGCCTTAGGTGAGACAAAGGTCGTGGATTATGAGTAAGATTAATCCCAGGAGGAAGAAAACCACTTGAGAAAAATTGAAAACCCAAAGCTAGATACCAATATTGATGATAAAAGGCAACAGAAAAACTATCTAGACCTGGGGATTTTAAATGATGCATACCAAATACCGCGGAGTGAATTTCTTCAATTGAAACTGGAAAAACCAAAAAAACTCTTTGATAGTCATTCAAACAGGTGGAAATGCCCTTCAAAGCAGCATCAATCGCCAGAGGAGATGGAGAAGTGTTGTTGAATAAATTCAGAAAACAATGATCCACCTCACCTCTAATAATCATGGCATCAGTAATCCAAATACCTGAATCAGATTCAATGCCCAGCAATTTGGAATATAGAAAAGGTTATATTAATTAAGTTATTATCTTTTATAGAAATAGTTATATTAATCCTCCTCCTCTCCTTTGACCACCTACACCCATTCCCATNTCCTACCCACCCCCTCCTAATAAAGAACTATGGATTGTGGTCACCTTAAAAAATCAAGGAGGAAAATTACTACCCCTGATATCTCTAACCCTAATCATAATCTTGAGCTGGCCCTCTTACCAAACTTAGAGGAGGGTGAAGTCATCTCTCCTTTACAGGTTGTGCCTAGTAGGTCTGATTTGAATATAGCTACTACCATTGAGGTAGATGCAACCATGACTAGCCCAAGCTCAGAAGCTCCCCCCTTTACTCCATCCAGTTCAGGGACAAGAAAGAAAAAGAAGAAGAGGAAGTATGAACTTACTCATCATCCAGTTAAATTGGGTGAGACCTTGGAGAAGCTTAGTGGGGGCCCCACACCTGATTATGTTTAATATAACAACATGAAATGTGATGAGACTTAATGGTGCCCTTAAACAGGCAGATGTGAGGAAACTTTGCAGATTCTTCAACCTATATGTTTATTGTTTGTGGAATGGTTGAGACCAAGGTAAAAGCCTTTAACTTTAATGATATTATCAATAATATATTTCCCAATTGGGATTTTGTACTAACTATTCTTCAGCTTCGGGTGGAAGAAGTTGGATTGCTTGGGATAGAATCATTGTCAACATGGCAGTACTAATCTATTCTAATCAAGCCATATTATGTACAATTACTATTTTGAGTAATAACTTTAGTTGTTTTGTTACTTTTACGTATGCTTCAAATTCTAGACCTTCCATGAGAGAAGTATGGGCATCACTTGAGATCAAGGTGTCACTTTCTCATCCTCACCATGACTCATTCTTGGGGATTTTAATGTCATTAAAATCCCTCCTAAGAAGGTTGGAGGAGTGGTGGGATACATTAAAAGAATGAATAAGTTTAACGAATGCATTTACAACCTAGAGGCGGAGGATCTAGCTTACTCTGGGTGTCAGTTTACATGGGTTAACAAGCATCAGGATGAGACCTTTATCATATGTAAATTGGATAGGGCCCTAGGGAATGTTCGCTGGGTTGACTCCTTCCCTAATGCCAAATGCCACTTTACTCCTCCAGGTATCGCAGACCATAGTCTTATTGTTTTGTAGATGGACTCAACACACCATAAACCTAATATCAATTTTCAATTCTTCAATTTCTGGTTTGAGAGATGGAGATTCTGGCAAGTCGTTGAACATGCCTGGAATACTCAAGTTCTTGGGTCAGCAATGTTTCAAGTTAGTAAGAAGCTTAAAGTTGTCAAAATAGACCTAAGGAAATTTAATCAACAAATTATGGAGATATACCATCAAGGATTAAGCTGGCTAGGGGTCACCTTGACCATCTACAGCAAAAACTAGCAATGGACCTTACTAATGGCTCATTCTTGGAGACCATGACTCCTCTTTCTTCTTTCAAAGTATGAAAAAGAATAGAATTAGATCCAATATCACTTATTTGGTGCATCAAGGCTCTATCATTTCCTCTCATGAGGAGATCAACGGTCATATCCTACAGTACTAGACTAACTTCCTAGGTTCTCCCAACCCAGTGCATGATTTGAACTGGATTATCCTTGAGAGGGCCCTACCTAACATGCTGAATGACTCTCAAGCCTCAACTTTGACATTACTTATCATTGAGGAGGAGATTAGGAATTCAATTTCCATCATAGGTAGTGAGAAAGCACCTGGCCCTGATGGCTTCCCAGCTAGCTTTTTTAAAAGGGCTTGGCACATTGTTGGATAGGATGTCACATCCTCTAATTCTTGAATTCTTTCAATCTAGCCATCTCTTAAAGGAGATAAAATTCTACTGTCATCGCACTGATTCCTAAGGTTTTGAACCCTACTTCTGTTGGAGATTTCAGGCATATATCATGTTGTAATGTCCTTTATAAGTGCATTACCAAAATACTGGCTGAAAAAAATGAAAATTCATCTACTAACCCTGATTAGTCAAAACCAAAGCGCGTTTATTCCTAGGAGAATGATTGCATATAACATCTTCTTATCACAAGAATTCCTTAGAAGCTATCCCATGTCTTTGGGGATGCCTAGATGTGATCTTAAAGTTGATCTTAGAAAGGCATATGACAATATAAATTGGGACCTTAGAGGCAAAGCCCTATAATGCCTTAACTTTTCAGAAACCTTCATCACCTGGATTATGGAGTGCATTTATTCTCCTTCCTACTCTATCAAGATCCATGGTGAACTACATGGTTACTTCAGGGGATCCAATGGCATAAGATAGAGAGATCCTATATCCCCTTATATGTTTGTCATTGTAATTGAGGTCCCCACTGACCTTTTGAGCTTTGCAGCCTCAAGTACTGAATTCAAATATCACTGGAGGTGTGAGGATCTGATGGTGGTGAACCTTTTCTTTGCAGATGACATTTTATTGTTCTGTAAGGGGACCAGAGAGTCAGTTCAGATCATCAAAGAACTTTAGAGATTTTTCAGGCAACCACGTCTTCATTCCAACATCAATAAGCGCCAGATCTTCTTATCAGGGGTCCAAGAGGAAGACATTACGGGTATTCATCTATAATGGGTTTCCTTAAGGGCCACCTACCTATGAGATATTTAGGGATGCCTTTGATCACCACTAAACTCTACAAAACTGATTGTGATACATTGGTAGAGAGAGTTATTGAAATAATAAGGTCTTGAGACTCTAAATACTTATCTCATGCAGGTAGACTTCAACTTATTAGGTTAGTATTATTGGCCATGTTTCAATTTCAGGTTGGTTTATTTATTTTATCAAAGAAAGTGGTCAAGAAAGTGCAAGACATACTTATAAACTTCTTGTGGAATAGAAATGAAACCAAAGCATATTGGGGCCAAGGTGGTGTGGGATGATGTTTGCTGTGACAAGACCCAAAGGGGTTTTGAACTTAGGGATTTAATCTTATCTAATGAAGTGACAGTTGCAAACACTTGTGGTTCTTAGTTCTGCTCTCAAAACACTCCATGTGGAAGAATTAGTGCGAAGTGCACCTGATCAGGAAGAGCCCAATTTTCATTGTTAATGCCTCTTCTAATTCATCATGGGTTTGGAGGAAGCACTCAAACTAAGGAGTAAATTTCTACCTTTCTGCAAAGCCTGTGTAGGTAATGATAGAGAAATCAAACTGTTGGCTGAACCTTGGCACCCTTTGGGTACTTTGTTCACAAGATTTGGTCAGAGAATCCTATTTGTCATTGGTTGACATTTAGACACTAGAGTTAGTGCTATCATTTATAATGGAAAGTGCTATCGACCTAATTCTAGATCTGGTGAGGTCTTGGAAATTAGGGGTACCATCATGCCTCCCCCCTCAAGTCGCTTTACCTGATTCTTGGACCTACACCGCAAGCCCAATGGTTCTTTCTCCTTAGGTCATACCTATAGAGCCTTGGTACAACATAGGGAAAATGTAGATGGACAAGATTAATTTGGTTCAAATTTAATATTCCAAGGTGTAGTTTATCTCTTGGTTGGCCATTCTTAACAAGTTGACTATTAGAGAAAGATTTGCACAATAGAATCAGCCTTAAGTTGGGGGTTTGCTTGACTATACCTTCTATGTGAGCCATGCTGAATCCAATTTTCATTTGTTCATTGAGTGTGATTATGCTAAAAAGTGTGGAAATCATTGATGGAGAGTGTGTGAACTGATCTGTAAAGCTTCAAATTGGACCCAAATGATCTCTTGGTTATTAGTGTGGAGCAAGAGTAAAACTTTGAGGGCATATTTAGTTAGAGTTGCATTTTCTTCTTTTGTGCACTACGTTTGGAAGGAAAGGAACTCTAGAGTGTTTGAGGGCAAGCTAAGGGACAAAACAATAATTCTAAAGCTAATCTTAGATATGTGAGAGACAATGTTTTCACGCAAAGGGTTTCAATGAGGACATATGTAACACCATCATACTAAAAATACATTATTGATTAAATTCTTGGAAGTGTTATCATCTTTAATGTTAATTGAACATCAAATATGAAAAATGTAGCTTAATTTAAAACATAACTTAATCAAATCTTTTATTTAAATTTATCAATATTAAATTCAAAGTACTTAAATAATAGAAATTACTAGCGGAAACATAATCAATTAACAACCAATATTTTTAAGCTAACGCTGAAATAAAGAATAATTAATCACAAAGAATTTGTCTGAAATCTTTATTCAAAATATTCTATTGAGTTTAGTCCGCCCACAAGGCTCTATCTCACAATTACTCTTTCACTTGAAAAGTTATGGAATATGGATTGAGCTAAAGCCCAGTAAGTAAAACCTTACACATAATTGGTAAACGCGTGCGCATCTAAAAGGACCAAAATCGTTAAATTGTATAACAAAAGCTGTGTGTTTGACATACACTTTATAATCATTATAATCACTTTGTTTCCTTTGCTTTCGTTTTACATTTTTCATTACTTTCTTTCCATGCAAACTTGTCATATTCTTTATTCACTTTAGATGTCTTTGCGTTTTCCATTTCATTCTTCACATTAGTCGCGAGCTCACTTGTATAATATTTAGTTAATCAGAGGCAGTGGGCCATTATTATAGAACATGTTCGACTACTGGATCATGGTAGTATCTTTCATTCACATTGTACCATTGGACAAGTTAAATGATCATTCATTCACATTATATCTAGGGGTGTTCAAAACCAAATCGAAGCGAAAATGACCGGTTCGGTCGGTTCTTTATATATGTTCGATTCGGTTCAGTTTTATGCCGCACCTAGTTTCAGTTTGGTTCAAATTTTTTGTGGTTTTCGAACTGAACCGAAATAATTTTTTGATTTTATAATAATTTTTTTCAATAATATCTTTTAAAAAAAGATTTAAAAAATTATTTTTAATTAATAATACCGAACCGGAGAACCGAACTGATCGAATCGAAATTCACGGTTAATTTCTTTTAGCATTCACGGTGCAATTCGGTTCGATTTTATTGTCGAACCGTGAACACCCCTAATTATATCGTTGGGCAAGTCAAACGATCATTCATTCACATTAACCATTAAATATTGTCGGGTCCCCCGCGTCTCATTTCCCACTCACGTCTTTCATAACATAAATACACACCAGGTCTTTCAAGTTTTTATTATTATTTATTATATATATTTTTTGAATCATAATGTGAAAGCATTTAAGTGTGTATATTATCACACATTGCCAAAATAATGAACACATTTTTAACAATTCATTAATATACAATTAAATATCTAATCATATAAGAACATTACCATACATGAAACACATACAAGGGCAACCAAACGAGAATAGAAAGACATACAATTCATCCACCATAATTTTCAGAGTATGCCAAACATTAAAGTATGTGTAAAATTTTATTTACCTGAAATAAAATCAGCAACTATTAATCTGAAATCCAAGAATCCCAGCTCATAAAATATTCGAATAATATCATAATATTTAATAAATTATGAAGGTGAAAGAGGTCAGAAAGTGGTGGAAATAAAACTAGCGTGATCTAATCAAAGTAGTTCAGACCGATTTGGCCTGATTTTTCTGAACCAATTTGGTCGATTTTGCTTGACTGGGCCGGTCTGATTTGGTTGAACCGGTTTGATGTGGTCTGATTGAACTGGATCATATGGGTGGTTTAACAGGGTCGGGTCATAGTAGTTGACCGGGTTACAAAACACGATTACAAACCAATAGAAAAATAGAGGAAGGGAAGGAAAACTTGCCGGTGATGGCGAAGCGAGAGAGAGGCAAAGGGAGAGAGATAAAGAATAGTGAGAATAACCATAAACGATGAAAAGAAAAAGAAAGAAGAATAGGAAGCTTACCAAGAGAACGTTTTAGATGGACAGATATGAAGGAATATAAATATGTATATTTAGGTTAGGGTTAGCTTTAGGTGTAAGCACGCAATGGTGTGAGTAAAATAAGAGGGGGAATAGGAGTGTGCAACCGTCTCGAAAAACTCGTCATGTCCCGAAAAACCGTCCCAAACCAAGCGAGACAGGATGAGATTTTTACTCTTAGCAGGACCGGACAAATGTTTTTTATCCCGTTCGGGACGGGACGGGACACGGGACAAAATTTTTTGTCCCGACTTGTCCCGTCCCGTCCCAAATTTTCATAAATAGCTCAATATTTTTATTTTATTTTTAAATTTGACCCTTAATTTTTTGAATTTTAACTCTTAATTTTTAAATTTTAACCCTTAATTTTTAATTTTTAACCTTTTAATCTTTTGAACTTTAAAGTAATTTTTATTTTAACCTTTAAATTTTTTAACCAAAATACTCGTCTCGTCCCGTCCCGACCCCCGTCCCATCCCGCTCGGGATTTCTCCTCAACAGGGACGAGACGGGACTTAAAAAAAATTATTCCGTACCGATCGGGACGGGACAAAAAGACTAAAAAATGTCTCGTCTGACATGGTATGAGTGAGCTTAGAAAATACAAAATATAATCTTTGATTATTTAAAAATTAAATAAAAAACAATCTTATCTAATAAATATAGCTATTACAAAATACCCTTATGGAGGATCGGAGTGTTACAACATCATTGGTACCAACTTGGTTGAGAAATGAGGTCTGGACCCCAACATTCTCGATATTGTTTGATTTTGTGGTATTAATATTTGGTTTATAAGATCCGCCCTCCCTCCTAACCCATGATATGGGGTTTTTGTAATTGTAGGGCATGTCGTATAAAGACATTTACTAGCTAGGTCCTTTTATTGTTCTGGTTTCTATGTTTAATTGAGCTATAGTTACATTTTGTAAGTTGGAGGTCCTGTATTATAAAGGCTCATTGCAATTATGACTTGATATGTTAGATGTTTCATGTCTCAACTGACTATATGTAGATACCTATGAACTGATTTGTGGTGATCGTGAGGGTGAATTTACTTTGGTTTATTTGCTTTCGAGTTATTTTGTACTCTTATAGCCTATTTTATAAAAGAGTCTATATCTGTTGTTTCTTGCCACTTGGACTTGACTAGGGATTTAATTTGTGTTTTGGTATTGACCTTATATTTGGTAAGAGTCTATCTATAAAGACTACTCATTGAGCTAGACATCTATTGAACTTCTTGGTCATGAGCAAGCTGCTTCCTTTTGGCGTTGACTATGGTTGACCTAGGTCTTAAGAGTATAGGTTTTCCTTTAGTTGTAAATGTTATTTTTTTCAAGGGTATGCTCCTTGTAATTGTCTAAGTATCCTTTTGGTTAATATATTTTCATTTAAAAAAATTAATGTATTTCTATAAATTATTTGAATAATTTTTATGATCCTGATAACATATAAATTTTATAACATTAAATTTTATAAAATTTTAAAAGATAAATTATTATTGACTAACAAAATAAAAATCTTCAAATTCTTCTTTACAAACAATCGAATTCCAAATTACATAATATTACAAAATAATCTAATTTATAAGTTATATATAAAAAATCATTGTTGAGTGAAATATTAAATTTCTTTAGGGTCATAAAGAAAAAAGAATTAAAAATTTCTTACTTGTCAACCCATTTTTAATATAATATAATATAGATAAGTGGGGATTTTCTAACAAATATTTACCTATAATATAATATAATATAGATAAGTGGGGATTTTCTAACAAATATTTACCTATAAAAACCATGTTAGATAACATAAAAATATATGTTAATACTAACATAATGGAAATTGAGAGAATGTGAGCCCGGAGGAGAAAACAAACCTAGAACAATGATAAATTCCTTTCTTTCTCTCTTCCCCTCTCTTTCTTGTATATGAGACGCTCATACTACCACAGAATAAACATTGAAATCTACTCTTTTTCTAAAATCTTTAGTCCTAACATTTTTGCCTCTTTGTCCATTCAAGCCCACTTAAATATACCAAACTACCCTTCAGAAATTATTATGACCCCTAGCACTGAAACAAATAGTACTTGATGAGGGGGAAAGAATTTAGTTTTTAGAAGTTTTTGGACCAAATAGTTACCCATAAAACCCACATTGGATCACATAAAATTATATGTTATGGTAACAGTAACATTGTGGGCACTACAAAAAAAACCCTGGTTATATGACGATAGTTTGACAACCATCGCTAATCGTTGAACAATGGAGATCAATTGCAACGGTTTAGTCGACCGTCGTAATTAGTTGTGTTTTACCGACGGTTTTTAATTAACCGTCTCCATAGGTCACATATTGCGACGGTACCTAATCGTCGCGATTAATTATACTTTTTATTTTCATATTGTGACGGTTTAGGGGAACTGTCGCAATTAAGTGAAATATTGCGACGGTTCATGTTAACCGTCGCTATTAGTTAAGAAATGTCTTTGAGGGGTTACTTAATTTTTTTACTTTTTTTAATCCCTATTGAGACAGTTTTGCTCAACTGTCACAATTAGTTATGCTTTTTATTTCCATATTGCCACGGTTTAGGGGAACCATTGCAATTGAGTGAAATATTTATGGCAGTTGATGATAACTGTCGCTATTAGTTGAGAAATAGCGACGGTTTTGTGAGAACCGTTGCAAATGTCTTTGAGGGGTTCCTCATTTTTTTGCTCTTTTAATCCATATTGCGACGATTCTATCTTACCGTCGGAAAATGCTATGAGGGATTATTTAATAAAACGATATAGTTTTGATTTTTTTAATCACTATGGCGGCGGCGGTAGTTAAAAACCGTCGTAAAAAAGAAACCCTAAATCAAAAGAATCGCGCGTCTTCTTCCTCATTTCCCCTATTTTCCCCCAGCTCCCAAACATGCGCGATTTTCTCCCCCATTTTTGAACAGCGATCTCAGCCTCGTGTTCCTCACCGTAACTCAACTTTGGTACGGTGGTTCTCCTCTCCATTGATCACTCGTGGTAGGTTCCCTCTTCTCCATTAATTTTCTTGATTTCTAGTATTCTTTTTTTTTTCATTTTTTTAGCTTTGCTTTTTTTAGATGTACAACCTCGTGCTGAATTCGTGGCTAGCTAATTTCCAAGATTTTCTTTAAGCCTTTACATATAAATGCATAGTCTCATTTTTCAATCTTTTTTTCATTTTTAAATAATTTATTTTTGGTCTTTTTTATAAGGGTAATTGCACTAACATCTCATATCTTTTATTTGAGAATGTGAGAGAACATAAGCTATTGTATATTAAACAAATTATGAACAAGTCAAAAAAATTCTATCTATAAAAGAAATATGTCAATGTTATGTTATGTGGGCATGAGAGGGCGAGTGAATTAAGTTAATGAAATTTGGATGTATATGATTCCATCTCTTGTTCTTTGGATTTGTAGTAAGCTTTAGATTGTGTTAATTTGGATGTATATGATTCCATCTCTTGTTCTTTGAATTTGTAGTAAGCTTGAGATTATGTTAATTCTTATTATATGTTATAATTTACTTGGGTTAAATTTAGTCCCACTACTATCGTAGTACTTCAATAGATATGGTGTTATGTCACCAAATGTATTAAAATGCTTCAACAGTCTTTGGTCAAAAGCTGTAGCATTAGTTTTGATTATTCTATTTGTTTGGTCTTCTTTAAGTTTTGAGAGTTGCAATGGATAAGAGTTGGATGACTAAACCAAGATTTAGTAAGGCATATTAAGATGGAGTAGATCAGTTTTTGAATTTTTTATTTGAGAGAGGATCGAGTGATGGATATATATCGTGTCATTGTTATCGATGTGTTCATTATTATCGTAAGACTAGAGACGTCGTTCGTGAACACCTGATAAGTAATGGAATTATAAGTGGTTATAGATGTTGGTATTTTCACGGGGAGTCAGTGGTGACTACTTCATCCGAAATTGGTACGTCATCTGAAGTCATTATTAATAATAGAGAACATGTAGAAACATCATTATCATGTTAAGAGGATGATATTGATATGCATGATGCATTTGGTAATATATTGAACAATGAACATGGTTCAGACTCTATTCCATCACAACAACTGGTTGATGATGTAGATGAAAGAATGAGGGAATGAGGGAATTCAGAGATGATTCTGATGTTAAGGACTTTTACGATTTGGTTAAAGATAGTAATCAACCACTATATCCTGGATGTGAACAATTCTCAAAATTGTCATTTATTGTGAACCTATATCATATTAAATTCCTTGATGGATTGAGTGATAAATCATTTTATTCCCTTCTTGAATTGTTGAATAGAGCATTTCCTAAGGGGGTTCAACTTCCAAATACATTTAATGAAGCAAAGAAACTGATTCGAAAGCTAGGACTTAGGTATGATAAAATAGATGCGTGCCCCAATTATTGTATGTTGTATTGGAAAGAAAAAGAGAAAGACCAAGTATGTGATCGTTGTGGTATTTCAAGATGGGTTACCAATGAAACAAATTGTATGTCTCAAAGAAAGAAGAAAGAGAAGAAATACCTGCCAAAGTATTGCATTACTTTCCTCTAAAATACAGATTGCAAAGATTATACATGTCTTCTAAAACTGTTGAAAGTATGAGATGGCACCATAAGGGACGCACTAAGGATGATGTTTTGAGACATCCTGCTGTCTCCGATGCTTGGAAGGTTTTTATGATAACTTTAAAAAAATTTCTTCGGAACCACGTAAGTTAGGTTGGGGTTAGCTAGTGATGGCTTCAACCCATTCGGAAACATGAGTACGAGTTACAGTACTTGGCCTTTAATCTTGATTCCATACAATTTACCTCCTTGGATGTGCATGAAGTAAACAAATTTCATACTGTCTACGCTTATTCCTGGGCTTAAGATGGAAGGTAATAATATTGATGTGTATTTGCAACCGTTGATTGAAGAACTAAAAGAATTGTGGGAGGTTGGTGTAAATACATATGATGCATCGCAGAAGAAAATGATTAAAATGCATGCGTCATTGTTGTGGACTATCAATGATTTTCCTGCGTATGATAACTTGTCTGGATGGAATACACATTCACGTCTTACATGCCCTCATTGTACATTTGACACACATCATATACGCTTGAAGCACAGGAATAAGTATTGCTTTATGAGTCATCGACGATATCTGAAGGATGATCACATATTTCACTTCGATATCCAAAATTTTGATAGCACTGTTGAGGAGAGACCACCTCCCATTCCAGCATCGGGGTTTACAATTTATGAACAAGTGCGTGATATAAATGTCATATTTGGAAAGGAAGTGATTGACAAAAAAGAAAGGAAGTTGGTGTTCAATTTGGAAAAAGAAGATTATATTTTTTGAACTTCCTTATTGGGAATTTAATCTTATACACCATAATTATGATGTGATGCATGTAGAAAAAAATATATGTGATAACATTATTGGAACACTTCTAAATGACAAATGGAAGTTGAAAGATAATTTAAATGCATGTCTAGATCTTTGCGTCCTGAATGTAAAACATTTTCTTCATTCGAAGGTCAATAAAACAAAAAAGAAATCTACATTACTGCCTACTTCCTTTACAATATCAGTCGAAGAGAAAAATATGTTTTTTCAAGTATTAAAAAGCATCAGAGTTCCTGACGGATATGCCTCAAATATGTCTCGTTGTATTGATACAAAGAATCGTAAAATTCAAGGTCTTAAAAGTCATGATTCTCACATCATCATGGAGCATTTTTTACTGATCGCGCTAAGAGGGTAAATATAACCGAATATGAACTCTGTGTTATTTGAATTGAGTTGGTTCTTTAAAGAATTATGCTCGACAAATCTTCGTAGGGACATGATCGATAAACGTCAAGATCGTATTATTGTCATACTTTGTCAAATAGAAATGATATTTCCGCCAGCATTCTTCACCATCATGGTTCATTTAGTAGTTCATTTAGCTTTTGAAGTGAAAATTGCAGGACATGTCCACTATAGATGGATGTGTCCAATTGAAAGGTACGATTGACATAGTATATTTACCATTCAATTATGATTCCATGTAATGATTTGCTCAATATGGGTTGTTTGTACTTGTGTTAGGTATTTGGGTAAACTAAAATCTTATGTGCGCAATAGAGTTCGTCCTGAAGGTTCAATTGCCGAGGCTTACATTATGGATGAGTGTACAACATTTTGTTCAAGGTATTTAGATGGAGTGGAAACAAAATTTAATCGGTCTACGAGGAATAATGATTTTATAGATGAGCAAACAACACAAAATATTTCTCTCTTTCCTATTTTAAATCGGCCAACAAAGAAGGCAACGACTAATATGCTTGATAGCATCAGATTAACATAAGCACATCGATTTGTGTTGTTTAGTTACGATTTGGTTGATCCATTCCCTAAGAAAGTCTCAAATATATATCTTGGATAAACTTACATCACTTTCCCAGGCTGTTACTTTAGTGTGTTACTTACTTTATCTAAAATAATGAAGTTGAATGCGTACTTCATGATAAATTTCTTGATTGCTTTACATCTAAAGTAAGTTTAATAGATGTACTTGAATTATTTAATTATATATGGTTCAATAGATGTTGAATACTTTTTTTATGAATAGATAACCAAAATGAGAAATAATGTGTTAGAAGAGTTGAGATGGTTAGCTCAAGATCCAAATATTGTGGTGAAGAAGTATAATGGATACAATGTTAATGGATTTGTTTTTCATACGAAGGAAGGTGATAGCATTCGTAAGTCTCAAAATAATGGAGTTATGGTAACATCAGAGTAGCAAGTTATGCAAATGTAGAAGATAGAGAGATGACTTATTATGGCATTCTTAAAGATATCATCGAGATGAATTATTATGAGAAATTCAAAGTGATTTTATTCAAATGTAATTGGATTGACCCTACTAAAGGTATTGGAGTAAATACTGATCGATATGGGTTTACACTTGTTAACTTTTCACGTTTGACCCATACCAGAAAGCATTTGAAGCACGAGCCATTTATCTTTGCATCACAAGCACGTTTAGTATATTATGTTGATGATCCAAAAGATAAAGACTAGCATGTAGTTATCCATACAAAGCCTAGAGATTTGTATGACATAGGAGTACTAGAGTTGGAAAGTGACACCAGAATCCATCATAACGACGAAGTTCTCAACGGACAAAGTTTAGAAGAAGTGAACTTAGATCGAGTAGATGTTGATGGTTTGACTTTTGAAGATGTGACATATGATTATAATAATGATGATGATAACAACTTTTCTGAATAACGTGATTGAATGTTTGATAAACAGGTATCTTTTAATGTTTTCTTAGTTATAAATTGTTTTCTAAGTCAAATATAGTCATAATGATTAACATGTATAGGATTACATCTTGGCCTCATCAAGATGTCAATCATAACGTTCAGATACTCGATTGGATATTGACTCTCTTACTGAATCTGGAAGATCAAATCCACATCATGATATGAATAAGGAAGCAGAAAGTTCCACTCTTATTCAAGTTAACGGAGATAATAAAATAGTGTTTCATTTAATTATCATAATATTATTCAATATTTTGTTAAATAAAACCATTTGTGAGGCGTACGCGAGGGCGAACACAGTTGACATCTATATGAGCAAGATTAGGCGATGATAGAATACCTGCGACATTCAATACCCAAGGTCAGGTCATCAGTGCTAATAAAGGAAAGTTTTCAAGCTTTTGTGGTACCGTTGCTAGACGACATAATATTTAGCCCATACAATAAGATTGGAGGCATGTGTCGCGGTATCATAAAGATCAAGCATGGGAAATAGTGAAGGTATGGTTGCTTGTATGTTCATATACATATATATATACATATGTATATTTAATTAATTGCATATTAATCTTTTGTGGTCAAAATATGCCGAAGAAGAATGCCATAAAGCATATGTTTTGACAATGTTAAATACAAGATGGAAGGATGAGAAGAGAAGAATAAAGAATGAATATATGGCGAAATATGAAACAGAGGAAGATGCATTAAAACATTGGAATGATAATATTCTAAAAGATAGTTTTGTTGCGATAATTTGTAGATGGTACTCAAAACAATGAAAGGTATGATTTTTTACTACACATATATTATTAATTGTATGTGAAATAAATTAACTTTTTTTATTTTTCATAAATATAGAAGCAAGCTGAAACTAACAGAAGATCATGTAGCAAACTAAAACACACTCACACGTTGGGGTGTACCAGTATACCAACAAAAAAAGCAGAAATGGTAAACTCGAAACTTTATAATTGT
This sequence comes from Datisca glomerata, assembly GCA_003255025.1. Taxonomy (NCBI): domain Eukaryota; kingdom Viridiplantae; phylum Streptophyta; class Magnoliopsida; order Cucurbitales; family Datiscaceae; genus Datisca; species Datisca glomerata. Next base: position 595,154 of record QANY01013337.1, on the reverse strand, counting down.
TTTAATTAGTTTTATTTTAAGTATATTTAATCATATGCTCTCATTGTATAGACAGAAGAGCTTCAAAGAGAGCCATCAAGAACGGAGTTATTTGTAGCCTCACACGAACGAAAAGATGGAACTTATGTAAATGAAGAGACTGCAAACGTTGCAGTAAGTATAAGTTGTAATATTAATACCAAGTTTTTAAATATTTATTACATGTTTACTCATACTAAGTCTTAGTTTTGTATTATAGGCGAAACTTAAAGAGCGAATGAGTCAACTTCCGGATGGTGATTATGATCCAATTTCACCAAACGATGTGCTCTCACAAGTATTGGGTCCAGAGCATCCTGGATGAGTGCGTTCATTAAAACTCAGGGTAACTCCATCTTAAGTGCTCTTGCATTATCATGGGAAATCATCCACGCAAGATTCTATCCTTTTATCAACTGAGCTAGAATTCCAACGTGCACGAGTAGCTGAGTTGGAGGCTCAATGCACACGGGTGCCTTAGTTAAAGGCTGAATGTTCAGAGATGCGTGAGAAATATGATCAGGCGCAGGCTGAATGTTCAGGGATACGCTCTCAACTAAGCTTAATTATGAAGTTTATGCAAGACTCTCATAAAGATTAGGATAACTTTTTATTGTTTAACGCTGTTTAATAGTACTTCTGAAATGTTTTTTTATTTCAAATTTTCATACTTTAAACTCATTCAATAATTTGTATTGATAATCTATTATAGTTTTGGATATCTAATTAATGATTTAATGCTTTACAATTATGCGCTCTGTAAATATATAAAATGATATTTCTCTGACTATTGTGAAAATATATATGCTATTAAAATCATGTTAATATGCAGGAATTTTTGGGAATTAGCAGAAATAGGAAAGAGTATGTGAGATCAGATTTCTTTACGATGGTTTCTAAACCGTCGCAAAAATTAGACTAGGACAAATTCGCTATGGTTATAAAAACTATCGCGATAAAACTACCTATTTAGCGACGGTTGTAGAACCGTCATTTTATATAAGATTTGTGACGTTTCTATAAGCCATCGTGGTATATTTTATTTAGCGACGGTTGCGAACCGTCGGGGACTATCAAAATAATCGTCGCTTTAGAGTCTCTATACTGACGTTCCTCCGACAGTTGTCAAAACCTCGGTGATTTAATCCCAACGGCGGCGATCCCGACGGTTCTCCAACCATCACCGTATAGATTCTAACGGTTATAAACCATCATCGTAGACTCGAATGACCATCGCCGTAGACCTATTTTCTTATAATGGGGGTACAAAAAAAGAATGATAGAATGTGAGAGAGTGTGGATGAGAAAGAAAATAAACCCTCAGCCTGGTCTTTCTTTTTCCTCTAAAATCTCAGTCTTGACATCTTATCCACTTGAATATACCAAATTACCCTATATATAACCACCTCTTCTAAAGCTCTAAAACAAGTCGCTTCCGTGTTATCTATCCAACTAGCTACTTGGAGGTCAAGTAGATAGACACGTTGACTACTTAAGGTTATCTCGTTGACTACTTGAATCTCTCACGTAGTAATCAGAGATCAAATCTCTAACATCCGGGGGAGGAAGACAGTTTATAAGGTTTTGACCAAATAAGGGAGGGTTTTTTAAACAAGTACTCATATAGACCACACTAGATTATATAAAATTTCATGTTAGCATAATAATTCATTGGAAGTAGAGATAAAGAAAGAGAGGGCTTGAAGGAGAGAGAAAATAAACCCCCATGCGGTGTTTTGTTAATGGTAATAATGTAGAATATGAATGGAAATGGTCATTCATATTTTTTGTTATGAATTTTTTTATGGAACAAGAATCATTCCTAAGTTGGTTACTTGAGATGTATGAATCCTCATTCCTTACCAACAACCTAATAATCCTCATTCTATTAGTTTTCTCATTCCTCATCATTATCTACCCCTAGTTGGGTTCTTATTCATAGTCTTTATCCAACATATTTAAAATTGTAAACCAAACATTGTTTATACTTCATAAATAATTCTTATATTTATTTTGTGGTACAAACCAAACACTGTAATGATTTCAATTCTGATTCTGATTTGACTCTCACTCACACTCTCACTCTCACTATCATTCCCATTCCCATTCCAATTCTCAGTCATTTCTTTCTTTCTTTCATTCCCTATTTACCTCTTTCTTTCTCCTCTAGTCCCCTTGTATGGTTCACTATTGTACCATATAATGTTCCTTGAAATACTACTCATTTTTAAAACCCTCAATTATGACACGTCTATCCACTCAAGTCCACTTGAATACACTAAACTATTATTATAAATAATACCCTTTTAAGTATATGATGTAAACTTTTTATTGTTAATTAATTAATAAAGTGATTTTTCATTTAATGTTTGCATGCATGTATGCAAGATAGTTTATAAATATCATAAAATTTTTAATGATTATTATATGTGATCTTGAATATAGTATATAAGAGCTATATACAAGAGGATAATATTTAAGTATAATAATAACAAATATCTCTAATTAATAACTAAAGTTGAGATCTTTAATTGATCAATAACTACATATACAACTCAGTTCCATTAAGAATTGAATGGTCTTATCTGGACTATTAATGTGAGAATAATGGAATATAGTACTTAAAGATTATTTAGGGATGGTAAATTTCAAATTCTAATAATACTGTTAGTTTGTAGAGTATTCAACTTTTTATCATACTAATGATCATATATAGAACGAATTTAATCTTGAGTAATTAAGGGACTTGAGTTTGCAACATTTTGATTTGATCTTATACTAGTGAACTAAATTACTAAGAATGTTAATTTACAAGATGTAATCATATTCCTTCATTATGAAGTCAATTAAATAGTTTCCTTAGTATTGATTCAAGTATTGAATGATATGATATCTCAATTTATGATAAGATCATAAATTTATTGTTCATTAGAGAATCAACAAAACTCAAGAAGAGATAAGTTATTTGAGAGGTTAACCAATTATTTGCCTAGATATAATTTTATAAGTTATTTATTGAGGATCGATCTACATGTAATGATTTATAGCAATGAACTATTTAATTCTTTGAGTAATTAATACCTATAATTTTAAGAGTGCAATCTTTAAGTTTATAGTGGAATAACTTTGGAATTAATAATTGATTTATCAATTAAATGAGTTTTATTAATTATCAATTTTATTCGAGTTTGAGACTATAGATCCATAGGTTCTTATGACATCTCTATGAACACTAGTTGGATAAGGAAAAATAAAACTATGATAAATAGTTTAGAATCATCGAATCTAAACCATAACATATCATGTAAAAATGTAGTAAGAGTTTCCTTTCATCGCATACTATAAGACACAAACCTAAATTATGAAATTAAATGAGATATAAACAATGTAGGTTCACGCCTACTGCATAGATTTATTTCATATGGACAATTATTTTATGAAACACAATCATTCATAGTGAAGGAGATCACACCATTCACATGGAACATGTGTGTCGTGTGACTGGTCGCGCACCTCACCTTATATGAAGGGGATCACTTATCAGATAAGGACAATCTGATAAGAGTAATGCCATAATTCAAGGCGTAGATTATCTAATAATATCTAATAAAGAAATATTGATGATTCAAATGTTGAATTAAAAGTGGCCTCTTCCTCCAGAAGAAGGAGATCGCGCCACATATAGTTTGTGTGACATGATCTGGCAGGTCATCTCTATTATAGGGAGATAGTCACTTATCAGACAAGATTAGTTTTGAAGTTTTAAAATTTAAATGATCTAATTTTAATCTCCTCTTTAAAAAGATAAATAGTGGTTTATATAAAAGGAGACGATGATAATGACCCTCAATGAGAATACAAGAAAAATAATTTTTGGCAATTTAAGAGAGAGAAAAATATTTGGTTGTTAGAACTTCTTGACCTTATAAAGAAAATCAGAGAAGATTTTGATTTCATTTTCCCATATTCTCATGTGTTTAGGTTATAGTGAGTTCTAAAACAGTGAGTGTGTGATACATCTGTTGGGAGTTCTACCCTTAGAGTATATGCATTGACATTTTGATATGAAATTTAAAGAGGATTACATTTTTCTTATAATTGTTCTTTTAAATTATTGTTGAATAATTTATATAAATATATGAAAATTCCATATTCATTAATGAGACTATAATCTTGTATTAGTACGAGAGCATTAAGATCATAGATAATGAATCAAATTGTCAGCAACATATTAAAGTATGTAATCTTTAATGAATGGTTGCTTGTACGGTTCATTAAGCATTATGACTGCGTGTGATTTAGATCCAGATGATTGATGTAAATAGACATCTTACTGAATGTATTTTATATAATAAAATTATATATGACATGACCGATGTGAATTAATATGTTCATTAATACATCGTTTATCATAAAATTTTAATACATATCAATTCGATGATCGTATGTGTAGATCAGTCTGAATCCTGAGTAGTCATGAACTCCTATGCATGTCTACATGATCTTTTGATTCACTCGTTAAGGCATGTTTGTTAATCATGCTAGTGATTTTTGTTCTGAAGATTCAGTGATGTGGATGACTCGTGACATGATCTTACAAGATGTGGAAAATAAACTTTCCTAACGGATCGTATATTGGTTCTCTTAAATGTTAATTCTGAAACTGAATGGTTATTGATCTCAAATTTATAATAAGATTATAAATTAGTCATTCACTAGTGGATTAATAGTACTCAAGGATCAAGAGGTAATTAAAATGGTAAAATGATAATTTTGACCAGTTCTAATTTACGAACCAATAATTTGAGACAAAACTACATGAAAAGATTATGTCAGTGGACTACATGAGAATACTCTATAAATATATTTTATAATCTCTAAGAGTGCAAATCCTATATTTATAGTGGAGTAATAATGAAATTAATAAATAAGGTTATTTTATTAAAGAATTTAATTAATAATCTGATTTATTGAAACTTAGGATTATAGATTCATGGTCCCCAAGTCACCTCAATACTACATTGTTTAGCGCGTGAATATTTCAGGACATGAGAAAATGCCTGACTTGCAAAAAGAAATTTTTTCTGGGGCAAGTACATAATTATAATATAATTATGCCTGATTAATTAATTAATTAAATTATTTATATATTTAAATATAATTTTCAGAAATTATATATATATATATATAATTATCGATTTTTTAATTATAGATAAGTGAGACATAATATTTAATTTATGAAATTAGATAATTAAATTATTATTAGATAAAAATTTAAATCAACTAAATTTGTTATTTGTGAAATAATATATAAGTTAGTTGATAGAGATAATCATATATGTTAATTTTGAATTAACTAAGATTTAGATAATTATTTAATTAAAATAAATATTTAATTCATAGTAATTACCACGTGTCAATCGCTGATAGAGTATCGAAAATTGACATGGTACTACAGCAGCGAGTGTGCAACAATGTGCTGGCTCACGACACACTGTAGTGCCATGGCACTGTAGTTGTGCACAATTGTAGTGGGTCCCGTTACAATTGGTAATTTTATAATTAAATATTATTTCAGTTTATCTTTAAAAATCTGATAGCCATTATCTAGAATATATACAGATATTATTCTAATGGCCTTGGATGTTGAAAGAAGAGGAGATAATCAGTTGATCAGATCATGAATTCGTCAATCAAGAGTTGAATTGAGAACACGATTGGTGTCATAGAAATTTTCTTCTGTGATTAAATGTTAATCAAATATCTAAAAGAATAATTATCACGTTCTTTTAGAGAATCGTCTCACTAAAATCATTCTCAGTAAATCTTTAGATCTCATGTGTTGAGAACATCTAGAGACAGAAAAAATGTCTTGTAATATTCTACGCGCACACACGCGTTCTAGTGCGCTGAGAATTGACTTGGAAATTTTGCTGTGGATCTCGAAGTCCCTGATCGTTGGAACGATTTCATAGAAATGAATGATCGATTAATTTTTGCAATGACACTTGATATAGACTACAAGAATTATATGATTCCTACCATTGTATGTTATAGATTTAACTTATAAATATATAATTGATCATGACTGATTGAAAAAGAGTTTTCAATAAATATTTTTATTTGATTATCGTGGCATTGCGCAAGTTTTGCTTTATTAAAATATTCGTTTTTATTAAAAGTTTAATTTTTTTAAAAGCCACGCGCCGTGACGACCAGCAAGTGGTATCAGAGCGGTTTTTACACATTTATACGTTAAACGATGTGTGGGTTTTCTTGCATTATTTATATAATATGAAATATGTATGATGATGGATGGTTATGTTTTTTGAATGTATGGAAAATAATGGATCGTTAATTGTATAGTGATTATTGGATTATGCTTTGTTTTCATTTTTCCTAGATATTGTGCAAACCAAATTGAGGCGTAAATTTTTTTTGTAATTTTATTTTGAATATTATTGTAATTATTCAGAACGCGAGAAGATGAACAACGCATAAGACAAACGACAGAAATTTACTGTTCACGCAAAAACATTGTTCATCTGCAATTTGTTCACACCCGAAAATTACTGTTCCAGCGGAGGTGAACCGTGCCGATGGTACTGTAGTGGCAGTGCACAGTTGTTGTCCAGCGCGGTAGGCAGCTGCCGGCGGTGAGACGGACAATGGTGGTGATGGGCGGCGATCAGAGAGTTTTATCCTTGGTGACAATTGTTGTCACGTTTTAGTAAAATTTCCAACAAACTATGCAACCAACTCTATCAGCTAAGTGTTTCATTAAAACTCACTCTTTTAATTATTCATTTAAAATTTGAAATTGATATAATTTTAAAATTAATTATTAATTATTGATTTTATGAAAATTAAAAATTAATATACTGATTGAGTTGACCCAAGTTTGACCAAATCAAATAAAGTGTTTATTTGACTAAATCAAAGTCAACTATATTAAAATGGATAATTATAGAAATTGTTTCAATTAAGAAAAATAGTTTTTTCTAATTAAAAAGAGTTTTGTTCAAAGCTTGAGGATTATAAATATGGACATGAGGAGGAGAAGGCAATATTTGAGAAATATGTATTCTTGAAGTTTGCTTTGTAATTTTATTTCTTTATTTCAGAGGTTTTAATTTAGAAATACCCAATAGTCATTCGGTTCATTATTATTTTACTTTAATTGTTAAATTGTTATATTTGATAACATGTCCATGCATTAGTCGATCACATGTCATACATGAAAATCCCACACAGTTTTATTTAATCATGCATCTCATCTATAGATTCATGATTTATTAAGATTGTCCTAATATATTTATGTTTATTGTTTTATGAAATTAATTACATGTAAACTACTAGGGTTTAGCTAGTTAAAACTTGATAATCACACCACATTAAAGGCTATAATAACATTTACGTTAACTGACTTCAGTAAAAAAGTTTTATTAAAATTTGACGAATATAATTAATTAGTTAATCTAAGTTGACCTAATTATGACTTAGGCGCTTCAGAAAGTTAAATGAACTTAGACAAATGAGATTGAATCAACTGATAATAAAATATTTATAGAGTTATTATTTTAACTAGTAATTAATTTGAAATTAATTGATTAACTAAAATAAAAACACATTATCCTAAAATAGTGAGTGTGAGAATGTTGGCATGTCAATGTAACCTATAGTCTCCATCATTAGTACAACACCGTGAGGTGCAGTGAGGGCCTCGAGATGACTTTGTTTTCATCCCCATAAGGAAGGTTTCGTGCTGTGTCAATACCAAGGTTGGACTTCTTAAGAAGATAAGAGGAAGTGAAGTAGTTTAGTTTTGACCAACACTAAGGTGACATATTCTAAATGAAGTCATGAAATTTGAAATGATGGCTTACACTCACAAAGTCACAATTAAGCTTTCACGTGAATAGTTGTGACTTGACCGAACAAGCAATACATTATTATTAAAAGAGAAAATATGAGATATTTTAAGTTATAATTAATAAGGATGAGAATGTCTCATAGACAGTCAGCGGTTAATCTAACCGACCCTAAGGTGACACATTAATCGTTGGGTCATTTTATCGTGATTAGTAAATGCTAAATTTATGTGTTTATTATGATTGCATGCATCACGTGTACTTTTCGAATTCTAGATATTTATCAATTATATTGAATCATATATGTTTTTAAATTTCATGTATCCATATTTTGTCTACCATGAGCAACATTGTTACTGCTTTACTCGCTCTTGAGAAAATGAATGGTGATAATTCGTACGTTGTAAATCAAATATGAACTTAATGTAGATTTGTTAGAACCATAAGTTCATTCTTAATGAGGAATGTTCTGAGTAGCCCGCTGCTAACGCCCCTAAGAATGTTAAGGACAAATATGATGTTTTGATCATATCAAACAACAAGGCGAAGTGCTACATGCTTGTGTGCGTAAATGATGTTCTGAGAGCCAAGCATGAAAGCGTGGAGATTGCCTATGAGAGTATGAAATCTTTACAGGCAATGTTTGGGCAGCAGTCCGATCAAAGTCGTCATATGACCACTAGGAACTATATGACAACTAAGATGAGGAAGGGTACTTCTGTTCGAGAACATGTTTTGAACATGATCAACATACAAGGCAGAAGTACATAGGGTGACCATTGATGAGCGGACTCAAATTAGCATTATACTAGAGTCGCTCACACAATTTTTTTTACGTTTACAACCAACAACGTTATGAACAAGTTACAATTCAACATGACCCAATCATTGAATGAACTGCAGATTTTTGAGTCACTCAAACTTAGAATGATCAAAGAGGGCGAGGCAAATGTTGTCAACCAAAAACCTTCTTCCAATATTGTTAAGAACGAGAAAAAGAAAAAACAATGGTAAGGGTAAGAGTAAGAACAAAAGAAGAAAGAAAACCAATACATCGTTGAAAGTCAAGTAGAACAAGAAAGATATCAAGCCCAAAAGAAAGTGTTTCCACTGTTGGGTTGAGGTCATTGGAAGAGAAATTGTAACAAGTATCTTTTTAAGCTGAAGAACAAAGGTAAATATGATTTACTTGTACTTGAAGTTTGTTTAGTGAGATATGATTTGTTACCTGGATAATTGATTCAGGAGCCACTAATCATGTATACTCTTATTTGTAGATGCTTGATTCATCAAGGGAGCTGACCGATGGCGAGGTCGTTTTGAGGGCTGGCAGTGGTGCGCTTGTGTCAGCTAAAGCATCAGAGACAACCGTTTACTTTTTGGATATAATTACTTAGTTTTGAACGATGTTTATTATATTCCTAGTTTTTCGAGGAATTTGATTTCTCTTTTCTTTCATTTTTGCAAGAACAGTTATTTGAAATTTCTTTCATTAATAAAAAATTTATTATTTCTAAGAATGGATTTGATATTTGTCATGCTAAAATTATAAATGGACTATATATGGTTAAACTGACTGAATGCACGTTAAATAATTTCTGAATTATTTAAAGTAGAAAAACCTAAAAATAACAAACGACAAAGAGTTTCTCATGATGATAACACATATTTATGGCATCTTAGATTGTGACATATTAATCTAGATAGGTTAAATATGTTAACAAAGTATAGTGTTTTGAGAGAGATAAAAGTTAGAACTCTTCCTGTTTGTAAATCCTGTCAAGAGGGAAAATGACCAAGAGACCTTTTACAAGAAAAGGGCCAGAGATCCAAGGAACCACTTTAGTTAGTACATAATGATGTATGTGGACTGATCAATGTACACGTTAGAGGTGGGTATGAGTATTTTGTTTCTTTCATTGGTGACTACTCAAGATATAGTTATAGTTACCTAATACATCGAAAGTCTGAAACTTTTGAAAAGTTTAAAGATTTCAAGGCTAAAACTGAAAAGCAATTAGGTAAATCATTGAAAAACCTTCGAACCGATTGAGGTGGTGAATACTTGAATTTAGAATTCAAGGATTATTTGCTAGAGTGTGAAATTCTATTCCAACTTAAAGCATCTGGAACGCTACAACAAAATGGTGTTGCAGAGAGAAGAAACCGAATCTTATTGGATATGATTAGGTCGATGTTAAGCTATTCATCATTGTCACTTATATTTTGAATGTAGTGCCTTCTAAGTCTGTAAGCAATACGCCTTTAGAGTTATGGAATTACTCCAAACCTAGTTTGCATCATTTTTGTATATGGGGGTGTCCAGCTCACGTTCTTAGACCCAAGCCCTGAAAGCTAGGCTCAAGGTCTGAGGTATGTATATTCGTTAGCTATTCTCTAGAGACTAGAGGTGTGTACTTTTATAGTCACAATGATTAAAAGGTGTTTATGTCGACAAATGCAACCTTTCTTGAGCATGAACCTCGTAGCAAAGTAGTTTTCGAGGAATTAGCGACTGATGAGATCAGACGACCTTCAATTTCTACTGATAAACGATAAACTAGAGAAACCACAGTTCTTACAAAGGAAACCCCGGTGTAACGTCGTAGTGGGAGGGTTGTTAGACAACCAGTTCACTACAAACTAGAAGCACATGTCATAGTGTTTGACGCTAATAAAGACGACCCATTATCTTATGAAGAAACAATGGATGATCCTGAAAAGAGAAATAGCAAGATGCCATGAACTGGAAAATGAAATCGATGTATCCCAATTTCGTCTGGGAACTTAGGATTAAGAGAGATGCCACATTTGCTTTAGGGTAAATGGGAGATTGTTAGGGGTTATGCCCTCAAAGCACGTGTATTGACATTTTGATATGAAATTTAAAGAGGATTACATTTTTCTTATAGTTGTTCTTTTAAATTATTATTGAATAATTTATATAAATCTCTAAACATATTCATTAATGAGACTATGATCTTGATTTTTACGAGTGGATTAAGATCATAGATAATGAATACAATTGTCAGCAACATATTAAATTATTGAATCTTTAATGAATGGTTGCTAGTATGCTTCACTAAGCATTATGAATGATGTGATATAAATCCAGATCATTTGATGTGAATAGACATTTTAGTGAATGCACTTTATATAATAATATTATATATGACAGAACCGATGTGAATTAATATCTTTTTTAACTGCCATTTATCATAAAAATTTAATACACATCAATTCGATGATCATATGTAGATCAGTCTGAATCCTGAGTAGTCATGAACTTCTATGCATGTCTACATGATCTTTTGATTGACTCGTGAATGTTTGTTTGTTAATCAGGTTAATGACTTTTATTTTGGAGATTTAATGATGTGGATGGCTGAGAACATGATCTTACGAAATTTGAAATCTAAGCTTTCCTAACAGATCGTATATTGGTTTCGTTAATAAATTAGCCATTCACTAGTGGATTAATGGTACTTAAGGATTAAGAGGTGATTAGAAAGATAAAATGATAATTTTGACCAGTTCTAGTTTACGAACCAATAATTTGATGACAGAATTATATGAAGTGATTACATTTTATAGTTTCTAAGAGTGCAATTCCATGTTTATAGTGGAGTAATAATGAAATTAATAATTAAGATTATTTAATTAAATGATTTAATTAATACACTGATTTATTAGAGCTTAGGAATATAGGACCATGGTCCCCAAGCCACCTCAATATTACGTTGTCTAAGAATTAAGAGAGATGCCACATTTGTTTTAAGGCAAGTGAGAGATTGTTGAGGGTTATGTCCTCAAAGCATGTGTATTGACATTTTGACATGAAATTTAAAGAGAAATACATTTTCCTTTAAATTATTGTTGAATAATTTATATATATAAATAAAAATTCCGTATTCATTAATGAGACTATGATCTTATATTAATACGAGATGATTAAGATCATAGATAATGAATAAAATTGTCAAGAACATATTAAAGTATGTAATCTTTAATGAATGATTGTTTGTACGGTTCACTAAGCATTATGACTGTGTGTGATTTAGATCCAGATCATTGATGTGGATAAATAATTTAGTGAATGTACTTTATATAATAAGATTATATACAACATGACCGATGTGAATTAATATCTTCATTAATATGCCGTTTATCATAAAAAATTAAAACATATTAATTCGATGATCGTATGTAGATTAGTATGAATCCTGAGTAGTCATGAACTCTTATGCATGTCTCAATGATCTTTTGATTCACTCGTTAAGATCTGTTTGTTAATCAGACTAGTGATTTTTATTTTGGAGATTAAGTGATGTGGATGGTTGGTGACATGATCTTACAAGATTTGGAATCTAAGCTTTCCTAACGGATCGTATACTGGTTCTCTCAAGTGTTAATTCTGGAGCTGATTGGTTATTGAGCTCAAATTTATTATAAGATTATGAATTAGCCATTCACTAGTGGATTAATGATACTTAAGGATCAATAGGTAATTAGAAGGGTAAAATGATAATTTTGACCAATTCTAATTTACGAACCAATAGTTTGAGGACATAAATACATGAAGTGATTATGTCGGTGGACTACATGAGAATATTCTGTAAATACATTTTATAGTTTATAAGAGTGCAATTCCATATTTATAGTGGAGTTATAATAAGATTATTTAATTAAAGAGTTTAATTAATAATCTGGTTTATTAGAACTTAGGATTACAGGACCATAGTCCCCAAGTCACCTCAATACTACGTTGTCTAGTGAGCAAATATTTCAGGATATGAGAAAACTACTGACTTGCAAAAAAGAATTTTTATTCTGGGGCAAGTACATAATTATGAGGTAATTACGTGTCATTAATTAATTGAATTATTTATATATTTAATTATAATTTTCAGAAATTATATACATATATATATATATATGTATAGAAAAAATTATTGATTTTTCTATTATCGATAAGTGAGACAGAATATTAACTTTGTGAAATTAGATAATACTTTAAATCAACTAAATATATTATTTGTGAAATAACATATAAATTAGCTGATAGGGATAATCAAATATGTTAATTTTGAATTAACTGATATCTAAATAATTATCTGATCAAAATAAATATTTAATTCGCAGTAATTGTCACGTGTCAATCACCGATAGAGTGGCAGAAACTGGCATGGACTACTGTGGTGTGACGAGGAATTGTTCTGGTTCACGACACAAGGCTGCAGCTGTGCACAATCGAAGTGGGTCCCACTATAATTGGTAATTTTACAATTAAATATGATTTTAGTTTATCCCTAAAAATCTGATACACTTTTATCTAGAATATATATACATATATAATTCTAATGGCCTTAGTTGTTGAAAAAATAGGACATAATCAGTTGATCAGATCATCAGCTCGTCAATTAAGAGTTGAATTGAGAACACGATTAATGCTAGAGAGATTTTCTTCTGTGATTAAACATTAATCAATTCTCTAAAAGAATAATCTGTACGTTCTTTTAAAGAATCGTCATACTAAAGTCCTTATAAGTAAATCTCTAGATCTCATGTTGAGAACATTTAGAGGCAGAAAAAGTATATTGTAATATTCTATGTACCCACACACGTCCTAGTGCGTCGAGGATTGACTTGGAATATTTTAGTGTTGATCTCAGAGTCTATTGATCGTTGAAACGATTTTGTAGGAACGAAAGATCAATCAGTTTTTGCAAGAAAATTTGATATAGATTACAAGACGTATATGATTCCTAACATGATATATTGTAGATTTAACTTATAAATATATAATGGATCTTGACTGATTGAAAAAGAGTTTTCATTAAAAGTTTTTATTTGGTTATCGTAGTGTTGCACAAGTTTTGTTTTATTAAACGATTCATTTATATTAAAAGCTTAATTTTTTTAAAAGGCCACACGCCTCCACGCTTCCGTCACGCACGCGCTGCGACGACCAGCAACCATGAAAAGCCACAGTTTTCAATCATATATTGCCATAGACTAGACATGAACAAATGGGTAGTTCTTGTAGAATTCAAAAAACTGATCGTTCATGAAGAGTTTGAAGGACACAGTTGTCCATGAAAATGACCATAAAAGAAAATTGATAATTGTTCTTGCCCCATTTCAAATGACAGATAATATGTTATTTATAGGCAAAAACGTCAAGTTTGTCAGCATGATTGTAAGTTTATTCAACGCGTTCATTCATCATGCGACGTGATGTCATGTTTCACCCATAATGGCAAAACAATGACAACTGGATAGCCAAATAAAATTTCAATAGTTCAAATCGGCTAATCATTACCTCTTGAAAGTAAATAACTAAATTTGACAAAAATATTGAAAGTGTATGATTTCGAAACAATAAAAAAAAGGTTCACCATAAGGGCTCGTTTGGTTTGCGCTATCTTCATTTTTAATCATCTTGTAATTGTATTACTATATTTGTTTGAAGTAATTCTTAAATAAGGTTGCAATTCTAATTTACATGCAATCATAGTTTACAATCTTTTGTGCTAATTGAATTGAGCAGAAAATAAAAACAATCTTAATATACAGTGTAATTGCAATTATAATATACAATAAAATTACTTTCCCATCCTCATATGAAATAAAACAAATGTCACTTTTGCCTCACACTTTCTCTCTTATTTTATTAATTTAATTAAAATTAAAATCATTAAAGTTTAGTTAGCATTATTAATTTATTTAAATATTAATAAAATATATTAAAATTAATGTTAAAATTTCACGTAAAAATATTTTTTCATTATATATCTTATTTGATTAATTTAATTAATATATTTTTAAATTTAGTCCATCATTATTAGTTTATTTAGACATTAATAAAAAATAATTAAAATCACACGTCAAATATTTTTTAGATAATATATAACTAAAAAGGCATTTAAGTAATTTCAGGTTGTCTACATAAATTTATAATAAAAGTTAACCTATACCAAATATGATAATAATAAATGATCACCCAACACTTTATAGACTGTCATACACAATCAAATATGATAATCATATTTTTCAAATAACTGAATTACACCATACATTGTACGCAATTAAATTACGATGCTCGAAACCAAATGCTCCTAATAAAAATACTCATGGAACCTATCGAACCATTCACCGTCCGCCACGTTTCTCATCCAGATTGCAATGCGTTTTCCACGTGATGACTTTATCTCCAATGACTAATGAGACAGTCAAGATAGACAGGTCTTCTCATTAGCAAAACTCAGTTGGACCCGCCGTTGACACACACTAGAAGTTATTCTAAATGACTGACGGTCACAATGTGAACTAGACCCAGATTACGGAAATTTGGAGCGTTGATTTAAATCTATAACGGTCTGGAGTTATTGGATGCGAAAATAAAAAAATAAATTTATTTTTAAACTAAATCATAACCGTTAATATTTTAATTCAACGGTCAGAACTACCAGGCACTGTGGTAGCTAGAATAATTTCTCGACACACACCTTCTCTGCAACTAGTCTCCTCCTTCTCCTTCACTCCTCTCTCTCTCACTCTCCCTAACCTTGGCAGCTTCACCTTCATCTGATCGTTCTGCAGGATGGCGGTCTCACGTCGCGCATCATCTTCTTCTTTTCCATCGTCGTCTTTGTCTTCCCCTTCTATCCTCAACTACCTCTGGATCCCTCTACTACTCTTCTTCTCTAAGGAGCTTACTCTCGCTAAGGCCGCTCAGCCCTCCACCATCCGCATGCGTACTCAACTCGATATCGACTCGTCGAGTTCTACCCCCAGCTGTCAGAGTTTGAATCCTAAGCTGAATTATCGGCCAGTAATTGGAATTGTTAGCCATCCTGGTGACGGTGCCTCAGGTAGGCTCAGCAATGCGACTAACGCGTCGTACATTGCTGCCTCATACGTAAAGTTCGTCGAAGCGGGCGGGGCTCGTGTAATTCCACTCATTTACAATGAACCGACAGAGGTTCTCTTCGAGGTAGCACGAAAACTGAACAGTAAGAAAAGCTGGTCTGTTGTTTATACTTAAAAGTCATTTCAGTAGAATTACCATTTCTACAGCTCATGCTGGAGGTAGAATTACCATTTTCTGTTGCAACGGGATGCTGTAGTATTAAATTTGGCACAGGATCCAGCGATTAGAGATACATAAATGATAATTATCGAGAGAGAGAGACACATTTTCCGATTTCCCTATTTCTTGTATGTTACCGACTAGAAAATAAAAAGAAAAATCGACCATCGATGTACACCCTTCACAACAGTTCTTTTTTCCCCTATTTTTGTGTTCTGTTGGTCGCTCAAGTGGGTTTTGTGGGTGATTATTGACCTGATATAGAAATCATGGTTAACTTTAAGACTAATCTATCCTCAAAATTTGGAATAATTGATTGAAGGAAAGCCTTTACATTAAGACTGGGGCATGAGACTTTTCTATGAGACTCCCTCTGGTCTTGTATGCCTGGTGCACGCTTTTTGTTGGGATTGGGAACCCTTTCCGGATTCTTTTGGACCTTTTTATGAATACTATTTGTGACTAAAGTTATGTGATTGTATCACTATCATCTAGTTAAGGAATGGAAACAAATATCCTGACTTATGTGAAAATTTATATTAAGTGGACCCTCCAGATGATTTTCTTTATGCTGAAGTTGCTATGCGTATTACAGAAGCTCAGTCTGGTCAATGGGGTACTCTTCACCGGAGGATGGGCTAAAACTGGTTTGTACTATTCCATTGTTGAGAAATTTTTTGAGGTAATCACGTGTCCCATGCAATTCTTTTTTTAATAAGAATCCACTCTAATTATCAGAATTGTTTTTTTCTTAATCAGTAAACATTCAGAAATTTTTATGATTTTTGTTATTAGTGAATATTCGAGGTGGTTTTACCATCCTTGAATGGCCGTCAGTATAATGATTCTCTGTTGCTACAAGACGATGTCATATTAAATTAATGCCAAGATTGTATGTCTTCCTTTTGATGAATGTTTCATTCATCGAATGTCTTCATTTGTTCTTTCTTTTTTCCCTCTATCAGTGACCACTAAGAAGGCTTGGGTAATGTTGGTGGCAGAAAAAACTTTGATGCTTCCCTCACCAAATAGTTATGACAAGGCTTAGCTGTTTTTGAGCCATATACTTAGGATATAGTTATTCCACTGTTACTATTCAACATTTTGTTTCTTGCAGGAAATTCTAAAGAGGAATGACGCTGGAGAACATTTCCCTTTATATGCTATCTGCTTAGGTTTTGAACTTGTAACAATGGTCGTCAGCAAGGTAATATACACGTGCCTTCTCAAGTGTGTTTGGCAAATACTATTGGTGTAATGCTGTTCAAATGAATGCCTTTTTCAGTCTCTCATTCCTCTTCTTTTACCCCCTAACATAGGAAATTATCTGTATGCTTTTATTTATGAAGTTATTTCTTTTGTGAAATAATGTCCTCGGGTAATTTTCTTTGCACCTCACATAACCAGGCCCTTCTATATAAGGAAACGGCTTCTCATGATAGGTAAATTTATCGCAGTAGTTCCTAATTCAGAAAACAACTCAAATAAAAAAAAGGCTGTAAGTGATCTTGGAAGTCACAGTTAATGGAATAACATGTTAATAATGTTCTTTTCCCATGTCGATGATCTGACTTTTCATGATTCAGTTTCCTTTTGCCTTGTGCCGTATTCCAAAAAACAGTTTGAAGATTTTCATTTTTTGCTTTGAGAATGAAAATATATGTTCTTTTGGTCTGAGAAATAAATTTATTAGTAGGATACTGATAAACTGGTTCTGTAGATAAAAGAGGACAAACAGCCCTTTCTACATCATTTAAGTACTATGATACGTTTAAAAAAATTGACGAGATCTTTTTTTCAAAAACAGGACAGGAACATTCTTGAAACATATAATGCATCAAATATGGCTTCCACCCTCCAGTTTGTGGACAATAGAGCCATTGAGGGAACTGTCTTCCAGAAGTAAATATCTTTATTTGCACAAATTTCACATTAAATCTTACTTTTGATAAGGAGGCTAGTCACTAGTTCTGTTCTATTGCAAAATAATCATATTCAGACCAATTATTGAAAATAATCATATTCAGACCAATTATTGAAGATTTCCTCCAGAGACATTCGTTGAGCAAATTACATAAAGCAACAAAAATTATACCAGTATGTAAAGGTCAAATCCTCTCAAATTCATGGGAGCACAAACTGATTCTTCCCCTTGTGCTTCAGTTTGCATAAAAAGGTACTATATTTTCACCAAGAGAAAGTGTAAACTGATAAAAAAAGTGGAAGTGTAGACTTCTCTTTTAAGGGACATCTCTGCACTTTCATGTGGCAACCTTGAGTTAAATGGCCAGCAACCAATTTGGTGATTTTAGTTACTATTTCTTCCATTGAGATGAACACGCCTGGCTCTTTTTTTTTTTCTAAATGTAGTCATAATGTAAAGGAATAATTGTTAGATACAACTCATCCGGGATCACGTTTGTCATGTTGTAACATTTAATATCACAATTGAAATGATAAAAGAACTGCTGATTACTTGAAAATATTTAGTTTGAATTCGGTGTTGTTACTGTTGTAGCAGAACCACGCATGGCTATTGGTGTTCGATATGGTGTCATCCAACTATCATGTCGGGATGATTTAGATTTTACTGTTATTTGAGATGTTGAATTGCTAGACTATGCACAGGGGTTAATGTGAGTACAGCAGTTTAAAGTGAAGGGTCCATTTACATACAGCATGTAATCCTTATGACCTTCCCTACTTCTATTTGTTTATTTCATAAGACTCATCACAACTAATGCAAAAATGTTGCTACCATTTTAGGCAATTTTACTTGAACGACTCAGTTATTCAAGAAAGTTGGTCGTACGTTTCGTTACTAGGGAATTTGAGATGATTTTGTGTGTTTATTCTATTAATTTGATTTAAATATACAGAATCTGCCATAGTAGCCTATGTTGGTGTAAGGCAACCTCATGATCTGAAACTTTATATATTCTGCATGATAAAATGCTTTTGAGATGCTTTTGTACTAAACTTTTTGTTTTTGCTCAAGATATCAAGGATCTTTCTATAGCCTTTGTGAAGACAATCTATAACTATATTATCTCCATGATCAGAATGCTTTAATTTGTTTAATCATTATTTTAATTGTTAATACCTTTATTCTTTTGCAGATTTCCAGCAGGTTTGCTAAAAAAATTGGGTATAGAATGTCTTGTCTTGCAAAACCATCATGTAAGTCTAATTTTTGGTTAATTCTGTGGTTTAAAATAGAAAATCACGTCGACAATTTTACCTTTTGTTGTGTAAAACATTCTTTAACTTCGTCCAGATGTCTATCACTTTGATATTATTTATCATTTTACACATAGAAGAAGACCTATCTTTTACTTTCTCAAGTTTATATCACAAATATTTTGGAAATTATTAAAATGTACTTTAAATATTGGTAAGTTCTCCTTGTGGAGTAAGTTTGGTAAGTCAATCCTGCATAATTTGGGAGAATCTGGAATTATAAGGCCTTACTGCGAGTTGGCTTCTTTTGATATCGGTGCTTCTTGGAGTTGCTATTTATCACTAAAGATTGATCTGTTTACATTATGCTGCTATGTGCCAGTGGAAAACACACCAAAACGGTAGTGTAATCCCAATGTCATGGTGGGTTCATTGATTTTGTCATAATTATTAGATTTAGAACTCAATCATGTAGAGTTCTTATGTATAGAGAAGCTAAATTCACCCTCTTGACCAATGTTTTAAATGTTAGCAAGTACTCCTAAATAGTGGTCACGGAGATTTGCAAAAGTAACTTTGGAGAAGTATGTGGTTTCATTAAGTGTTAGATACCCGGCTGGTTGTATCTTTTTTAAATTTGATTTTGGCATGACTGGTGGTCTGAAACTTGGAAAATTTTCCAAACTCTTCTTAAGCTGTCAACAAATTATTAGCATTATATAGGATTGAAGTATATACAGGTCGTGGTAGGTGTAGAAATGCTTGATTTTACTTTAGAGTTACTGATGACAGTTATGATCCCTTTATATGTTACGATGAGTGGTTAATGAGAGTAGATTAAAAGCTTTACCTATAATCTTTCTCTTTGATTTTATGCAGTATGGTATCTCGCCTGAAACACTTCTAGGAAATCCGGAATTGTCCAGTTTCTTTAAGATCTTGACAACTACCACTGATAAGAATGATAAGGTGCTAGTCTGAACTCTTTTTTCTTAATTACTTTATTGAGGTTATGTTTGGATCTAAAAACGTATGAGCGAAGGGAAAAATAATTGTAGAGAATTACTGATTAAAAAAATAATAATTGTAGAGAATTTACTTGTCATTCTTTGAGTTTTAATTTTCAATGCACGTACTGATTCTTCTCCTGAAATGTAACTTGAAATACTAAAAGAGTTATTCTCAAAATAGATTAATGAAAGAGAGAGTACATGTGGTCTTTATAAACATAAACAATAAAGCTAAAAATACAAAAATACCCTTAAATACTAGAGAAGTAAAGTAAAGACAAACAATATTATCCAACATTCCCTCTCAAGCTGACGCATAGATATCCATCATGCCCAGCTTGCGATGAGTTGACTGTAGAAGAGTAGGATGCTTTGTAAGGGTATCACAGCTTGCTTAGATGAAGGAACAAACTTTGTAGAGATAGTTCCTGATTGAACTTTCTGTCGAATGAAGTGAATATCAACCTCGATATGTTTGATTCTTTCATGAAGAACATAATCTTATGCTAACATTAAGGTCGAATTATTGTCACAGTAGAATGTGGAAGGTAAATAGGACAAGAAACCGAGTTCCCCTAGAATAGAATGGAGCCAAGAACCTCACATGTCCCTTGAGCCATTGCCCTAAATTCGGTCTCAGCAGAGGACCGAGACATCACAGACTGCTTCTTGCTTTTCCAGAAAAGAAGATGATTACCGTAAAAAGTACAAATACCAGATGTAGATCTCCTATCTGTCTTTGACCCACCATAATCAGCATCGGTAAAGCTGACGCATCAGGTGTATTTTTGGATGAATAAAAAAGATCGAGGCCCGCACAAGACTTCAAGTACCTCAAAATGTGATAAACTGCATCCAAATGTGATGTACGAGGAGCATGCATAAATTGACTCACAAGGCTAATAGAAAAAGCTAGATCAAGACGTGTGTTGGTCAGATAAATAAGTCTCCCAACCAATCTTTGATACATACTTAGATTCCTTAAGAGTTCACCTGATTCAGCTGAAAGTTTGACATTCAGATCCATAGATGTAGATGCAGGTCTACATCCCAATATCCCAGTATCACCAAGAAGGTCAAGAACATACTTCCGCTGGGAGAGAGAGCACCTGTCTTTGAACGAGCAACCTCAATACCCAAAAAACTACTTCAATCCCCCAGGTCCTTGATATCAAAAGATGAACTAAGATCTTTTTTTACCTTAGTATTGCCGATATTGTCATCACCAGTCAAGATGATATCATCCACATACATAGAGAGGATGACACATTGCCCTAATGAATTCCGTCTGATAAAACAGGTATGGTCAGAGTGACATCTACGAAACCCCAACTCAAGCACAACTGCACTAAACCGAGCAAACCAAGCCCGCAGAGACTGTTTCAACCCATACAAGGATTTTCACAGACGACAAACGTTCCCTGAATACTCCCCCTCAGTCCGAAAACCCGGAGGCGAATCCATATAAATAACCTCATCCAAATCACCATTCAAGAAGACATTTTTGACATCCATCTGATGCAAGAGCCAAGAGTGAGAAGCAACCAAAGAGATAATAAGACGAATAGTAGTAAGCTTTGCAACAGGAGCAAAAGTTACATTGAAATCCTTGCCAGGAATTTGAGTATAACCCTTGACGACTAGACGTGCCTTGTACCGATTAACAGTTCCATCCGCATTATATTTCAGATTGAATACCCACCGACATCCAACCATTTTTCCCCTTGAGGCAAAGCAACCAAGTCCCAAGTATGATTGTCTTGCAAGGCGTTCATCTCATCTTGCATGGCGGCCGCCCATCGTGGGTCTTGTATCGCTTCCCCAACAGATCGTGGAATTGCAGTAGAATCAAGGTGACTGACGAACCCCTGAAAGGAACTGGACAGAGCATTATACGAAATATGATTCTCAATAGGGTGGTCAGTTGAACATGATAAAGTGAGGCCATTAGAGGGGCGGCGGTCCCGTAGGGGATACCGTCGAGAGAGAGGAGGATCAATACCTTCGTTCGTAGAGGAGTCCAGCATAGGGAGATGAGAGCGACAACTATATACCTTGGTAGGAGGACCTGCAATAGGTGGCAAAGAAGTGGGAGAAACAACGCGAGTATCAATATTAAAGGGGTCAATAATAGGGATAGGACGAGGAAGATCCTCAAGAGATGGGAGGCCAGTCCTAATATCAATGGAACTAGAAAAGAATGGGGTATTCTCCCAAAAAGTAACATCCAAAGAGGAAATAAACCGTCTAGATGAGGGATCGTAACATCGATACCCTTTGGACTGAGATGAGTAGCCCATAAATGCGCAACAGATAGACCTGTCGTCTAACTTTGTTCGAGTAGGACTCCTGTTTTGAATAAAGCAAACACAACCAAAGACACGAGGAATAATAGGGAAAAAGGGGTTTTTCAGGATGAAGAATACCTAAAGGAGCTTTCCCTCTCAAGATTCGACTGGGAACTCTATTAATAAAAAATGTTGCGGTGAGAACAGACATGTCCCATAAAATTTGAGGAACTAACATTCGCTTCAGAAGGCATCGAGAAATGCCCATAAGGTGGCGATTTTTGCGCTCAGCTACCTCATTTTGTTCAGGAGTATATGGACATGTAAGCTATTGAAGAATCCCAAGACTAGAAAGATGAGAGGCAAGATCACTCGAAATATACTTCTCCCATTATCAGAACGAATTGTTCGAACAACAGTTCGATACTAGGTTTTAATCATAGTAAGAAATTGTTTAAGCACATGTGAGACATAAGATTTTTTCTTAAGTAAATAAACCCATGTACATCTAGAAAAGTCATCAATAAATGTGACCTAATATCGGTGTCCAGACATAGCAGTAACAGGAAAGGGACCCTAAACATCTGAGTGAATTAAATCAAACATAGCAACATATTGATTCATGTGAGAAATATAAGGCTTACGACAATGTTTCGAAAGCTCGCAAATTTCACATTTAAATTGAAAATTGACATGTCCCAATCGACGAAGGAGATAACGAACAAAGATATTGAAAATTGACATGTCCCAAACGAGCATGCTGTAAATGTAAGTCTAAAAAAGAAAAGGAAACAGGAAAATAAAAAATAACAGAAGAGGCAACACGAATAATAGGATCTGGTGGTTGAAGGGGAGGTGGATCGCCAAAGTAGTATAGTCCATCCCACTTATATCCCCTACCAAAAATCACGACGGTCCTGCAAAAAACAATGGTCAGCCGACCAAGAAAATGACAGCGCAATCTAGCGCTTTGGCTAGGTGACTAACAGATAAAAGGTTCATAGCAAATTTTGGCAAATGAAAAACAAAGGTAAGAGTAATTCCAGGAGACAACTGTACAGTCCCTCTACCACTCACAATAGTACGAGAACCATCATCCAATTGTGCCGACCTTTAACAGGTTCCAATGGCGTAGAAAATACTAATAACTCACTAGTCATATGATCATTTGCCCCCGAATCCAAGATCCATGTAGGTGACTCGATACGAATATGGAGAGCAGTGGGAGTACCTGAGGTAATGGAGGCAGTAGGATCAGAGGCAGGAGTAGTAGCAATAGTAGGAGTCTGCTGAGACATAAGACGAGACACCTGAGCCTGTAAAGCCTCTACTTGAGAGAGGACAGATGACTCGTCCGAACTACTGGGGACAACGAAGTACTAGCTACCGCTGCCGATCTAGTGGATGTATTAATCTTCTTCTGGAACTGAGCACGCAACTCCAGATAAAGCTTCCAACAAATATCCTTGATATGACCGTTGTTCCTACAATGATGACAAAATTTCCTCCCAGGTGGAGGACGAGAACCAGAGAAACCACGAGCAGCAAGGCCCATCTGATCGTTATTACTAGCAGCGGCAGGGATGGGAGTCGGGACCGAGATAAGACGCCGACGTTCATCTCCATCAACCATGGCAAAAGTCTCAAACAAGGATGGCACAGGAGAGGAATTAAGGATTTGGGTACGAAGTGTCTCAAATTCAGGCTTGAGCCCCATTTGAAATGAATACGTGTTTTGACGATCTAACCTCTTTACTGCTACATCAGCCATTGTCCCAAATTCACTGACAGGTTCATATTGAGCCATCTCATCCCACCGAACACGTAAATATCTAAAATATTGCGACAGTCAATCCAAGTCTCTCCTGATTGGCACTAGCAACCTCCTGATACAACTCAAAATATCAGGTCTCATTCCTCGAATGGGCATACATTGCAGTCAAATCACTCCACAAATCAGAAACCGTCTCATGATACATAAACATATTAAAGACCGAAGACTCCATAGACCAAAACATCCATCTCAATATCAAACAGTTATCAATATCCCATTGGGCTTCCTTTGCATCATCATTTTTAGGGTGAGGATCACGTCCTTGAATACCCAGTCCACCAAGAAACGTAACCTCAACGATCGAGACCAAGCAGCAAAATTTCGTCCATTCAAAAGGACGCTAGTAACTCTTCCACCGGACACGGCATAAGTCAAATCTGGCTTAGCAACAGCACTAATAGCAACATCTGAAGATTCAGACATCACGAATCCAAGAAAGCAACACAAATTGCCAAAAAAGTCCAATGGAAAGATGAAGAAAGATTGAACACAACCTTCTATATCATGAAAAAGTTACCAAACGAGTGACCAAACTGTGGTCTAAGCCACAACAACCCGAAAAACACGGAAATTCCAAGGTCTGGTTAGCACACAGCCTAGGAAAACCCAACGACTTCGAAAAAACAAAGCTGGGAAGAGTGAAAAAATGAGCGCCGGCGACTGGGGGTGGCGGTGGTGCTGTCTGGTGGTGATAAGAACTATCTGGTAGCTGTGGTAGAGATAGGTGGCAGACTAGGGTTAGGGATAGGATTAGGGTTTTTAGCCTCTGATACCTACTTGAAAAACTAAAAGAATTATTCTCAAAATAGATTAATGAAAGAGAGAGTACGTGGGGGTATTTATACACATAAACAAGAAAGCTAAAAATACTAAAATACCCTTAAATACTAGAGAAGTAAAGTAAAGACAAACGCATATTATCCAACATGTATGCATACCCTTAAATGACTGTTTTAATATTTTTTAAAAATTGAGCATAAAGTTTACAAAATAATAAATAAGTTAACAAATATATCTTCAACAAATGCCATGCATTATAAATTAAAAGGTTATAAAATTTATAAGTAATGTTTCTCAAGGAATAATGTAATAAACTTAAATTATTATTAACTTTCATGTCTAAAATTGGAAGAAAAGAGAAAATATAAGATCTTAATCATTGAAAAGTGTTTGCTCTTTATCAACGTCTTTAGCTTTCCTTCCCATTTCTTTAGTTTTCTCCATCCTTTTCTCCTTCATATTCTTCACGATCGACATCAAATCCCAAAAAAGTTTCAATTGATTTTTTCAAATTCAATACTGCCGAAAATCTTCATACAGGTCTATGTTTCCACGGTGCAAGCGCATAAATATCCCGTGACCGGATTTCAATGGCATCCTGAGGTATGTCTTCAGTGTGTTTCCTTCATATCCATATATTATAATCTGTTTGTAACTTTTTTTACATCTTTCGAAATTATGCTACTGAAGTCAGTGCATGTTGAGTCTAATTATTATGTCAATACATGGTTTTTGTTCTTTTTGGTAGAATTATTTTCCCACCTGTTGATGATAACGGAAGTATAGAAATATGTACGGATCTACTACTACTAAATGTTCGAATGATGAATGAATAGAAGACAAGTACTAGGCAGTATTGCAGAAAAGAAACTGTAGGGGTTCAATACAACTGGTTTACATTGACGCAGATATTTTAACTTGGGTGTTTCACCCTAGCCTACAAGGTCCCCCTGCAGTTCATTGGACTTGAATAATGTAAATAACAGAATTACTGAATATTCTTCTATTGACAGATGACAAAATGAGCTACACTGCCTTGGATATTAAGGCAAAAAGAATGATGGAAAGAATGGAATAATGCACGGTTACACTAAAGACAAAATAGGAGAAAATGAGCTAATCACATGATACATGAGAATCTTGCATGCAGCATGTGATTGGCTAAAACCACCTTGCTGTGTGAGCCAATGATTGGCTATTATTAATAGCTAATCAATGGCAGCAAGGTGGGCAGTTGTTATAACAAGATCTTCAATGATAGAGAGCCAATAAAATCATGTCACGTGTTGAGAGAGTGCCAAGATGGTATAATGCCATTGGAGCAGTGAAATTGCTGAGCTGAATTGTTAGGTGGCTTTCTGATATCCTTTATGGCAGCCACATCAGTGTTTGACTTGCTGAGTTGTTCAATAACCCCCCCTCGAGCGAGATGGTGAAGATATGACAGTGAGCTTGGAGCAAATGTTGGTGAATTGAGTTGGAGACAAAGGTTTGGTGAGCACATCAGCTATTTGAGAGGAAGAAGGAATGTGCCTCACTTCAAGGCATTTGGACAGAACTTTTTTCCGAATGAAACGTATGTCAATTTCTATATGTTTGGTTTTGGAATGAAAGACGGGATTTGAGGCTAGTGCATTGGCACTTAGGTTATCACACCAAAGAATTGGGATGTTTGAAAGAGGAACTTGAAGCTCTTTGAGAAGAGATTGAATCCATAGAATTTCAGTGGCAGCATAGGCTAAGGCTCTATATTTGGATTCAGCACTGGACCTTGCCACAACACTTTGTTTCTTTGAACTCCAAGCAATCAAATTAGGTCCTAGGAATATGCAGTAGCTTGAGGTACACTTTGTTTCAGAGAACCCTTGAAGAGTAAGTGAGTTGGCAACATAAAAGAAAAGGCCAAAGTGAGTTGTGCCTCTGATGTATCTCAGCAGCCTTTTTAGAGGTTTCCAGTGGTCTGAGGTTGGAGAAGATAAGAACTGACTAAGTTTATTCACTGCAAAGGCTATGTCTAGTCTGCTTAGAGTTAAGTACTGTAACCCTCCAATGAGACTTCTGTAACGAGTGGGATTGGAGAAAAGACTGCCTTGAGATGTTAGCTTGTAAGAGGGACACATAGGTGTGGACTAGGTTTGGCATTTGTCATGTGATCCCCGGCCAAAAGATCATGAGCATATTTGTCTTGAGTAAGGTAGAGACCTGTAGTGTTCCTAAATGCCTCAAAGCCCAAGAAATATTTGACAGAACCAAGAATTTTCAGGGCAAATTGTTGCTGCAGTAGCTTGATGACATGTGCAATTGAACTAGTGTGACTGCTGTTGAAAAGTGTCCAGATTAATTGTATTATTCGTTGGGAAATTACTTTCTGTATTTTCGTAATCTTTCCTTATTTGTTTAGTTTCCTATATTAGTCTCACTCCGTTTTGTGTGTATATATATATATATATATATAAACTTGTATTTAGTCTATTGAATATATGAGAAAACAATCTTTTTCAGTCAACATGGTATCAGAGAAACCTGTATCTAGGGTTTACTCATTGGTTTTCTTTGTCTCTCTTTTCCGGCGAATCTTGGTCGAAGTTCTCATATCTGAACTTTCAAATTGTTTCGTCGGAGCCATCACCTGCTGCCAACATCTTTACCGGCACAATCTCTAGTCCTCGGGGTTTGTGTGACTCTCTCTCTCTCTCTCTCTGCTACTGGTTTGTCCGCGAACATCATTCTCTCTCTTTGTGTGGCTTGGTGCGACTCTCTCTGCTCTCTGGTTTGTCCGCCACTGTCGTCTCTCTGGATCTCTCTCTGTGACAGATCTCTGCGACAACCCTTCCTGGGCCTCTCTATCGGCACTGGATCTCTCTCTGTGACAGATCTCTGCGACAACCCTTCCTGGGCCTCTCTCTCTCTCTCTCTGTCTCTCTGGGCGCCGCTCTCTCTCTCTCTCTGTCTCTCTGGGCGCCGCTCTCTCTCTCTCTCTCTCTCGGCGTTGCTCTCTCGCTCGACCATTTCCGGGTCTCTCGATTGGTGCTATCTCCCTCTCCCTCTCTGCATTATTAGTGTGTTCTTTTTTGGGTTGGTTGGCCTCTGTTTCTTGGGTTATTTCGTGTTGTGTTATTGCTTCATTTATTTTTGGGTGGTGATATTGCTTCTCGATTGTTGCTGTTTTTTTAGTCTTGCTACGATATTTCGAGATTTGCTTGGCTATTGGGCTGCTTATAAAAATTAAAAAAAAAAGAAAATATATTCAAATTAACATGGAGCTAGTATCTTCTGAAGCAAGCTTTCCATCTACTTCAAGAGAAGTCTCTTTTATTAAGGAACAACTAGAACTCTTGTATAAAATAATGGGAGAAAAATTAGAGCCCTCTACATCATGCTCATTCGCACAATCACAACACCCTAGCTTAGCCCTCAATACCTCAAGAACTTCCTCTGACCCTTGGATAATTGATTCGGGGGCGTCTGACCATATGACTCATAACTCTAGTGTTTTCGACACTTTTTCTCATTGTTCTAATTAGAAAGTTAAAGTGGCTGATGGATCTTTTACTCTTATTGGCGGTACAGGACAAATTTCCGTTACTCCATCCATAACCTTTGATCATGCTCTTCGTGTGCCGAAAATAGATTGTAATCTCTTGTCCATCAGTAAAATCACTAATTTCTTCGTTGCTCTGTAACTTTTTTCCCTGATTGTTGTGTCTTTCAGGACCTAATGACGAGAAAGACGATTGGCCTAGGTATAGAGAGAAATAGACTCTACTATTTGGATGGTGATGGAGTATGTGCTCAAGCCCTTTTCAGTGAAAGTGAAGAAGGAAAGAAAAAGGAAGTATGGTTGTACCACCTTAGACATGGTCATCCTAGTTTTGCATATTTGAAAACCTTATATCCAAAACTTGCTTCTGGTTTAGAACTCTCTCTTTTGAAATGTGAAATTTGTGAACTTGCTAAAAGTCATAGGACATGTTTTCCTTCAAATAATAAGAGGCTTTATTCCTTTTTCATTAATTCATAGTAATGTTTGTGGTCCTTTTAGAATTCCATCTCTCACGGGTTTTGAATGGTTTGCCACATTTATTGATGACTTCAGTCGAGCTACATGGATTTATCTCCTCAAAGATAAATTTGATGTAGGACATGCTTTTAAAAACTCACACCATGATTCAAACTCAATTTCAAGCAAATCGTTAGGTTTTTCGATCCGATAATGGTGGAGAGTTTTTAAATCACACTCTTGGGAAATACTTTCTAGAGAATGGAATTGTTCATCAAACATCTTGTCCTAACACTCCTTAACAAAATGGAGTAGCGGGGAGGAAAAACAGGCATATACTCGAGGTAGCTAGAGCAATAATGTTTTCAAAAAATGTTCCCAAGACTTTTTGGGGTGAAGCTACCCTCACTGTTGTTAATCTTGTAAATAGATTGCCTACTAAAATTCTGTCATTTGTCTCACCAATTGATACTTTAAGAAAATATTTTCCAAACTCTATTCCTTAGGATCTCTTCCTCTTAAAGTGTTTGGTTGTGTTGCTTTTGTACACATTCATGAGGGGTCAAAATTTGATCCTAGAGCTCTCAAATGCATCTTTTTAGGATACACTAATACACAAAAAGATATAAGTGTTATCACCCTCCATCTCGAAGGACTTTCATTACTTTGGATGTAAATTTTTTTGAAGATAAGTCTTATTCCCCCCCACTTGATCTTCAGGGGGAGAGAAAAGAAAAGGAAGATCAGTCTTGGTTAGTTCCATTCACACTCATACATGATATTCCTATTTCTACTATAGAAGAGGTAAATCCAGGTGGTAGTTTGGAACAAAACGGTACTATCAATACAGATAATTCTCAAGCAGAGGTACACCTTCCACTTGAAAAGAGTGACGAGTTTTCAACATACTCCAGAAGAAAAAAGATAGATTGGAGAACCGTATCTCTCTCTCAAGGCCGATCATCTGATCCTGACTCAGGTACTGAAAATCTCTACGCTTCTCCTCTTCAGGTTGATACTGATTTTGATGTTCCCATTGCTCTTAGAAAAGGCACTAGGGCATGCACTGAACACCCCATTTCAAATTTTATGTCTCTGCATAGAAAAAATGGCAATTATAGTTCTTTTATCTCACAATTATCCAATGAAAAGATCCCTAAAGATATACATGAGGCTCTTAAAGATCCTAAGTGGAAGGTAGCTATTCTTGAAGGGATGGGAGTTTTGCATAAAAATGATATTTAGAAAGTGGTTATTCTACCCAAAGACCAGAAAACAGTGGGGTGCAAGTGGGTGTTCACGATTAAATACAAAACTGATGGATCGATTGAGAGGTACAAGGCTGGACTTGTTACTAAAGGGTACACTCAGACGTATGGAATTGATTACCAAGAGACATTTGCACCTGTAGCAAAAATGAATACCATTCGGGTACTATTGAGTCTTGCTGCTAATTTTGATTGGCCTCTACAGCAGTTTGATGTTAAAAATGCCTTCTTACATGGCGATCTTGAAGAAGAAGTCTACATGGATTAACCTCCTGGTTTTGAAAAGGGTTCCAATATCACAAAGGTCTGTAAGCTTAAGAAGTCATTGTATGGTTTGAAGTAGTCCCTGAGAGCTTGGTTTGAAAGATTTACTAAGTCTTTACTTAAGTTCGGATACTCCCAAAGTCAGGGAGATCAAACTCTCTTTATTAAACATTCCTCTCACAATAAATAACTATTTTGATCATCTATGTAGATGACATTATTGTTACAGGGAATGATACAATAGAAATGAAGAACTTGAAAAACCTATTGGCAAAAGAGTTTGAAATTAAGAATTTAGGATATTTAAGATATTTTCTTGGCAATGAATTTGCAAGATCAGGAAAGGGGACTTTGTATCCCAAAGGAAATACAGATCAGGAAAGGGGATCTTTGTATCCCAAAGGAAATACACTCTGGATCTGTTAGAAGAGACTGGTATGCTGGGTTGTAAACCGATAGATACTCCGACTGATCCAAATCATAAACTTGGTACTGAAGTTGAAGGAATCCCTGTTGACAAAGGAAGATATCAGAGATTGGACACAAACAACTTGTCCCAACCGGACAGCAACTTGCAGGAAAGCAAGTACATCCAAAAACTGTGTAATCTGCTGGTTTGGAATAAAGCTTGTTAAATGGGGACAAATTTTGGAGAGTTGGGGTGGGAAGTTTGTTTATGAGGTGGACAGCAGTGGCAAAGGGCTTCCACCAGAATTTTAAGGGTAGTTTAGCTTGAGCAAGTAGTGTTAGGCCTTTTTCTACAATGTCTCTATGTTTCCTCTCTACTCTACCATTTAGTTTCAAAGAACCTATCAATATAGGCATTAAAGTGAACAAAGTCAGTTTTGGCATCTGATTTGAACTTCAAAGGGATAGCCATGTAAATCTGGTGTAGTCATCCACCAAACTTAGGTAATTTGTAACCAGAAATAGAATTGACAGGGGCAGGGTCCCAAACATCAACATGCACAATCTCAAAGGGTTTGGATGTACTTGACTTAGATGATGAGAAATGAAATTGATGAGCTTTTCCTAAAACACATGAGTCACAAAAGTTGGAATTGCTTGTATTAATGCTCAAAAGCTGTACAAGTTTTGGCTACTAAACTTAGAATAAAGGGGGAAGGGTGTCCTAGTCTTCTATGCCATAACATGTATTATTTATATTAGGCAAAGCAGTAAAACAGTGAGCGTTAGTACTAAAGCTTGGAAGAGGCAGATTTTGCTGGTGTTGGTAAGGAGTGGACTGACTATGGGAAGTGGTAAAGGCCATCCTTAAGGACACCCTCCAGAAGAAGCTTCCACGTAGTCTTGTTTTTTCCTTCACAAAACAAAAGTTAGAGTCAAACTCGGTAGTACTAGGATTATCAATAGTAAGCTAAGATGCACTTAGCAGTTTCTTAGTTGCAGAAGGAACACAGAGTATTTGGTCTAGAGTTAGGCTTATAAAGCTATTGTTTGCAGGCAGAAAGGATTTTCCGGTATGTGAAATAGGTAGCAACTCGCCACTACCAACCATAAGTTTAGATTTACTCTTGTAGTTACTCTTAATTGACATGTTGGACAGATCAGGAGTGATGTAATTGCTGGCAGCACTATCAATGTACCAGTGAGGCTCTTCCATGAGTCGGATAAGTAAGCTGCAGGGATTCTTGGGGGTATCTATTGTGTTGGTATTGGTGCCAAAGTGATTTGGGGAGGGCATGGTTGAGTCTCAGTAGGTTGAAAGTGTTGATCAAACCTGTTATAACAGGCCCAGGTTTTCTACAGATCTGGCACATTGGTCTGTTTCCACTCCTCCCTCTTCCCCTACCCCTGCCTCTATAATTGTTAGAGTTTCCTCTGAATGCCTGCGAATAATTTTGGGTAGGTCCTCTCATTTTTCCTGGTGAAACTTGCCACATTTGCTGGAGGTGCCATTAGGTCAATTTAGTTTGCACTTGTTAGTTGCTCTATCCTCATTTCTTGGCTCTGCAACATGAATTGAGCCTCCTGAAGTGATATTGAATCTCCTCTTGATGTAAGATGGACCACTACTGGGTCATACCTAGCTCCAAGACCTCCTAAGATATAGAGTAGAAGGTCCTCATTTGTAATGAGCTGGCCTGTTGATGACAAGCTGTTTGCTATGGCTTTCATCTTTAGAAAGTAATCATTGATGTTGAGGGAGCCTTTCTTCACAGTTTGCAACTGTAACCTGAGTTGCAGAGTCCTTGCTTTGGGCTGGGAGGTAAAACGTTGCTCCAAGGCTTTCCAAACTTCATGGGAGCTTGAACAGTTGATCACATGGCCAAACAAGGCTTCTGTGATGAAGGAGAGAAGCCAAATCAAAAGGTGTTGATCAGTTCTTCTCCAACCGATAAATTCAGGATTTATAACACAGGGAGATTAATGGTAGGAGCAAGTAAGGTAGGTTGAGCATTAGTTGGAGAGGTTACAATAGGATTTTTGATGAATTCCTCCGGCATTTGAGTTGTTCCAAGTAAATATGCCTCTAAATCATAGGCTCTAACAATTGAAAGGATTTGTGACCTCCAAAATATGTAGTCATTCCTGTCTAGCCTGATGGAGATGGTTATCATATTGTTGGGTAGGGTGTTTGGTAGGGAAGGTAAGGAGTTAGTCAGAAACGGGTTGGTTGGTGGAATGAAGGTTTCTGTCATGGGTGGGAGGGATGGAACTGTGTTTGTGGCAGTGGGAGTAGTTGTTGTGACATTGGGAGCACTGGTGTTTCAGAAGAAGGATTTGCAGAGGCCATTTTTGCAGGAATTGAAGAAGAAAGATGCAGAGGGATCCTAGAGCTCTGATACCAACTTGAATTAAGGTAAAGAATAGAATTACTGAATATTCTTCTATTGACAGTAAGAAAATTGATGATTACAAAATGAGCTACACTGCCTAGTATATTAAGGCAAAAATAATGATGGAAAGAATGGAATAATGCACGGTTACACTAGAGACAAAATAGGAGAAAATGAGCTAATCACATGATGCATGAGAATCTTGCATGCAACATGTGGTTGGCTAAAACGACCTTGCTGTGTGAGCCAATGATTGGCTATTATTAATAGCCAATCAATGACAGCAAGGTGGGCGGTTGTTATAACAAGATCTTCAATGATAGAGAGCCAAGAGAATCATGTCATGTGTTGAGAGTGCTGAGATGGAATGA
Source organism: Datisca glomerata (assembly GCA_003255025.1). Classification (NCBI taxonomy): domain Eukaryota; kingdom Viridiplantae; phylum Streptophyta; class Magnoliopsida; order Cucurbitales; family Datiscaceae; genus Datisca; species Datisca glomerata. The sequence goes on along the minus strand of QANY01013337.1, from coordinate 561,377 downwards.
TGCCACTGGAGCAGTGAGGTTGCTGAGCTGCAGTGTGAGGTGGCTTTCTGATATCCTCTATGGCAGCCACATCAGTGTTTGACTTGCTGAGTTGACTGTCTTGTTCAATAATTGGTTTCCACTTGTGCTCCTTTAAATTAAAAATGATCACTCTTCCAAAATCTGTTCTTTCTCAGGCTTTGGCTCACTGAATCTCTATTTTTTTTTATATATCCTCTACTCCTTTTTTCTTTCTCTAAAAACCTACCAAATTGAAAAAGGAATTGAAAATGAGTAAGATTCTCCAGGTTCTGTTTTAATTTTCTTTTAGGGGTTTTTTTTCTGTTTATGATCTGTAATTCACATCCATTTGATCCACTAGTCAAGATTAAGCAATGATTATGGGTACGGGAAATGATGCTTTAGCTCTCTATACAATCTGAAACTGCAATAATAGCCTAATTCTATGAAAAGTAGGATGCATGAATGCATGGAAATTCTTTTTCAGTTAATAAAATATACCAGTGGGAGCTTATGTGTTTGTGCATATTGTGTACATTGGTCTAAACATTTGTAAGTAACTTTTCCTAAGTTTTAAATGACCAAAAAACAAAAATAGAAGTTCCTTATTCTTTCTTTGTCCATTCGTTGCTCTATGTGGTACTACATTTAGAAAGCCTCTGAAAGGGATCTTCACTTGATGCATGAACAATGTTCAATCTCCTGTAAGATTCACAGCATACGTCAACCAACCTTGGCTCCTCATCCTTTCTCAGAGTCATATCCTGACATCTAGATCAATGTCATTCTCACTTGAGCTGTAATCCGCAAATAGCTATTATGTTTCAAAGTCAAATCCATTTTCTCGCATTTTAGTTTCGTACACCAAACGGGATATATAATTAGGAATATGACTTGAAATGCTTCTTTGTAAAAGAACCTTGTGGAACTAACTTAAATGGTATGTCCTGCAGTTTGATTCATCTGGATCTTTTATTTTTCATTTTCATCTACAGTTTTCCCACGCTTCGTACACCTTTCTTGCTGCTTTATTTGGATTGAGAAAATCGTACAATTTTGTTTTAGGAAACCAGGCCAAGTAACATCCGAAGTAACTCAGACTGTCATAATCTTTTGTAATACAGAACAGCTCCCCTCCCCCTATGTGTTTTTTCTAATCATAACCACAAACGGTAACATTTCCCTCTGCCATGGTTGATTTTCGAACATGGAAATACCGATTGATGCGTCACAGAAAAATGCATTTGAGTGGGGCCTGAAAATGATTCCACACTCGGAGGATGCCATTGAAGCAACACAACATGCTGCAAACTATTTAGTCAGGTTTGGACTTTGTACAGAAAACTTATTCTGATGATTGTCGTCCATTTCTTCTTTCCATGAATCCTTTCCTTGAAGATTATGGTAAATGTAGTAGTTTTTACATTCCCATCACATTACATGTATAGTTGTTCCAAATTCTGATCCATTTTTAGACATAAGGGAATTTGAAATCAAAACCTTTTTTTGATCAGTAAAATGGGGATAAGAATTTGAAATCCAAACTTACTCTTTCGTTTTGGTGAAGTGAGGCGAGGAAGTCATCGAACAAGCCTGCTGCACGGAAAGTCCTCGACAATCTGATATACAATTATATCCCCACCTATGGTGGGAAGGCTGGGTAAGTACAAACTTTGTGAGACTTGTCTTATAATCTTATTTTGTCTTTGCACATAAGCTTATCAACGTATTTTAAACTTGATATCTGATTATAGGAAAGGATACGATGAAGTATACATCTTCACATAAATTTGTACCCAGAATTTGATCACGACTTGACATTTCTTGCACATGTGGTTGGTGAAAATAAATGGACGTGCAACATAGTTTTCCCTCTTTCGCACTATCCGGTGGCAAGATCTGGTTCAGCCGCACTGCTTTCTCTGTTTGTAAAGATGCCACCACTTTTATGTTGTACTAGTCAATATACACGTGCCATGTACATATAATTAAACATATTTTATTTTTAACTATGATTATTGTGTTTATAAGAATTTAAAAGTAATGTATTTAGCAACATATTATTTATATTTAATTTATCAGTAAACAATGTTAAATTGTTATTATTTTTATTTGTTGATATATTTTTGTTTAATAAAGTCGAACGGAATCATGTATGCTTCTAGAAAAATATTGAGGGTGTATAATAGAAATGTGCTTTAAAAAATTAAAAGAAAAAATGATTTCATTAGAATTAAGTTATCTATTTCTGTTTATGTAAACTTTGATCTTATTTTTTCTGTTTTGGTATTGTAGTTTTAATTTTTTATAATTTGTTAAAATTGTGTAACTATCATTATGGAATTGTATGTTGTTTCTATTCACCATAACGACAAATACTTCTCTACTTAAAAAAGTGATATTGTTTCATTTGTTAAAAAATGATCTTATTTCACTTGAAAAATGGTATTGTTTCAAATAAAAAATGATATTAATAGGTTTATGACAGTTCGGGTGAGCCAAATAGTCATAATTTATGATAGTTGGTAAAAAGTAATAGTATTAATGAATGAGAATGTGACAAATATAATTTTCGGTGACATTTTAGGATAGTAAAAATATGTGGGCATAATGATCACCGTTGTAAATATTCATTTGAAGTTGTAATTAGAAAAAAATATTATGTGCTATGAAGAGAGTTTACAATGAGTTAAAATTACACTTCAAAATATTTTTTTAGATAACATATAACTAAAAGAGTATTTAAGTAACTTTCTGTTATTTACATAAATTTATGACAAAAGTTAACCTATACCAAACATAGCAATCAATAATTATCACCCATTACATCATATAAATTATCATGTATAACCAAACATGATAATCCTAATTTGCAAGCAGTTGAATTGCACACAATTGAATCACTAACAATTAGTCATTTTAAATCACACAAATCAAATGGTCCTGTAGGGAATTCTATTCTATACAAGTATTAACAACACATGGGCAATATAACATACTATTTGTTCATGCTTAAAATATGGCTTTTGTAATTTTTAAAAAGAGACTCTTACTGAGAAGCTCGTGGGTCGAGTCCAGCCTCCCTAATTAACCTTGGAATTATAATTTTTTTGTCAACATTACAAAAAAAGGGCTTTAGCGACCAAAATGTTGGTCGCTAAAGCCCCAAAAAGTCGTCGCGAAAGACTTTCGTGACAAAAAAATAGGCTTTTTGCAACAAAAAAAAGTTCGCAGCCAAAGGTTTTTCGTGACAAAAAAAATTTCGTCGCAAAAAACTTTGCCACCAAATTTTTTGTCACGAAATGTTTTCGGTGACCAAATTTTCCATTACAAAAATACCGTAAAAATATTTAATATCACCTGTAATAGCAATTAACCTCATCAGAAAATTTATCAAACCCAAATTTTTTCTAAGAAATACATATACATATTAATATAGTAGTTCATTACAAAATCCCCGAATCGTAATTCATTATATGATTTGATTCATAAATGTATCTAAAGAAAAATAAAGAAGAGAGTATTTAAAGTTTGATGTTAACTACAAAACTTAACAAATATTTTATAGCTCATGTTTCTGTTGTTGAGTCATCATCACAAGTAAGCTTTGTAGTTGACTCTCCATCGACTTGATTTATTTTTTTAGTTATATATTTTCAACTCCAACTCGACTCTTTTTCTTGGAAGATGTCGGTGGGGCTCCATGTCCAAGACCTCTATTTCACCTGAGAACTTCTTCAACTATCTCTTTTTCAGAACGAGCTGTGACATCCTCAGTGATAGGCTCATCTCGCAAAACACACATGTGTTCCTGTGTAACAACAAAAAACAAAGACACCTAAGCAACACAAAGCAAAACCCTAAATCCAAGCTTCTAAGCTTGTGTCAGTAATATTTGCCAGTAAAAATCCTCATATTTCTCTCAATCCACACACAATACACAAAAACATAGAAAACAAGCTTAGTACTAAGACTAGCATAAACATTGTCCTTCTTGATCTTCAACAACCAGTACCAAAAGAGAGCTCCAGGAGGTGCCACTACAAGCAACTTCACACTTATCCCGCAAAGTAAACAAAGCCTCATAGGTAACCTTACAATGAAATAAAATGTGCTTCATAGACTCAACTCCATCTGAACAAAAAACGCAAGCTAGGCCAGAGCTATGGCACCATGTATGCACACGATCTTTAGTTGCAAGCTTGTTCAAGCCAGCTAACCAGTTAGTAAAAGCACATTTGGAATGTGCCTGAGAACCAAACCATATCTGTCCAAGGCAATACAGAGGTCTGACAGTCAAGGCCTCATAAGTCTTGCTAATAGAGAAGGATCCATTAGGAGATAGATTCCATAAGCACGCATGAGTGATATTGTCTAGCTATAAATCTTTTGACAAGAAAAAAGAACTCATTTTTTCAAATCTGCCTTGCAAAATGTATTGTCTTCCAAAAAAACAAAATCTAAAAAAAACTAATGATGGGTCCCGCAATATACGTGACATCCAATCAGTAATGAAAAGTGGGGCCCAAATTGCCATCACCATAATCTACCATACGTAAAGCAACAATACATCTAGTTAAAAATGGCGAGAAACTGTAAGCCCTCGTAAAAGGAAATGTCATAGAAATTTCCCCTTCTACATCTCCTTTATGGCTTCCTTCTTCTTCGTTCTTGTTTTCATGTTGGTTCTTTCAGACGGAATCCAACTTCACTCAAAAAGCAATGGCCGAAATTGAAACCCTAAGCACACTTCAAGATATCAAAGTTCTTGTCTCCAATAAGCTCCAAGTGGTGAAATCCCCTCCGCTTTTGGTTATCATGTGTTTGTTCTTGAACTTTATAGAAAATCATTTTCGGGACCATACTTTAAATGCCTTACTCTGAAAGAGGCCAAGCATGTGCGGGTGGGAATCCATGAAAGAATTTGCGGCACTCACACTAGAGAAATGTCCTTAACACACAAAGCATTAAATCGACAAGTGCCAATGATTCGCTCCTGTACCAAAGTTAGCTCATGAAGTATTGAAAAGACTAGTTAAGCTATGGTTGTTCATGTAGTGGAGATTAAACATAGTGGGACGACTTCTAGCAGCACCAGCGCAAAAGAATTCCTCTTTGTCGTAATGGATTACTTCGCTAAATAAATAGAAATTGACGCCCTGGCCAGAATAAATGAGGAAGAGATTAAAAAGTTCTTTGTGGAAAAATACATGCAAATATGGAATTCTAAAATTTTTGTTTCAAATAATGGCCTTATATTTATCAAAAGGACAATTAATGAATTTTACAAAGGATTACGAATTAAAGCCTTATTCTCTGCACCATACTACTCACAAGGTGACGACTAGAAGGAAAGATCTAATCAGACCTTACTAGAAAGCTTAAAGAACAAACTCGAATCTACCTAGGCTAAATGGGTCAAAGAACTACCGTTAGTGTTATGGACATCATATACAAGAAGAAATGGGTAGTCCAAACATGAGATCAAACATTGCCGAGAAGGAAAATTTAGAGATGATAAAAAAAAGACTTGGACTTGCTCGAAGAAAGAAGGGAAGCTACCCTCATCAGACTTGAAAAGTACAAGGAGAAAGTAATACTTCCATAAACGAGTCATGCGGCGAGAATTCCAACCAGGAGAACTATTCCTCAAACGGAACTTACAAGTGAATGGTGGAAAAATGAGCTCAAACTAGAAATGACCATATGGCGAAAAACACTCATATTGGTTGACTACAGAAGAAGGGTTGAACTCACTAAGTTATGGAACACAACTCACTTACAAAAATACATTGTATTTTTAATTCCCTTTTGTTTTCATTTGTTTTAATAAAAGTCTCAAACTCTAAGGTTTTTCCATTTATTTTTCACGTAAAATTTTATGTATTTCTTTTATTCATGCATTAAGCTTGTGTTAAAATTAAACGAAAAGAGACAGAGAGTCTCCAACAGACCTGAATTCTAAAATAAAATAAAAAAGGGGACGGGGAGCTATAAGCCAAAGTCTGCAAGAATATGAGTTCTTAAATGAACCCAAATCTTGAAAAAAACGAACAGAGTGCTTAACGTCAAAGTTCACAAAGGGAAAATTCCCAGCAAATGATTTTAAAAAATTGTCTAAATATGTCAAACGGTTGCTGAAGGCAGAAATTTGAGAAATTGCCTATAATAATCCAGAAATTGAAATAAATTGCCTATAATAATCCAGAAATTGCAATAAAAAAGAAAAATGGAGGTTTGTGATGATTTTTAAATCTTTTATACTGGGTAATCTGGTATCCTTATGCATGAAGATAATCAATTCAATCGTTGTGATCAGATTCTATTATGGATTTCTGACCACTTCTCCATAGGGCACTCTTATCTCTTTCTTCTCTGAGCTCGGGTTATGGAAGAAGGAACCGAGAAGAGCAACAACTGGTTTTATTACGGGACAACTCATGATGTTCCTATCGATCTATTATGCGCCTCTGCATCTAGCATTGGGGACTTAAGGGAAAAATTTGAAAAATTTCATAAATATTCCAAAAGGCTGCTTAAGGAAAAAACTAGAAAAATAATTACCTATGTATGCCAAGTGCGGTTGCTTAAAGAAAAACTTGAAAAATTGTTTAAGTAAGCCAAGATGCACTACAAGAAACAAGGGCTTTAGTGACCAAACTTTTGGCCGCTAAAGGGTTTTGATGACCAAAAAACGCGGTCGTTGCAAAATTCTTTTGCGACCACTTTTTCGTTGCTGAAACCTTTTGCCACCAACAACGGTTTGGTCACCTAAAGTCTTTTTCCACCAACAATAGTTTGGTAGCGTAAAATCTTTTGCGAGCAAATTTTATTTGGTTGTGAAATGATTTTGAGATCAAATTTTATTTATTCAGAATGTAAATACAAAATTTTGATTTTTAGTTTCTTATACACACGTGATAGTAATAATATCATTAAAAAATTTATCAAAGCAGATATTTTTTTAAGAAGTACATATATTTAACCATTAATATGAAATGTAACAAAGTTTTCATTACAAAATCTCTGAAACATAATTAATTACAAAATATGGTTCACAGAGTATTTAAAGCTTGATTGTTGCAACTACAATGGTTAACAAATATTCTGAAACTATGTTTGTGCTGTTGAGTCATCGTCAAGAGGTGGAAAACCATTTCGACTCGCCCAAGCGATTAAGCTTTCTAGTTTGTCCTCCATCGACTTCATTTTTTTGCTTTAATTCTATATCTTCTCTATATAGACTATTTTTCTTGGAAGAAGATATGAGGCTCCATGTCCAAGACCTTTATTTTACCTGAGAACTTATTCAACTATATCTTCTTCATTGTGAGGTGTGGCATCTTCAACGATAGGCTCATCCGGTAAAACACACATGCGTTCCTGTAACGCAATGGTCAAGATTTAAGATAAATATATTCTTCAATCCATAAATATTTAAAAAGCATCTAACACGTCCAGATACAGAATGATAACCCCCAATACACACTAAAACTAACAATATTAAATCAACATCAATCCATAAGTATTGAATTTGTCAACAATTATAAGAACTTGAAAGGATTTTTGTTAAGCTACAACTATTTCGGTTTATGATTTATTTTTTTTTTCTACTATCAGCTGTTAGATTCTCTATAAAATAAAGAGCACTTGAAACCCATTTTCCTGCAAAATATGGTTAAAAGTTGGTCCGCATATTAATATTTTCTCCTACTCATTTGACAAGTGTACTCAACCCAAAGAAATTAAAAATTTGGCAGTCCAGAAACATTAAAACAAAGAGACAAGACACAATCAACTAGCGACCAACACACATGACTTGCTTTTGTCAATATAGAATAGGTTCTTTAGACAATTAATGGTGCTAATTAGATTTTTTGCAGCATACTAATTGAGTGCCATTTCCAGTAAACATATTGCAATCTAAGTCCTAAAATGAATAAGTACCTCATTCACTGAAAATAAATGGGCAACGCGTGTTTGAGACTAATCCATTCTAACCATAGGCATGAACTGACCAAGAACATTCTATCTGAAACAAAACTAAAAGGGGGAAATATTAGAAATTTCAATCAACAATGAAGTGAGTGCTAAAGATGAATGAGTTAAAAAAACTCGATTGAAGTTCTTATGGGCGAATATGAAGTCACTCAATTTTGAGATAATAATGTTAAAGCCAAGCGCACCCACAATAATGCTAAATAAAATTTTTGAAGATTAATCTTACGCAATAATCTACCAACATACCAAATTGCATTTGAGAAACTGATCTACAAAATAAATTATGATGTCACTGCACTAATGTAGATATGATTAATGCACAGTACATTAATGCATATAGGATTACCCAATTGTCAGCTTGAGATGGAGATGCATACTTTTGTCTATTCTTCTCTTATCAATGCATTGAGTGAAATTCTTGTTGTTGGGTTTTGACCATGCATATGAGTATTGAACAAAATGTATATTTAACAAATGAAACAATGAATACATCTCATCAAAAAACAAAATACAGCATACCAAACACTCATAAAACCAAACATTTTAAAACCACACAACTTACTCTCGAATGGTTGAAATCAACTACCAATCTCACCACTGTTAATATGTGAAGCATCTGAATGCAGGCTTCAAGAGCCCTTCCTATTTTATTACTTCTTCAGAAACAAATCTTAGAAGAGATGCCCTAACTTTCCTTACACTTCTGACTCCGTATCAAAGGGAGACACCCTTAGCCAAATTAGATAAAAACAATGGAAAAATTCAAATTTTTATGGCTGTGAAATGGATACCTTTCGAAAAAGAGATACTTGAACTCAGGGAAAAGCTTCGATTCAATCCTCAATCCTCTTAACAATATAACTGATTTTTCTTATAACAAAAAAAAACAGAGAGAGAGAGTACCAGTGAGAGCTTGGAAGTTATTTTCGATTTCACGGCAAGCAATGATCGCTTCAACGGCATGGACTCTAATATGCTATTGAAGCTGTTCTTTGAAAGTGCACAAAACTATCAAATATTGTGCCTCTAACACAAAAATCCTTACAAAGATCCAAGAAAACAAAAGTAAAGGATTAATCGTAAAAAATAAAAAATATAATTCAAATTAGAAATTATCAAAAAAATATCAAGCTCTTGGCGCTCATGAGGAGAAAGAGAGTGGCCTTGCTGATGATGTAGAGAAGCGTAAGAGCGCAAAATATGATCAAATTGGGATAACTGAGATTCAATTAGCGGGAACTGGTCAATCGGCATTGCAACATGTAGGCAAGCAACGTGAGCAGCAAGAAGCTCTGTCGCGAGAGGGTGAGAGTCCAGGAGAAGAAGCTCTGCGTGAGGAAGTTGAGGGAAATAATGACCTAGCGACCAACAATTTATTTGGTCACTGAAGGTCTGACCTTTAACGACCAAAAATGAACTTTAGCGACCAAAAGTCTATTTGTTCAGTAAAACTTGTACATCTTTCATGATTAATAATATGTCTCGTCGATAAAAGATGATTTTTATCAACCAAATAATTAATCGGTCTGTAAAAACAAGATTTTTATCGACGAATTTAAAATTTCATCAGCAAAAGCTCACGAAACATTTCGCGTGCACTTTTTTTTCCAGGGTAAAATATCCAGCCTTTCACGGCCAACTTGACCAACTAAAAATTGGTCGCTAAAACAGGCTTTTAGCCACAAATTTATTTTTGTGGCTAAAAAATTGGTCGCTAAAAGACCATTTTCTTGTAGTGAGGCTACTTAAGACAAGAACTTGAAAAATTACTAAAATATTGCTAAGCGGCTTCTTAAGTTAAAAATTTAAAAAATTGCTCAAGTATATCAAGTGGTTGCTTAAGGAAAAAACTTAAAAAATTACTTAAATATGCTGAGCGGGTGCTTAAGACAAAAACTTAAAAATTTATTAAAGTATGCCAAGCTGCTACTTAGAATGAAATACCAAAGTATCCAAAAACAGAAAGTTAGAAGAAGTTGTGAACAAGAGATTGTCATTTCCATTAATCTATATATATTAAAAGGGGCTTAGAGGGGATTAGAAATTTTTTATTTTCTCTTTTACCCTTTTAAAGCCCCTAAAAATATGGTGTTAATTAGTCATTTCACATACTTTAATTTACTTCCTTTAAATATTTATTTTTATATATAAGAAATATTTATTTTTATAATTTTTTCACGGGTAATTTATATAATTTATGTTATGTAACATTATTTTATTAGCAACATGAAATTTCATATAGATGAATTTAGTGAATCATGTTAATGTATTTATCAATATTTTATTAATGATATAATCATTTCTTAGGAAGATGACTAACTGATGAAGTAAACGTATTTTCTATAGTATTAAAAAATGTTGTTTAGTATAATTTTAAGTATCTAATTTTTAATTTTACATGTGATCTTGTGTGCGCTATATTAAAGCACTAAAACTTCTAATACATATAATATCTAAAATTTATATTCTTACATTTTTAGTGAGTCACTTCATAACGAATATTATATAGAGTACAAACAACATTTGTTAGGGTCTCCCATTCTTTAACTAGAGAGTGTGATGATATGTTATTTAATTTCAAGGTCCAATGAAAACTTTTAATTTGTAAATAATAAAAAATTAGTACATTATCTCTTATTTTATAAGGAAGGAAAGAAATGTATATGTTTAAGTTCTTTCTTTGTAGTTGGTGAATCAATAAAGATTCTATACTTATCACGTGCAACACATGTACGTTTCTACTAGTATAAAAATGATAAAAACACATTTGACCCCTGCAGTTTGGGATAAGTTCCAAAATAGACTCTTCACTTGAAAAAGCCTCAAACATGACCATATCTTAAATTTTTAGCCATAGAGAGAACGTAGCTCATATCTTAAATTTCCATACTCCTCCAACGAAATTCTGTAATCACATAAAGCCATGCCTTCTATTTCTATAATCAGCCAGACTGTGGTTGCAACTAGCCTAAAAAATCAGATCAGAAATCTGAAAGAGTAAGAGGGAAAACGAAGGAGAAAATTGATGAAAAAAATGAAGTAAACAAGTGAAGGAAGGAGTAAAAAAGAGATGGCATGGCAATTTTTTAGTTGTCGCGTAATGTGTTTGAGGCATGTCATTACCGGATGTGCATGGTGTTAACAGGTTGTTTATATCCATTATTAAGATAGTGACATAAGGTTTAACGTGGAACGATAATTAAACTATAAGGTCTCGTTTGAAACTTTTTAAAATGAAGGGAATATTTTAAAATTTAACCCAAACTACAGGAGGCAAATATGTATTGTACCCTAAAAGGAGGGGGATACAAAGGAAAAAGTGGAGGTTAGTCATTGGGAAAGTTACATGTATGGTCACTATAGTTCAGACTAAGTTTCAATTTCATCACTATACTTTCATTTCTCAATTACATCATCAAAGTTTGTAAGATATTTCAATCTCATCACTTCATCGACATTTCGTTAAAAACTTAACGGTTTGTTGATGTGACAAACACATTTTTACACGTGTACGTCACGTCACCAAAGTTGTTGCACATTGGATATTTATTTGAAATTTATGTATCAAGTTCTTTCCCCTTATTATTTTTAAAAATTAAAAAGTGAACCACATGTTTTCTTTTCTTTCCCTTAATTTTTTAAAAATTGTAAAATATACCCCGTGTTTTGAAGTTGTGACACATAATTTATTTATTTAAAATATTTATAACATGCTTCCCCCCTTAATTATTTAAAAGTTATAGAATAAACCTTGTTTCCTTCTTTTCCCCTCTTAAATATTTTAAAATTCATAAAAATGACCACACTTCTTCCTTTTCTTCCCTTAAACTGTTTAAAATTTTTATAAAATGTACCTGTCTCCCTTCCCCCTTAAACGATTAAGAATTTATAAAATATACCCCGTTTCTTCATTTCCCCCTTAACGTTTTAAAACTTTATAAAATATACCTCGTGTCTTTCTTTTCCCCTTTAAAGTTTTCAATATTTATAAAATAATACCCCGTGGAATTAAAACAGGGAAAATAGAATGGTTTGTTTATTCTTCCTCTTTTTCTCACATATTCTCTCTCACTTTCTCATTTCCAGATTTTTTGAATTTTCTAGTCTTGATTTTAGCAGATTCAACGCCACACATGGGATCGATTTTACTTGAAGATTGTGAAAGCTACTTAAGGCAGCAAATGGTTCTCCTTGGGACTACATATAAAAATGTATTTTGGTTATTCTTTGTACTTTTAGGATTTTGAAAAGCTTCAAGATGAGAAATCTCTTTGTTGATTTAGAGTTTTCTTTAACTGGTTTAGGGTTTAGATCTGATTTTAGGGTTCAAAAAACGTAGTTTAAGGCTTTGAAAATATGGTTTTAGGGTTAAAAAAATTAAATTTTTGGGGTTATAAAATATGGGCTTAGATTTACATATTAATTATAAAATGTACGAATATGCTACGATGCAGTGATGGATTCAGAATTATTCTCAATATGTTTCCATTACAATGGACATTTTGAGTTGAACCATAATAAATACCCAGGGGTGTGACTAAAATCATTGAGAATTGTGATCCAGATATAATGAGTGTGTTAGACTTGGAGGATATCATGGATTTGGATTTATGATCATTCAAGTTTATATTATATTGTCCCCGGCGAAGAATTTAATGAAGGTTTAGTTAAGATAATTAATGATCGAAATGTGATTGATATGGTGAAATTGGTTGGCACAGTTCGGTGTTATGAATTTATGGTTGAGCATGACACGTCAAATGTTGTGTTCAAATTAGGGATGAAATTCAAAGATTGTACTGAGTTCAAAGATGATGTTAGTGTTGGTAGTCGTGGCGGAACCGTGTGGTGCGTGACCATTTTAGAATTAATTTTTTAATAAAATCAAAACTTTTAATAAAACAAAGTCGCGCAACGCTACGATAACCAATTTTTTTTTTATTGAAAACTCATTTTCAACCAGTCAGGATCCATTATATTCTTTGTATATTAAATCTACAACATACAAGGTTAGGAGTCGTATACCTCTTGTAGTCTAAATGAAGTGTCCTCGCGAAAACAATCGATTCTCCGTTCCTATGAAATCGTTCCAATGATCAGCAGACTTCGAGATCTACACCAAGATCTTCCAAGTCAATTCTCAATGCACTAGGACGTGTGTGTGCAAGTAGAATATAACGAAGACACTTTTCTGTCTCTAAATGTACTCAACACATGAGATCTAAAGATTTTACTGAGAAATTTTGTGAGACGATTCTCTAAAAGAATATGCTGATCATTCTTTTAGAGAATTTGGTTAACTCTTAATCGTAAATTTTTTTTTTCGAGAATCGTGTTGTTCTCTCAACTCTTGATTGATCAACTAGTTCAACTCAATCAATTGATTGAACTATTGAATATCTTAGGCCCTCAGAATAATATCTGTATATTTTTCTTGATAATGAGGCATAAGATAATTTGAATAATTAAAATAATATTTAATTATAAAATTATCAATGGCACTGAGACCCATTGCTATTGTGCACATCTGCAGTACAACATGCCACTCCAATGTGCCATGAGGGAGCATAGTGCCTCACGACACTGTTGCATATCGACTACTTGTTGGGGGTTATGCCCTCAAAACATATGTGTTGACATTTAGATATGAAATTTAAAGAAGATTATATTTTTTTTATAATTATTCTTTTAAATTATTGTTGAATAATTTACATAAATATATAAAAATTACATATCCATTAAGAGACTATGATCTTGTATTAGTACGAGATGATTAATGTGACGCCCTGATCCCGAGGGTTAAATATACATGTAGTTTCACAATTTTGAAATCTCCAAATCGAAACAAACCTTAATTTTGAGAAAATTTCCAAATTGAAAATTTTGTAATTTACCCATGATGGGAAGAACCCTGACCTTAAATAGCGGAAGCATTAAACTTATCCATGATCGGAATCTTAATCATAAAATAGCGGAAGCGAAAAAGTGTCTTAAATGCATAATTAATAAAATCTCAAAAAACTGAATTAAATTATGAAATATCGTCAAAATTTGAAATTCATAAATCATGAAACTTTCACTTATCATAATTCGTAGAAAATCATACCGTAAAATAACCTACTAGAATAACTAAGTTTAACAGAAAATGTTTTCCTAAGTTTTTAATCAAATCATAAACTGAAAACATAAATTCATCTAATCTAACTGGTTATGGCAGTCTCCCACTCATGCTGCTCACCATCACCACCTGCATCATAAATAATTGTGAGGGAATGAGTATTTAAAATACTTAGTAAGCAAACTCACATAATAACATACATCCACATGTCATAAATGCAATCATGACATAACATAACTGGACTTGACATATAACATAAATGCAATAAAGTAACGTACTTGATCATGACATAACAAAACTGAACTTGACATATAACATAAATGAAATAAAGTAACGTACTTGATCATGACATGGCTTAACATAGCACGCAGATAACACGTGTCTCAAACAGAATCATTTAACAATCTTAATCATATCTTGGCTTGTCATATCCTTTAGTTAACAACCTAATCAGAACTGATCACACGTTAACTGAAACACATCATGACGAATTGGGCGACGAAACAGATGGCACACATCGGGCGACGAAACAGATGACACTCATTGGGCTATAGAACAGATGGCACTCATAGGTGATGAAAAACGTGAACAGATGGCACCTCATGAGTGATGAAAAACATTAAAAGATGACACCCAATGAATGACCAAAACATGAACAGATGACACCCTATGTGTGGCGAAGCATGAATAGATGACTCCCCATTCGTTGAACAGAACATAACGTGAACAATCCTGATTTCTTGTTAACTAAAGGTCATGCTTAAGTTCATATTTTGCTTAAATACCACTTAAATGAATTAGCCTCATAACTTGCAGAATCCAACGTATGACAATAATTAATCATATAATACATACTGATACATATAACAGAATCAAACATGATAACGCACTATGCAAAATCTGTCATACTCAGACATTTATCTTATGATAATCACATTAATAACTGAACAAAAATCAATTACCAAAGTGTTAACCAAAATATAATAATTATCAAAAAATAGATAAACAGATAATAAATACATGATACAAATATAACATCAGAGTCATATCGTTATATAAGTCAATTTACCCAAACATATTTATGAAAGTAACATGCTTATAGACAATTAAAGCTGATGAGAATAACACATGTAAATTCACTTACACAAGCATATATATATATATATCACACATGGGTCACATTACGATATAATTTCACTTACACAAAGCATATACATTTATAACAACGAGAGTCACATCGTTATATAAGCCACTTACACAAAGCATATACATTTATAACAACGGGAGTCACATTATCATGTAAGCCCACTTACACAAAGCATATACATTTATAACAACGGGAGTCACATTATCATGTAAGCCCACTTACCTGAAGCGGAAGAATGAATTGAACAAATAATGACCTGAAATCCCAAAAAAATATAATCACTAAATTATTTTGAAATAAAATAATATAAACACATTTTTAATATCATAAAATAGAAAATACAGATTTAATTAAAACAGTGCAGAACTGTCAGAATGAGGTCAGAAAATAATATATCAGGTCCAGAGTCAAAAGATAAAGCTTCGGGTCAAATGGTTCAGATCGGGCTGGTTCGGACCAGTCTGGTTTGATTTTATCTGATGGATCGGTTCAGACCGGTCCGAGTAGGCTGAACCGATTTGGTTCATGGTGAACTGGTTCAGGGCCGAGCAACTGGTTGCAAAACAAGTTGTAGAACAGAAAACACAGCAAAACCAGTTGCAGAACATAAAACACGAGAAACAGGGAGGGGAAGAGAGAGAGAGAGAGAAAATGAGAAGGAGAGAGAACGAAGAGGGGAAGAGAAACAATGAGGGAAACTGACAGGGGAAGAGAGAAAGGGATGAAGAGAGAAGTAGAGAGAGATAGAGATAGAGAAAGAAACATAAGGTGAGAGAAAGGGAAACAGAGGGAAGGGAAAATGGGGACTCGGTGATAAACCACCGGTGATGGCAGAAGCAAGGGGAGAGAGAGAGAGATAGAGAGAGAGAAGAAGGATTCAGAGAGAGGGATGTAGAGAGAAACATAGAAAGACAGAGACAGAGAGAGAGAGAGAAAACAGAGGGTGAGAGAAAGGAAACATAGGGAAGGGGAAAGGGAGCCTCGATGATAAACCACCGGTGATGACAGAAGAAAAGGGAGAGAGAGAGATAGAGAGAGAGAGAGAAGAAGGATGCAGAGAGAGTCAGAGAGAGAGAAAAATGAGAGAGAGAGAACGAGAAGTGAAAAACAGAGAGGGGAAGAAACAGGGAGAGGAAGACGAAGCAAGGACGAGAGAGAGAGACAAAACAGAGAGAGAAAGAGATTAAAGAAAGAGAAGAAGATTATCAAAATTCAATTAGACAGAGACCAACGAAGGAGAAGAGTTGCTGGCTGCAGGTTGCTGCGCGGGGGAGGAGAGGCTGCGAGGGGGAGGAGAGGGCTGTGAAAAAGAAAGTGTTGTTTATGAATATATATATATATATAATAAGTTAAAGGTTGGTTTAGGGTGTATATGTATGTAGTGTGAGTGAAACTCAATTGAGGGTTGAGATTGCTTGATCAATGATAAAATAGGGTTAGGGTAATACTAGGGTATACATAAGTATATGGTGTGAGTGAGCAATAATTTTATAATATAAATTAAAATTCTTTTAAAATTGAATAATTGAAATTTAAACTAAACCATATATAAATAAAATTATTTTACCAAAATTACAAATAATCACTTTTTAAAATCAAATTTTAATTTTATCTTTGAAATCAATTTTACAAAAATATCCATTTACGAAGAGTCGGGATATTACAATTAAGATCATAGATAATGAATAAAATTGTCAGCAAAATATTAAAGTATGAAATCTTTAATGAATGGTTGTTTGTACGTATCACTAAGCATTATGATGCGTGTGATCTAAATCTGGATAATTGATGTAGATAGATATCTTAGTGAATGTACTTTATATAATAAGATTATATAGACGAACGATGTGAATTAATATCTTTATTAACGTGTCGCTTATCATAAAGATTTAATACACATTAATTTGATGATCATATGTAGATCAGTCTGAATTTTGAGTAGTCATGAACTTCTATTCATGTCTACTGGATCTTTTGATTCACTCGTTAGAGTCTGTTTGTTACTAAGGCTAGTGACCTTTGTTTTGGAGATTCAGTGATGTGGATGGCTGGGGACATAATCTTACAAGATTTAGAATATAAGCTTTTCTAACATATCGTATATTGGTTTTCTGAAGTGTTAATTTTGAAACTGAATGGTTATTGAGCTCAAATTTATATATAAGATTATAAATTAGTCATTCACTAGTGGATTAATGGTACTTAATGATCAAGAGGTAATTAGAAGGGTAAAATGATAATTTTGACTAGTTTTAATTTACGAACCAATAATTGGAGGACAAAACTATATGAAATGATTACGTCAGTGGACTACATGAGAGTATCTCTGTAAATACATTCTATAATCTCGAAGAGTGCGATTTTAAATTTATAGTGAAGTAATAATGAAATTAATAAATAAGATTATTTAATTAAAGAGTTTAATTAATAATCTAGTTTATTGGAGTTTAAGATTATAGGTCCATGGTCCCCAAGTCACCTCTATACTACGCTGTCTAGGAAGTAGGGTGTGAGTATTTCAGGACATGAGAAAAGCACTGACTTGCAAAAGGTGTTTTTATCTGGGGCAAATACATAATTATGAGATAATTATATGTAATTAATTAATTAAATTATTTATATATTTAAATATAATTTTCTGAAATTAGATATATATATATATAATTATCAAATTTTTAATTATTGATAAGTGAGACAGAATATCTAAGTTGTGAAATTAGATAATTAAATTATTATTAGATAATAATTTAAATCAACTAAATCTGTTATTTCTAAAATAATAGATAAGTAGTTGATAGGGATAATCAGATATATTAATTTTGAATTAACTGATATCTAGATAATTATCTAATTAAAATAAATATTTAATTCACAGTAATTACCACGTGTCAATCACTGATAGGATATTAGAAATTGACATGAACTACTATGGTGCTGTGAGCCACTGTGCTAGCTCATGGCACACTGCAATACCATGTGACACTGTAGTTGTGCACAATTTGAGTGAGTCTCACTGTAATTGGTTGTTTTATAATTAAATATTATTTTAATTTATTCATTATCTAGAATATATATTGATGGCCTGAGTGGTTGAAAGAAGATGAATTAGGAGTTGATTAAACGTTAGAGAGATTTTCTTCTGTGATTAAACGTTAATCAAATCTCTAAAAGGATAATCATCACATTTTTTAGATAATCGTCTCACTAAAGTCATTCTCAGTAAATCTCTAGTCTCATGTGTTGAGAACATCTAGATACCGAAAAAGTGTCTTGTAATATTCTACGTGTCCACACATGTCCTAGTGCGTTGAAGATTGACTTGAAAGATCTTGATATGGATTTCAGAGGTATATGATTCATAATCTTGTATGTTGTAGATTTAACTTATAAATATATAACGGATCCTTACTTGTTGAAAAAGAGTTTTTAATAAAAAAATTTATTTAGTTATCGTGGCGTTGCACAAGTTTTGTTTTATTAAAAGATTCAATTTTTATTAAAAGTTTAATTTTTTTTAAAAACGCCACTCGCCTCCAAGCTTCCGCCGCTGCGCACACGCCTAGACGACCAACACTACTATAGTGCCACGTGACACTACAATATTCCATTTCAATCTCTGATACTCAATCAGTGATTGACATGTGGCAATCACTGTGTATTAAATATTTATTTTAATCAAATTTAATATCTAGATTTTAGTTAATTCAAAATTAATATATTTGATTATCCCTATCAATTAAATTATCTGTTCTTTCATAAATAACATATTTAGTTGATCAAAATTATTATATGATAATAATTTAATTATCTAATTTCATAAATTAGATATTTTGTCTGACTTATGGATAATTAAAAAAATCGATAGTTATTTATATATGTATATTAATTCAGAAAATTATATTAATGTATATAAATAGTTCAATTAATTAATTTTTAATTAACTAATCACACATAATTATCTTATAATAATGTACTTGGCCTAGAATAAAAATTCTTTTGCAAGTAAGTCATTTTCTCATGTCCTGAAATATTCTCACTCTAGACTGCGTAGTATAGAGGTGACTTGGGGACATTGACATACAATCCTAAGCTCCAATAAATCAGATTATTTATTGAACTCTTTAATTAAATAATCTTATTATTAATTCCATTATTATCCCACTATAAATATGAAATCGCACTCTTAAATATTACAGTAGGGGTGTTCAAAACTGAACTGAATAGAAGAAAAAATGGTCGGTTCTTTATGTATGTTTGGTTCGGGATTTGGTGGTTTGAAACCAAACCGAACCAAAACTTTAAATTTATATGATTTTTTAATATATAATTTCTTATAAAATCGAATCGAACCGAACCGAAGCAAAACTTTAATTATATATATATTTTTCAATAATATCATTAAAAAAATATTTAAAAAAATATTTTTAATTAATAATATCAAACCGAAACTCACGGTTCGGTTAGTAATCACGGTTTAGTTCGGTTCTGTTTTGTCACCGAACCGTGAAAACCCATTGATTACATATTGTATTTATAGAGTATTTTCATGTAGTCTACTGATATAATCGCTTCACGTAATTCTGTCCCCCAGTCATTGATTCATAAATCAGAACTAGTCAAAATTACTATTTTACCCTTCTAATTATCTTTTATTCTTTAAGTACCATTAATCTACTAGTGAATTACTAATTACTAATTTTATTATAAATTTGAGCTCTATAACCATTTAGTTCCAGTTAACACTTAAGGGAACCAATATACGATCCGTTGGAAAAGCTTGGATTCCAAATCATGTAAGATCATGTTCACAGCCATACATATCACCGAATCTCCAAAACAAAAGTCACTAGCCTCTTTTCCAAACAAACCTTAACGAGTGAATCAAAAGATCTAGTAGACATGCATATGAGTTCATGACTATCCAGGATTCAGACTGATCTACATATGCTCATCGAATTGATGTGTATTAAATTTTTATGATAAATGGTACGTTGATAAAGATATTAATTCATATTAGTCCAATAATATATAATCTCATTATATAAAGTACATTTACTAAGATATCTATCCACATCAATGAT
The DNA here is from genome assembly GCA_003255025.1 of Datisca glomerata. Taxonomy (NCBI): domain Eukaryota; kingdom Viridiplantae; phylum Streptophyta; class Magnoliopsida; order Cucurbitales; family Datiscaceae; genus Datisca; species Datisca glomerata. Next base: position 541,030 of record QANY01013337.1, on the reverse strand, counting down.
CTGGATTTAGATCACATGCATTCATAATGTTTAGTGAACTCTACTAGCAACCATTCATTAAAGATTTCATATTTTAATATGTTGCTGACAATTTTATTTTTTATTTATGATTATAATTCTCTCATACTAATACAAGATCATAGTTTCATTAATATACATGGAATTTTTAGATATTTATATAAATTATTCAACAATAATTAAAAAACAATTATAAGAAAAATGTAATCTTTATTAAATTTCATATCAACATGTCAATACACATGTTTTGAGAGCTTAACCCCCAACAATATCCCACTTGCCCTAAAGAAAATATGACATCTCTTTTAATCCCATGTTACGCACATGACCCTCAAACAACTTCATAGGAAATGTCTTGGTAAATGGGTTAGTCAGATTCTGATCCAATGTTATCTCTATAACAGTCAGAGCCAGATTCTGATCCAACGTAATCTTCATACGAGTTTGATAATCTCGGTGTATGACCCAGGCGTCGATTTGCTACTATCCTTATCTAATTCCTAATCAGTATATCCAGTGCGATTTAGATCTCCACCTGAACAAACAAGCATACAGTCTCTCGTTCTTCTAAGATACTTGAGATTGTGCTTTAGTGCAATCCAGTGTTTCAAACTTGGATTGGATTGATAACGACTGACAATTCCTACTGCATAACAAATGTCTGGTCTCGTACATAACATGACATATATGGGTGTTCACAGTTTAGTTCGATAATAAAACTGAACCGAACCGAACCGTGAATGCTAAAAGAACTGAACTGTGAGTTTCGATTTGGTTTGATTCGGTATCATTGATTAAAAATAATTTTTAAATGATATTATTGAAAAATAATTATAAAATCAAGAACTTGTTTCAGTTTGGTTTTATATGAAATTATATATAAAAAATAAAAAATAATATTAATTTAATATTTCGGTTCGGTTCAAAAATTACCAAAATTCTGAACTGAACCGAAACATTGGTTCAGCAATAACACTGAATCGAACCGAACACATATAGAGAACCGACCGAACTAGTCATTTTCAGTTCGGTTTGGTTCAGTTTGATTTGAACACCCCTAATGGAATACATGAGACTTCCAACAGGTGAAGTATAAAGAACCTTTCTTATATCCCCTTGCACTTGAGGTTTCTTAGGACATTGTTCCTTGGAGAGGACAGTATCATGTTTGGTCAGTAGTTGATCTTTCTTGGAATTCTTCATAGAGAATCTCTCCATCACCTTATCAATATAAAATGCTTGAGAAAGTGCCAAGAGCTTATTCGTTCTATCTCTTATGATTTGGATGCCCAGAACATAGCTCGCTTCTCTCAAATCTTCCATTTGAAATTTCTCAACTAACAACTTCTTTACCTTTGATAGAGTTTCTACATCATTTCCAATGAGTAGAATATCATCAACATAAAGAACTAAGAAAACCACTATCTTATCTTTGATGTATTTATAAAAACAGGTTTCGTCAATATTTTGCTCGAAGCCATAAGTCTTTATAATCTCATCAAATGTAAGATTTCAAGATCTAGATGCTTGCTCTAATCCATAAATGGATTTAAACAACCTGCATACTTTCTAATCTTGTCCTTTTTGTACAAACCCTTCTAGTTGCATCATATAGTTATTTTCTTCAAGAGAGCCATTCAGAAAAGCTGTCTTGATGTCCATTTGACATTTCTCATAGTCAAAACTAGCGGCTATGGAAAAAAAGGATACGAATGGATTTCAACATGGCCACATGGGAGAATGTCCCTTCATAATTGACTCTCTCCCTTTGTGTATATCCGTTTACTACTAATCATGCCTTGAAAGTTTCTACTTTCTCATCTGCTCCTCTTTTCTTCTTGAAGATCCATTTACATCCAATAGGCCTGACATCTTCAGGTGGATCTATAAGTTTCCAGACGGAATTGGAATACTTAGATTCCATTTCCTAGTTCATGACTTCCTACCATTTCTCATTTTTAGGATCATCCATTACTTCTTCATAAGATAATGGATTGTCCCTATCAGTATCTAACACTAGGACATGTGCTTCTAACTTGTAGGGAACTGGTTATATCACAACCCTCCCACTACGACATTGAACCGGGGTTTCCTTTGCATAAACTGTGGTTTCTCTGGTTTGTCATTTATCAGTATGAATTGAAGGTGGTTTGATCTCATCAGCCGCTAATTCCACGAGAACTACTTTGCTATAAGGTTTGTAGTTTTCCATATAGTCGTATTCAAGGAAGGTTGCATTTGTTGACACAAGCACCTTTTGATCCTTGTGACTATAAAAGTACACATCTCTAGTCTCTAGAGTATAGCCTACAAATATGCATACATCATACCTTGAGTCTAACTTTTCAGACTTGGGTCTAAGGACGTGAGCCGGACACCTCCATATACGGAAATGACGCAAACTAGGTTTGGAGTCATTCCATAATCCTAAAGGCGTCTTTCTTACAGCCTTAAAGGGCACTACATTCAAAATGTAAGTTGCCGTGTGTAGTGCATGTCCCTAAAATGTAAGTGATAGTGATGAGTAGCTTAACATCGACCTAACCATATCCAATATGGTTCGGTTTCTCCTCTCTGCAACTCTATTTTACTATGATGTTCCAGGTGCTGTGAGTTGGATATGATTCAACACTCTAGCAAATAATCATTGAATTCTAAATTCAAGTATTCACCGCCTTGATAGGATCAAAGGGTTTTCAATGATTTACCTAATTGCTTTTCAACTTCAGTTTTGAAGTCTTTAAACTTTCCAAAAGTTTCAGAATTTTTTTGTGTTAGGTAAGTATAAAAATATCTTGAGTAATCGTCAATAAAAGTGATGAAATACTCAAACCCACCTCTAGCTTGTACATTGATCGATCCACAGACATCACTATGTACTCGCTTAAATGGTTCTTTGGCTCTTTGGCCCTTTCCAAAGAAAATGTCTCTTGGTCATTTACCTTCTAGACATGATTCACAAACAAGAAGAGTTCCAACTTTAGTTCTCCCAAAGCACCATGCTTTGTTAACCTGTTTAAACTATATAGATTAATATGTCCCAACCTAAGATGCCAAAGATATTTGTTATTATCATCATGAGAAACTCTTTGTCATTTGTTACTTTTAGGTTTTGCTACTTTAATTTATTTAGAATTATTTAACGTACGTTCAGTCAATTTAAGCATATACAGTCCGTTTATAACTTTTGCATGACAAATATTGATTTCATTCTTAAAAATAATAAACTCTTTATTAATAAAAGAAACTTCAAATAATTGTTCTTGCAAAAATGAAAGAGAAATCATTTTTTTTGAAAATCCAGGAATATAATAACATTGTCAAAACTAAATAATTATATCCGAAAAGTAGACGGATTATCTCTAATGTTTTAGCTAACATGAGCACACCAGTGCCAACTCTCAAAATGACCTCGCCATTAGCCAACGCCCTTGACGAATCAAGCATCTGCAAAAAAGAACATACATGGTTAATGGCTCCTGAATCAAGTATCCAGGATGACAAATCATATTCCACTAAACAATCTTCAAGTACAAGTAAATCATATTTACCTTTCTTTTTCTGCTCGGAGAGATACTTGTTACAGTTTCTCTTCCAATGACCTTCAATCCTACAATGGAAACATTTTCCCTTGGGCATGCTGTCTTTCTTGTTCTTCTTGGCTTTTGGAGATGTCTTGGCTTTCTTCCCTTTATTGTTCTTACCCTTGTCCTTTCCATTGATCTTCTTCCTCTTGTTACTTTTAACAATGGAAGAAGGCTTTTTCTCGACAACTTTACCTCGCCCTCTTTAGTCATTCTAAGGTTGAGTGACTCAAAAGTCTGTAAATCATTCAACAATTGGGTCATGTTGAATTGTAATTTGTTTATAACATAGTTGGTTGTGAACGCAGAAAAAGTTGGTGTGAGCGATATAATGCTAACTTGAGTCCGCTCATCAATGGTCGCCTCATGTACTTTTGCTTCGTGCATTATGTTGATCATGTTCAAAACATGTTCTCCCACATAAGTATCATTTCTCATCTTAGTTGTCATATAGCTCCTAGTGGCCTCATGATGACTTTGATCAGACTGCTGCCCAAATATCGCCTGTAGAGATTCCAAAATCTTAAGGCAGTCTCCATGCTTTCATGCTTGGTTCTCAGAACATCATTCATGCTCACAAGCATGTAGCACTTCGTCTTGTTGTTTGATATGATTCAAACATCATATTTGTCCCTAACATTATTAAGAGTATTAGTAGGGGGCTCCTCAGGACATTTCTCAGTAAGAACGAACTTATAGTTATCACAAATTAACATTAAGTTCATATTTGATTTCTAATGTACGAAATTATCACCATTCAATTTTTCTAGAGCGAGTAAAGCAGTAACATGGTTGTCCATGGTAGACATAATAATGATAACTGAAATTTAAAACATAAAAGATTAAATATAATTGATAAATATCTATAACTCAAAAATTAAACGTGATGTATGAATGCAACATAATAAACTTACAAAATTAAACATTTACGAATCACGATAAAACAACCCAATGATTAATGTGCCGTCTTAGGGTCACAGATTAACCTCAAACTGTCTATGAAACATTCTCATCCTTATTAATTAAAATGTAAAATATCTCATATTTTATTTTTTAACAATAATATATCGCTTGTTTGGTCAAGTCATAAATATCCACAGAAAGCTTAATTGTGACTTTATATGAGTGTAACCCATTATTTCGGATTCCATCACTTGGTTTAGAATATGCCACCTTAGAGTCGGTCAAAACTAAACTACATAGCTTCCTCCTATCTTCTTATGAAGTCCAACGTTGGTATTGGTACAGCTTGAAACCTTCCTTAGGGGAATGAAAACAAAGCCATCTCGAGCCCCTCACGGTGTTGTACTAATAATGGAGACCGTAGGCTATATTGATATGTCAACATTCTCCCACTCACTATTTTAGGATTATGGTTTTCATGTTAACTAATTAATTAATTCTAAACTAATTACTAGTTAAAATAACAACCCTATGAATTTTTAATAATCAGTTATGTCAATCTCATTGGTCTAAGTTCATTTAACATTCTAAAGCGTTTTAGGTGAATTTAGATTAACTAATTAAGTATATTCATCAAACTTTAATAAAACTCTTTTACTGAAGTCGGTTATTCTAAAAGTTACTATAGCCCTTAGTGTGATGTGATTGTCAAGTTTTAACTAATTAAAATATAACAGTTTACATGCAATTGATTTCATAAAACAATACATATAAATATATTATGAAAATCCTAATAAATTATGTTTTTATAGATGAGATGCATGATTAAATAAAATTGTGTGAGATTTTCATGTATGACATGTGATCGACTAATGCATGGACATGTTATCAAACATAACATTTAAAACAATTATTTATTAATTAAATAAAATAATAATGGGTCGAGTGACTATTGAGTATTTCTAGATTACAACTCTTGAAATAAAGAAATAAAATTACAAAGCGAACATCAAGAATACATATTTCCCAAATATTGCCTTCTCCTCTTGATGTCCATCTTCATAATCTCCAAGTTTTGAACAAAATTCTATTTAATTAAAAAAATTTCTTAATTAAAATTAATTTCTATAATTATCCTTTTAAAATAGTTGATTTTGACTTCATCAAAGAAACACTTTATTTGATTTGGTCAAACTTAGATCAAACCCAATCAACCTATTAATTTATAATTTTCATAAAATTAAAAATCAATAATTAATTATCAAACCCTATGATAGTAGGGTTGGTTGGTATCATGGTTTGTACGAAACTTCCCTAAAAGAGATAACAGTTATCACCGACGACAGTACTCTCCTATCGCCGGCCACCACTGCCGCCACCAGTCCCATTGCTGGCAGCCGTCGGCCGCCACTGCCGGAACAGTATTTTTCGGTATGTACAGTAGTTTTTCTGTGAATAGTAAGCCTCCACCGTGAACAGTAATTTCGTCATTCGTCTCGTGCGTTCTTCATCTTCTCCCGTTTAGAATAATTACAATAATATTCAAACTAAAATACAAAAATTCCTATACCCCAAAATGACTTACACAAGATCTAAGGAAAAAAATTAAAGAACAAAGTCTAACCCAATAATCACCGTACGATTAACGATCCATTATTTTTCATAGATTAAAAAACATAACCATCCTTTCATTCATACATATCTCATATTATATGAATAATACAAGAAAACACACACAACATTTAAGATATAAATACATAAAAAGACCGCTTTGATACCACTTGTTGGTCGTCGAGACGTACGCGTGGCGGAAGCGTATGATGTGTAGCTATTTTAAAATTAAATTTTTAATAAAATCACAACTTTTAATAAAACAAAATCGCGCAACACTACGATAACCAAATTTTTTTATTGAAAACTCATTTTCAATTAGTCAGGATCCATTATATATTTGCATATTAAATCTACAATATATAAGGTTATGAATCATATCCCTTGTAGTAGTCTAAATCAAGCATCCTAGCGAAACCAATCGATTTTTCCGTTCTCAAGAAATAGTTCCAGCGACCAACAGACTCTAAGATTTACACCAAGATCTTCCAAGTCAATTCTCAACGCTCTAGGACGTGTGTGGACACGTAGAATATAACGAAAAAACTTTTTTATCTCTAGATGTACTCAACACATAAGATCTAGAGATTTTATGAAGAAAAACTTTTGTGAGATGATTCTCTAAAAGAATGTGATGATGATTCCTTTAGAGAATTTGATTAACTCTTAGATTAGAAAATTAGGACCAAAATATTTTTCTATCTTAACTCTTTTACTCCTTCTTGGTTCTATCTCGACTTCCTCATCTTGGTCCTGATTATTTTTTTCATCAATAGTTTCAAGAAGTCTTTTTAATGAGCTTGGCTCTTCCTTGGATTTGTAAGGAAATACATGTTCAAAGAATGATGCATTCCTAGACTCCATTATTGTGTTGTTGTGAATCTCAGCATTGCTAGATTCGTACACAAGGAACCGATACGCACTACTATTATTTGCATAACCAATGAAAATGCAATCGACAGTTTTTGGTCATGTCTTCAGCTTTTGGGTTGTAGGTACCATCACTTTAGCGATGCATCCCCATATTCGTAAGTATTTATATGAACATTTTCTATCTTTCCACAATTCGTCTGAGGTCTTATCCTCTTTCTTTTTGGATATCTTATTCAAAAGATAGTTAGCCGTCAACAATACATTCATAATTTATTTCAAGGTATGATTTTTATGCTTAGCAACACTATTAGACTAAGGTGAATAAGGTGTTGTGGTTTCATGTATAATCTCATGTTGAGCACAAATTTCAACAACAAACGACGATTAATACTAACCACTTTGATCATTTCTTAGCACCTTAATTTTCTTGTTAACTTGATTCTCAACTTTATTTTTATAGAGAATAAATTTGGCTAGAGCTGTGTCCTTGCTTTTAAGCAAATATACATAACAATATTTTGTGCTATCATCAATAAAAGTAATAGAATACTTATTACCATATATTGTTTGCATAAATTTTAAATCACATATATTAATGTGAATTAAATCAAGTGGTTTGCTGTTTCTTTCAACACTTTGGAATTATGACCTCGTTAATTTTGCCTTGACACAAGTTTCTCACTTGTGATTGAAATTAATATAAAATGTTGGTATATGAACCAATTTAATTAATTTATGCAAAGTATCATACTTAACATGTCTTAGTCTACCATATCACAAGTTAGAAGACTCAAACAAGTAAGCAGAAGAACTAGCTTTATTAGCATTGGATTTGACCAAAGTCATTACATTGACGGGGCGTTACGTTTGAGTTATATACGTGGTAAAGTATGTGGTAAACTTATTTTCTAACATTTTTTCACGTTTGTTTCCAATATCCTCATTTAGTAAGGTAAAGCTATTTAACCTAGTTAAATAACAATTCCACATTATTGATCATTTTCTCACAAATAACTTTCTCAATTCGCTTACCATATTACAACACATCTACACATTTTCCAAAATATCTTTTATTTCTCACATTCCCATAAAAATATCATTATTTATTTGCATTTCTCCCTACTTGATTTGGATATTTTATTTTTCTTGATGACCAAAGCCACACCTAAGGGTCATTAAGAATCTTAATCCCGGAATCTCGCCTGATCTTATTTCAATCCATAACAAATCAAATCTGCACCGTTCTCGAATTTGAAATTTTATCCTGTACCAAATTTGGTCGGGACGGGATTGGGACTTAATATTTTGAATTGCTCATATTTTTCTCCTATCCAATCTCGTCCAAAAATAGTCGTCCCGCAAACCTGTTCCGAGGCTCGTCCAACAAGATTACGATATTCACGTTAATTGAAATGAATGGTATAAAATATTTTATTTAGAAAAATTAAAGTTTCCATAACTCTTCATATATCTATAATATAAAGTTTAAATGATTAAAAATAAACGTGTATATATAATAATAATAATAATAATAATAATTAGTAATATGATTATTATTAAATTCTTTATATAATTTTTCCAACAACTTTACCCACTTCAATTATATCAAGTAAGATAATCTCACTTTATCACTAACTTTTCAACCTAACAACGCTTCACCAAACATGATTATCTGAAAATCTAGTCATCTAATTTCATCATTTAATCTTACTCATCCACTTAACTTTTTCAGTATTCTTATTTAACCCATATCAAACGGCCCCTGAGCTTAAACATTACATTACTCATATAACCCTTACCAACATTCCACTCTTACACAAAATAATTTTCTTTGACTTAAATACCATACGAAATCTATGGTTATTCAGCATGAACCATATACAAGATTCTTCCAGATTTCATGTAAATACAAGAAATTGTTCAGAGTCAATTCCTTCCTAGAAGTTATATTCAAAATCACTTTTCCTTAATGTTTGATCTCAGAGGTGGCTGAGTTTCCCTAAATAGATTTTCTTCATGCTCTATACCCTTGAAGGTAGAGAACATCCCGTGATCAGAACACACATTGAGGGTAGCTCCAGTGTCGATCCACCATTCTTTTAGATTTGATCATACTATGTTAACCTTATAGACCACTGTTGAGAGTTTGGTGTCAGAAACATCTTGAGCAATGTTCTCAATCACATTAGCCTCATTGTTTCTCTTAGGCAATCTACATTCAGAAGATTTGTGACTCATCTTATCACAATTGTAACACTTGCCTTGGAACTTTGGTTTCTTGGAAACCCCTCATTTAGGTCCCAACTTGTTTGGACTCTTTCCTTTGTTGTTGGTCTTTCTGGCGTTGGAAACTTGACCATGCTCAAAATGTTAACCTTTGCTGCAGCAACTGGGTTTGACCCTCTTTTTTCGAATAACCTACTATCTTCTTCGGTTCGAAGTCGAATAATAAGTTCTTCGAAGCTCATTTCCTTTCGTTTGTGCTTGAGATTCTTCCATGCAGGAGTAAATTTCTCAATATTATAAGCCCTTTGAAATGATTCATCTAGCATTATATCCCCAGCATGAATCTCGTGCAAAATAATATGAAATTCTTGCACTTGACTGATCATCGTTTTGGAATCCACCATTTAAAAACCTAGAAGGTGGCCTACAATAAATTTCATGACACGCACATCCTCAGTCTTGTGCTTTGGTTCAAGAGATTTCATAGCTCCTTATTTATTTTCTTGTTAGAGTAAACATTATATAAGGAATCAACAAGATTATTCATAATGTAATTTCTATATAAATAGTCAGAATGTTTCCAAGCATCAATAACACTGATCGTTTGAAAATCTTGCTGATCGTCATTGAGCTTGAGAGCTTCTTCAGTGAAGCATTTTCCCAAATTCAAAATGGTCAAATTGAAGAACATCTTTTGCTGCTACCTTTTGAAATGTAAACTATTAAAGTTCTCAAGTTTCTCCCCATGAGAAATAGGCAGAAGCATCAATGCCATACGGGCCACGGGGATCACAACAGGGTTCGACACACCGAGGTTTGGCATTTGAGCCCTAACAGTAGGGTTCTGCCCTTAGCTTTCAACAGCATTATTCGATACAACATTGTTGTTAGTTTCAGTTGCCATATTTCATATTTGAAATATAAATAAGAAGTATGTTAACACTTTGAAAATTATGCTATTTTTTCGAAGATGAAAATACGCTAACTTTTTAAATATTTTCCAAAACAAACCAAATAATATTTATATAGATAACTGTCAAGACGAATTGGTGGGGTTCTATGACCCAATCCAGGGCCAACTCTCTCGATAATATTCAGTTCCCAGGTAATTAGAGGGACAGATCCTCTTAAGTTCTAATTTTCTAAACAGAACTTCTCTGTATAGTTACTTCTAGTTTTGAAATTTCAGAGAGTATTAAATTATATTTTAGGTTGAAAAACCAAATCAGTTTCCAAAAATCAATTTTTGAACAATATTCAAGTAATACTTTGGGTTGAAAAACCAAATTAATTTTTCAAAAATTAATCATGTAATGGAATAACTTGCATAGCAGTAACTGTTTTAAGATTGTTAGAAATAATGTAATACAAGAATTATGAAATTATAAAACGTAAATAGATCAATTACATCACGTAAATAATGTGAATAATGAAATAACAATGTAAATACAATAGTTACGGATTACGAAAATAACAATGTAAATACAATAATTACATAATGTTCGTAATGTAATTACCGACGTAAAAATTAATCGAACAACGTAACACTAATATAAATTAAGGAGAAATCAAACCGAGTCTTGTTTTCACAGTTTTCTAAAAGTTGATAACGACGTCTGTTTCCAAAGATAAAATAGGTGGAGGCAGTTGAAGAGCACCCAACTTCACCACCTTAACGAGCTGACTTGTCTGAATTCTACCACCAGAGTAGCGACTCACGAGCCAAGACTCGAATTGAAAGTCGAACGGAGGCTAGAACCAAATCGAGACTGAAACCAAACCTGAGACCCAAAACTGAACCTGAGACTAGAATAGTCTTCTCACTAAAACTCGAACCAACTAGCTTCTATGAAGAACAAGAGACTAATAAAGAGAGAAGAGAATAAGCTTTTGCTTTTTGGTGTGAAGAAATGAGAAGGAGAACACCTCATTTTATAGTATTAATGGGGAGAGCCACCATAAATGCTATTTACTCCAAAAAAATGTTTATGGCTTTTATTTAAAAAAATGTTTTGGGTTTTTATTTACATAGAATATTCTATTTAAAGCATATTTTAGTGACTTTTGGGTTTCTTTGGAGAATAAAAAATAAAACTGAAACAAAAAGCAGCCCATATTGGGATGACCCAAGCATCTCTATATATACCACTTGAACATTTTCTTTCTTTTCAATGTGTGATTTCTACAATTCCTACTTGTTTTTTATTCTCATTTACATCACTTTTGGTGACAATTTCTCATTCATCTCAAAGCCTTTACACTTTTACATAGTGGGTCCTATTAAAATTTTTCTCAAAATTGGTCAATGAAAATGCTGTTTAAATACCCAATTTCTAACATATTCCACTACTTTTCTACTTGGTAGTCAAGGATTATGTGCCCATCAACCAAACCACTACAGGGAGTAGCAAAGTAGGTCTCATGCTTCTCCCTAATGGAGTAAATGAGTCGAAACTCATTCAAGTCCAAGTCTAATCCATACAACCTATTCAGGACCTCAAAGCATAAGAAAATTCTTTGAGTGTTGGGAGTAAACTGGGTGAGAGATATCTCATTGTAATTAAAAAACTCTTGAGCAGAGGAGAAACAGGAAAATGAAAAGCCTAAAGCTATATACATTGTCCTAAAAAATAATTCTGCAGGGGACCGGAGAGGATTAGCGTGATCCCCATCATAACAGAAACATGTATTCAAAGTCGCTTGAATACAATCAGCACTGACTTTCTTCCTGTCTTACTCTCAGCTCTCATTTTATTTATATTAGTAGCCATCCTTTACAACAGTGCCAATTAATCCTTCAGTCCAATGTCCACTCCAAATTTTGAACTATCAGTGAACCAAAATCATCACATCCTTCGAAGAAGAAAAGAAAATAAAGAAAAGCGGTACATGCTAGATGAGAATGTTCTAACCCATCATCCGAATTCAAACACAGAGGATCTACATGCTACGCAAATCAAAATCTAACAAATAAACTAAGTGAGGAAAAAACACCTAATTCATAACGAGGATAACTGGATAGTGTCGATGTTTTCACGCTAGCATATAATGTATTTCAGTCCAAGCGAATTCCTAGGTTTTAAAAGTGATAAATGAGAATCACATTTGTGGGAATATATTATTATTATGTTTGATAATACTCAAAAATCTCAATTTCCATATAGAAACTTGGAATTTGACAATTCTTCCTTTTCTTTTGATTGAAAGATTTATTTAAATTGTTTAGGCCAATTTTGTTTTAAACTTTTGCTTAGACCAATATTACGAATAAATGTTATTCATGTTTTTCAGTCAATTAAAGCTTTAATAGTGTGGGATGAAATTAACCAGTTGTCCAATTGATCATTGATATTTAGCTTATACAATCTTGTGTAAAGGATTGGTTCGAAATAAGTAATGTCTCGCTACCTTAATTGAACCAGAGAGATAGAGAAGTTGATGTACAATAAATAATGGAGAAAATTGGGTGAAAAACTTCTGACGTTTGAAAAACTTGGACCATAATATTTAATGCCCATGAAGATAGAGAATACAAGATAGACACTTTGTTGAGGGGTATGAGATCCCTGCCTTAGGTAGGAATAAGCCAAACCCCGAGCATCACATTCCCATATCAGTTTGTGACATTTCGAGTACAAAGCACTGGGATACAAATAAGGTACTCATTTATTTCCCTTATAAGAGTGCATCCTCCTTGCACTTTTAGTGACAATTTGGTTCCAACTATCTGCGTGGTAAAATACACGATAAATTTATTTTCTAACATTTCCTCATGTTTGTTTCAAATATTCTTATTCGAAGTTGAATCTAAAAGACTGATAAAATTGGGGTATCTACGATGGCACAGTGAGAAGCGTGAGTAATGATACATGGGATTCGACCTCGGTCCAATCTCGTAATTCATTAATGTTTGAATCTGATAGTTCATCCATGGTTGAACGTGGTGATTTGGTTAATATTGAATCAACCGACCATGCAATGTAGTTCATGCTTCAGTCGAGTCTTGTGTGTTGGTCAACGCTGATGAAGTTCAATCCACTACAGTTGGATCTTCGCGTCAGAAAAAATTGAATCGAATCGAATTTCCTCCTAGCAAACTCATTCTTTCTGACCTCAATAGGAGTCGTCAATCATATAATCTCCCTTCTTCAGTAGAAATTAGATTAACGTCTTGTTTAGAAAGGCCCGACTCTATATACGATGGATAGGTTTGCTTCAATGAATATTTGTTCAGGTTTGGACTTAGGCTTCCCTTGCCAACTCTTGTTAGGGATGGTTTATCTTTTATTAACCTAGCTCCTTCCCAACCTCACTCTACCTTTCCGAGAATCCTATTATGCTTGATTCTACTTGGTAACTTGTTTGGAGTTAAGATTGAGCTTCCTGCATTGCGTGGTTGTTATACGATATCTAAAGAAAGTCTCGACATATGGTCCCTTAATTGTAAAAGAGGCTCGAAGCTTCTATATGGTCAACCCATTGGTAATTTAAATTGGCAACAATGCTCATTCTTTGTCCGAGATGGTTGAGAATATGGTTCTAACGAGAATCCTACTTAGTTTCACGTTCTGACTCACTGGGGTAACCTAGGTTGAATGTTTTATCTCACTCTGTCTTACCATTATAGTACTTACTTTCAATATTTATCTAACATGTTTTTCTGATAGATCAAGATAACCAGAGTATACATAACTTGAACATCCTTCTTACTGTGCCCGATCGTAGTCTCTGAAGCCTTCTGATAGAGTCAAAGTTGAAAGGTGCAGGATTAGGTGCTCCAGCTGTTGATCACCTCCCATTGTCTGGTAATTTACCTTTTTTAAAGACTTTTTACTCTAAAATGCTCGAACTATGAAAAAGATTTTATGAAGATGAAGGAACTGTGTGCTTCAACAATATGATTCATTCGGTGGCAGAGCATGAATGTTCTGCGTCCAGCGGAGCATGAGGATGCTCCGTCCGTCCGACCGATGAAGCACAAGGATGCTCCGTCCGTCCGTCAGAGCATGAGGATGATGTTGGGATTGGTTGGTTTTAAGATTAATTAAAAAACGTTTGAACCACGAACGGTTCGTGGACGGAATATCAAAAAAATTTCCAATCAACTTATTTAATCAAATTAAATAACTTAAAACTAAACAAGGTGCGATTATGCATATACGACATTAAATGAGAAGATAATGATATGAACAATTTCTTCCCCTATACTTTGTATCAGAGAATTTTCGAACTGGCGGAATTCCTTCGAGCGTTCTTCGTGTTCTTCAAGGTTTGGGATCCGAATCACGCACTTGAATTCCAAGAACGATTTGAGAATTTCACCCCCAACAATACCCGTTAATTTTAAAAATATATCTCACGAGAATTTTGTGTAGAAATTTGAGTGTGGGCTCTCCAAACGATTGAAGAAGAAAAATTGAAAATTTTCTCCTTCAATATAATTTTCAGCGGCAACTGGGAGGGAGGGGTTAAATGTTTTTCTCATTTTGTTTTGTTAACAAGCAACTATATCTTATCCAAGATTAATATGTAATCAGATTGCTATTAGTTATTGATAAAATATATTTTTTGATATTTATAAATATATCCATATATTTTTTAATTGAAAATTCACCCCATATATTCAAAATTGTCAAAAATTATAATATTTCCTAGAATTTGAGTTATATCAAGATTCATCAATCAAACTGATAAATTAATTGATCATTATCAATTAATTAATTTTTTTATTTACTAATTATCCAATAACTAGAAAATAATAAATAAATTAATTTTAATACATATAATCACACTTAACTAATTAAGTGACATCACCCATCACATATAGGTGTAGGAAATATGTCTTGGTACCAAAATATATTTTGATCCAATTTACTTCGTTTCTCTATTCATGTTCTCATGAGCTATTTCTGAAACTGAATGGTATCTCTATTCAAACACCCGGTGAATATATCTTCATAAATTCCTGATATATTTAATCATGATATCATACGACTCAATTATAGGTTCGATGCCAGATCAACTCTAGATTTATGCGCGCTACATTTTCTGTAAGTGTAAATAAACCCTTTTATTTTCACGGTCCACATAATATTTTAACATAATATCCATAATGAATATCAATAACAAGAGAAGAATATAAAATTACCATTTTACTACTCTTGTTATTATTTTCTTAACTCCTTTATTGACTGTGAATAAGAAAGACATAATAGCAAATTGTCTCGTACAATTCCTAAGTCTTAATCAATGACTTAATTCATTGAATACCTAGCCAGGTTAATTTATTCACACACCCATCAATAAAGCATAATGTGATATTTTTACTTTCGTAATCGAACCATGAATTTTCATATTTGTGAATGACGTAACTCTAACTTAATCGTATTACAATCCCAACAGTCGTGGTATTGCATGCCAATTCGAACTCATTCATTTGACATATCAAAGATTGAAAGTAACTAAGTTAAACTACATATTCAAATCAAGATTAAGGTTTTTAGTAAAATACCCTTAAGGTATAACAATTGGATTTAGAGCTTGGTAAACAGTTTTGGATTGTAAACTAATTTGTTACTAGTCTATTCAACAAGTTCATAACATGACTAGGTTAACCGTTTGAGTCTCCACTCTCATGCCCTAAGACTGGCATCCATTGGTTCAACCTAACAGTCACAATCGGATTCGATTGCCCAGTCGATCCTAAGAGTATTTTTATGAACTTTCTCAGAAGAGTTCGTATGGAAACGCCTATGTCTTCACTCTTTGTTCGTTGATAAAAGTTCCAAGACTTCAGTAATTTATAAAAAGACTTTAATTTAAAATAAAATTTTCAATTTATTCATAAGAATCCAAGAATACTAATGTATGAGAAATAATTAATTACAAATAAATAGTCATTACACGCTACTTTATGAACATATTCCAATAATCTCCCACTAGGACTAAAGTAGGCGTGTGCAATCTCTTATCCCCAAGCTGTCCAGATGATCATTAAAAATTTTACTGCTTAAAGTCATCGTGAATGGATCTGCCAGGTTGTTGACCATCAAAATATGCGTAACCACAACGTCTTTTAGCTGAAAAATTTCTCTAATCATGTGATATTTACATTCTATGTGTCTGGATCTCTTATGATTTCTAGGTTCCTTAGAATTTGCTACAGCCCCACTGTTATCACAATAAAGTGTCATGGGCTTGTCAGTGTTTGGAACAACTTCCAGAGTCATCAAGAACTTCCTAAGCCATACAACCTCTTTTGCAGCTTCACAAGCTATCACATATTCAACTTTCATGGTCGAATAAACAATGCAAGATTGCTTGATACTTCTCCATACAACTGTTCCACCATTCAAGATGAACATCGATCCTGAAGTGGACCTTCTAGAATCCTTGTCTGCTTGGAAATCAGAATCAGTATACCTCGTCATATTCAGGTCAGTACCTAAATACACAAGCATATATTTCATTGTTCTCCTAATATACTTAAAGATATGATTGACGAAATTCCAATGCTCGATTCCAGGATTAGATTGAAAACGACTCACCACGCCCACAACATAGCAAATTTCTAGCCTAGTGCAAAACATCACATACATGAGACTTTCTACGGAATCTTTCTCATGTTTTCCTCAGTTTGAAGAGTCTTGGGAGAAAACTCCTTGGAGAGGCCGACTCCCTGTCTAAAAGGAAGAAATCATTTCTTGGAGTTTTACATACTGAAGCGATCTAACACCTTACCAATATAAGATGCTTGAGACAGTGCTAATTGTTTGTCCTTCCTATCTCGAAAGGTCTGAATATCTAAGACAAATGAACACATATCATATTACTTTGCAAGCCAAATCATGACATCACATAATTTTCCTACATCATTCCCAATGAGTAGAATCATCTAAATACAAGCCTAGAAAAATCACCTTCCCTTCGTGTATCAACTTATACACACAGGGCTCGCCCACTAACTGTTCAAAACCATAGTTTTTACAGTTTCATCAAATCTAATATTCTACGATCGTGACGCTTACTTAAGTCCATAAATGGACTTCTATAGTTCACAAACTTTGCCTTCTTGGCCTTTCTCCATGAACCCGTCTAGTTAAGCCATATAAATGCGCTCATCAAAATTTCCAAAAAAAAAACAATCTTGATGTCCATTTATCAGATTTCATAATCAAAGACAGTAACAATGAACAAAAGGGTTTGGTTGGATTTAAGCATGGCCACCAGCAAGAAGGTATCCCCGTATTCTATACCTTCCTTTTGGGTGTAGCCCTTGGCTACTAGCCTAGTTTTGAATGTCTCTACATTCCCATCCGAACCTCTTTTCTTCTTATAGACCCATATGCATCTTATGGGTTTTACCCCTTCAGGAGGATCTACAAGGTTCCAAACTCCATTCGAGTACATCGAATGCATCTCAACGTTCATGGCTTCTTGCCATAAATTTGCTTCAGAATTTGCCACAGCCTCTGAGTAGGAGACATATTCATCAATGTCCTTATCAGAGACAATTGTCAAAGTTTCTCCACAGGGCATATATCTCTCAGGTTGTCTCATAACCCTCCCACTACGTCGAGCCTCCAAAGGTTCTGGCTTCTGTCGTGGTTCTTCCGTTATTGAATCAGAAATAATTTCTGATTGGGGAGTCGGTGTCCTCCCACTCAATAATTCTTCTAACACAACTCTACTTTTCGGCTGTACACTTTTATTGTAATCTTATTCAAGAAAATGAGCATTCATGCTAACGAATATTTTAGGATATCCTACGAACATGCATAATTTTGAACGACCAGCCAACTTGCATGTGTTCAATTTTTGAACATGTGCTGGGCACCCCCATATTTTAAATGGTTAATAGATAACTTCTGTCCATACCATCTTTCATATGGTGTACAAGGCACCATTTCGATGGAGCTTGGTTTAGAACATATGCCGCTGTTTCTAAGGCATATCCCCAGAAGGAATCTGGGAGGGATGAGTATCATGGTTCTATCATATCTATAAGAGTTTGATTCCTTCTCTTTGACACACCATTTTGCTGTGGCGTACCAGGTGTTGTAAGCTGCGAAAGAATACCTTCTTCCTTAAGAAAGTCTTCACACTCTCCTAGCAAGTTTCTCCACCACGATCGGGTCGTAGTGTTTTTATTTGTTTTTCTAATTACTTTTCAACCAAGGCCTTATACTCTTTGAACTTTTCAAAGATTTTAGACTTTTGACGCATTTGATAAACATGAACAAAATGTGAGTAGTCATCAGTGAAGGTTACGAAATATTCATAACCTCTTATTGCTTGGGTATTCAATGGCCCACATACATTACTATGTATGAGTTCAAGGCATTGAGTTTCTCTTTCACCTTTTGTTGAAAAAAGTCTCTTGGTCATTTTGCCTTCAGTACATGATTTGTATGTGGGTAGTGATCCCACAATTAAAGTTTGCAAATGACCATTATTCACAAGTCTTTGAACCCGTTTAGATCCCAACCCTTTGAGATACTCTAGACAGTTGCGTTTCCAATGATCAGCAGCTCCACAATGATGACACTTGTCTTTCGACTTGTTTACTCTCACGGTGCTCTTGCCTTTGCCAACTCTCAGCCTCTGCTTCCTCACCTTCCTTGGACATTTCTCTATATTTTTCTTAGAGCCAGTGGTGGAAGACTTTCTTTCAGTAAAGTTAGCCTCTCTAGACTTCCTCTTGTCCTTCAGAAACAGAGTCTCAACAGCTTGCAGCTCTTTTATGAGTTCAGGAAGTGAGTTTTTCAGCTTATTCGTCGAATAATTAAGCATGAAGTTCTCAAAGGAACTATGAAAAGTCTCTAGGATCATATTCACCAGAGTCTCACAATATACCTTAACACCTATGATCTCCATCTCATTAAGATAACTTATGATCAACATCATATGTTTTCTGACAAGGGTTTCAAGTTTCATCATGCAGTTCATGAAGTTGCTGACAACTGTCTGTCTGGCTTGATGAACGTGATCTCCAAACATTAAAATGATGTTCAACATCATATCAGTGGCAGTCTTAAGGTTCTAATGTTGTTGTTGCAACACATTGCTCATAGATGCCAAGATGTAACATCTGGCGATCTCATCAGAACACAACCAAGAAACATAAGCATCATTTTTCTCTTGAGTCGATTCAACAATATACTCAAGGGGACAAAGGGTAGTGAGCACGAACTTGTGCTTTTCTACCATTAGCACGATATCTAGATTCCGCTTCCAATTCACAAAATTTTCACCAGTAAATTTATTCACGTTAAGAATAGTAGAGAGATGGGATAACGACATGATTACTAAAAAGAATAAATAAAGTGGTATAAATAAATGCTCAATCATTTATGAAAGTATAATGGATGATGTAACTACTTAAATATTTAAAAATCCATCAAAAAATATTTCCTCTATGATGTTATGATAAACAACGATAGCTTGTCTCATCGACGGATGAAGTCTAAACTATCTTCTATCGCATCAAGACTCTTCTCGTTTGGTTAACGCTCAAATATCTCTACATCTAGCTTAACCAATAACCAATGGTTTTAGTCACCTTGGCCCCATTGACTAGCCCATAAGTGAGGATTCCAATGGGCTTCAGTCTAAGTGTTTAACCAACATATCGACTCATAAATGTGCTATGGACTAACAGTCCGTTTATGGGACGACCCTGCCCCACCAATTCTTTTAGAATTCTAAGCTTCTCAAGCAACTCGATGACTCAAAGTGACACGACTCTAAAGTTTCTCCCATTGAAGACAGGACCGCTATGGGCTGTTCTCAACCATTCCTCATGGCAAGATCAAGTTCGCGTTGGAGACCTTAGGAACGTTTCAATGTAAACAACCCTCCCACTTAATTTTTGAAAAACAAACTTCAAATTTTTGGTTGTTTTTCAAAACACAACTTTTATTAAGTTGCAAAATGTGATGAAATTTATAAATCCTTTATTTAACTTTAAATCCCAATATAAAATCATAATCGTTATAAATTTCACATTATAATTAAATTATAACTATTATAATTAATCTATAATGATGCATGTACATGCTACATGGTAATTTGATATTGACATATGCCTAAATCTGTATGACATGTTATATGATGATGCATGATTAAAATAAAAGCATACATTTAAAATTAACCTCCCCAATGACACATTTCTAATTACAACCCAAAAAGAATAATATATTATAATTACTTTACAAATCTTCGTGACGTCTGTAATTGTCTATTTGTCCTTTAGGATGTCCCACTACATTGTAATTCTTTACAAAAGTCAATTCCCATTTTAAAATCAAATTTAAATTTAAAATTCAAGTTTCAAAATTCAAAATTCAAAATTTAATTTTTGATTAAAACCCTTTAATTGAGGAAAACTATTTTCCTAACCAAATAATCTCGTTAATTATTCTCTTATTTTTCTTAAAAAGAAAACAAAAAAACAAAAAGATAATATTGATAATGATCTTTTGAATTCAAAATTCAAAAGATAAAAGATAAAATAGATGATTATCTTTGAATTTAAAATTATCTTTTATCCATTTAAAATTTAAAATTTTTAAATGATAAAAATATAGGATAACGGTTACCGCAAAACATTACAGAGTTTCCTAAACTCTAATTGTTATCGCCTAGGGTTTTACAAACCCTAGTCACATGTAGGGCACGAGAGCGGATAACGGCGACAACGGCCACCGGAATAGTATTGCAGCCGTCAAAACAGTAATTTCATGTGAACAGTAATTACTATATGAATAGGCATTTCCAACGACTTGGCGGTGGCTGTCCGACGGCTTCTCGGTGGTGGTTTCGAGCTGTTTCCGACGACGATGATTTTACATCAAATTTATAAAATTACAACTTTTGCAACAAAATAAATTATATAAAATCATATGCCTCAAATCTAACGTACATCAATTTTTAATTGAAATAAAAACGCTTAGAGCCAATAGTTAGGAATCCAATCACATAACACATTCAAAACAATTTTGAATCTACCATACAAAATCATATGCCAATATCCACAAAATTCATTATACGTTCATTTCAAATATCAACGTGCATAATCAAGAACCTATTGCTCTGATATCAATTGTTGGGACCGGTTGGTTTTAAGATTAATTAAAAATAAGTTTGAACCACAAACAGTTCATGGGCGGAATATTAAAAAAATTTCAATTAGATTATTAATCAAATTAATAACTTAAAACCAAATAAGGTGCAATTATACATATACGACATTTAACGAGAATATAATGTTAGAAATAATTTTTTCACCTATACTTATATCAGAGAATTTCTGAACTAGCGGAATTCCTTCAAGTGTTTTTCGTGTTCTTCAAGTTTCGGGATCCGAATCACGCACTTGAACTCCAAGAATGATTTGTGAATTTCGTCCACCAACAACCACCCGTTAATTTCAGAAATATATCTCACAAGAATTTTGTATATGAATTTGAGTGTGGGCTCTCTAAACGATTGAAGAAGAAAAATTGAAAATGTTCTCCTTCAATATAATTTTTGGCGGTAACTGAGAGGGAGGTGAAAACGTTTTTCTCCTTTTGCTTTGTTAACAAGCAACTTTGTCTCCAAGATCTATCTACAATTAGATTGTTATTAAATATTGATAAAATATAATTTTTGATATTTACAAATATACTCATATATTTTTAAATTTTCAAAAATTCTCCCGTATATTCCTAATTGCCGAAAATTATAATATTCCCTAGAGTTTGAGTTGTATCAAGATTCATCAATCCAATTGATAAATTTAATGGTCATTATCAATAAATTAATTAAATTATTTGTTTATTTACTAATTATCAAATAATAACCTAATTAAGTTCAATACATATAATCATACTTAACTATTTATGTGACATCACCCATCACATATAGGTGTAGGAAATATGCCTTGGCACCAAAATACATTTTGATCCAATTTACTTCGTTTCTCTATTCATCTTCTCATGAGCTATTTCTAAGACCGAATGGACCCACATGAACAAATCTAATGATTCAAATACCCGACGGATTTATCTCCATAAATTCCTAACCTTTTAATCCTAACATTGTATACCTCCATTATAGGTTCGATGTCAAATCAACTCTCGATTCATGCGCGCTATATTTTTTGTTGGTGTAAATAAACCCTTTAGTTTTCACGGTCCACAAAATATTTTAACATAATATCCATCGTGAATATCAGTAACAATAGTGAAATATAAAATTATCATTTTATCCCTCTTGTTATTATTTTCTTAACTCCTTTATTGACTATGAATAAGAAATACATAATAGTGAATTGTTTCGTACAATTCACAAGTCTTAATCAATGACTCAATTCATTGAATATCTAACCAGGTTATTTTGTTGCTTTTACAATCGAACCATGAATTTCATATCTGTGAATCACTCAACTCTAACTTCATTTAATTACAATCCCAATAGCCAAGGTATTACCCGTCAATTCGAACTCACTCATTTGACATATCAAAGATTGCAACTAACTAAGTCAAGCTACGTATTCACTAGGATTAAGATAATTTTGAAAATACCATTAAGGTTTAACAATTAGATTTAGAGCTTGATAAATGGTTTTGAGCTCTAAACGAATTTGTTACCGGTCTATTCAACACGTTCATAACATATCTAGGTTAACCGTTTGAGTCTCCATTCTCATGCCTCAAGACTGGCATCCATTGGTTTAACTTGACAGTCGTAATCGGATTTGATTGCCCAGTCGATACTAAGACTACGGATATCATTTTGAACTTTCTCAGAAAAGTTCGTCTGGAGACGCCTTTGTCTTCACTTTTCGTTTGTAGATGAAAGTTCTAGGACTTGAGTAATTTATAAACACACTTTAATTTAAAATAAAACTTTCAATTTATTCATAAGAATTCAATAACACTAATGTCTGAGAAATAATTAAATATAACTAAATAGTTATTACACGCTACTTTATGGACATATTCCAATAATATCCCACTTCAACTAAAGTAGGCGTGTACAATCTCTTATCCCCAAGCCGTCTAGATGACCATTAAAAAATTTACTGCTTAAAGTCTTCGTGAATGGACCTGCTAGGTTGTTGACCGTCCAAATATGCACAACCACAACGTCTCCACGTTGAATAATTTCTCTAATCAGGTGATATTCATGTTTTATATGTTTGGATCTCATATTCACATTAGTACCTGAATACACAAGCATATAGTTCCTTGTTCTCCTCATATACTTAAGGATATGCTTGACGACATTCCAATGCTCGATTCTAGGATTAGATTGGAAATGACTCACCATGCCCACGACATTGCAAATGTCTAACCTAGTGTAAAGCATCACATACATGAGAATTTCTACGACTGAGGCATAGGAAATATTTCTCATGTTTTCTTCTTTTTGACAGGTATTGGGAGACTGCTTCTTGGAGAGGCTGACTCCATGTCTAAAAGGAAGAAGTCCTTTCTTGGAGTTTTGCATACTGAAGCGATCCAACACCTTATCAATATAAGATTCTTGAGACAGTGTTAATTGTCTGTTCTTCCTATCTTGAAAGATCTAAATACCTAAGACAAATGCAACTTCTCCAATATCCTTCATATCAAATTGCTTTGCAAGCCAAATCTTGACATCATAGAATTTTCTTATATCATTCCCAATGAGTAGAATATCATCTACATACAAGACTAGAAAAATCACCTTCCCTTCGTGTATCGTCTTATACACACAGGGCTCATCCACTAACTATTCAAAACCATAGTTTTTAACAGCTTCATCAAATCTAATATTCCATAATCGTGACACTTTCTTAAGTCCATAAATGGACTTCTACAGTTCACAAACTTTTCTCTCTTGGCCTTTCTCCATGAATCCCGTCTGGTTGAGCCATATAAATGTGCTAATCAAGATTGCAATTCAGAAAAGTAGTATTGACACCCACTTGCCATATTTCATAATCAAGGGCATCAATAATAGACAAAAGGATTCAAATGGATTTAAGCATGGCCGCCGGTGAGAAGGTATCCTCGTAGTCTATATCTTCCTTTTGGGTGTAGCCCTTGGCTACTAGCCTAGCTTTGAATGTATTTACATTCCCATCAAGACCTATTTTCTTCTTATAGATCCATTTTCGTCCTACGGGTTTTACCCCTTCAGGAGGATCTACAAGCTTGCAGACTCTGTTCGAGTAGATCAAATGTATCTTAACGTTCATGGCTTCTTGCCATAAGTTTCCTTAAGGAGCTGCCATGGCCTCTGAGTAGAAGCCAGGTTCATCAAGGTCCTTCATTGAGAAAACTGTCAAAGTTTCTCCATAGAACATATACCTCCTAGGTTGTCTCACAACCCTTCCAATACGCTGAGGCTCTGGCTCCTGTCGTGGTTCTTCGATTATTGAATCAGAAATAATTTTTGATTGGGGAGTCAGTGTCCTCCCACTTGATAATTCTTCTAGCACAACTGTGCTTCTCGGTTGTACACTTTTAATATAATCTTCTTCAAGAAAATGAACATTCGTGCTAACGAATGTTTTCTGGTCAATTGTAATGTAGAAGATGTACCCCTTCATTCCTACAAACGTGCATAATTCTGAACGATTGACCAACTTACCTGTCTTCAATTTTCAAACATATGCTGGGCACCCCCATTTTTTAAAATGATTAATAGACGACTTTCTTCCATACCATATTTCATATGGTGTACCAGGCACCGTCTTCGATGGAACATGGTTCAGAATATATGCCGTTATTTTCAAAGGATATCCCTAGAAGGAATCTTGGATGGATGAGTAACTCATCATAGATCTAACCATATCCACCAGAGTTCAATTTCTTCTCTATGACACACCATTTTGTTGTGGTATACAAGGTGCTGTAAGCTGAGAAAGAATACCTTCTTCCTTTAGAAAGTTTTCAAACTCTCCTAGCAAGTACTCTCCAGCACGGTCAGATCGTAGTGTTTTGATTTATTTTTCTAATTGCTTTTCAACCAAGGCCTTATACTCTTTGAACTTTTCAAAGGTTTCAGACTTTTAACGCATTAGATAAACATGACCAAAATGTGAGTAGTCATCAGTGAAGGTTACAAAGTATTCATAACCTCCTCTTGCTTGGATATTCAATGACCCACATATAGATACTATGTATGAGTTCAAGGCATTGAGTGGCTATCTCACATTTTTCTGAAAAATGTCTCCTGGTCATTTTACCTTCAATACATGATTCGCATGTGAGTAGTGATCCCACATAAAGTTTGCAATTGACCATCATTCACAAGTCTTTTAATCCTGTCCAGGCTAATATGACCAAGGCGTAAGTGTCACAAATAGGTTAGATCGGTTGAGCCATAATTCAACCTTTTACTATCCCTTTGTGAATCATTATTCACTTTACTGTCACATATCATTGGAACTATTGGTTTTACATGAAAAAAATTATTAAACATGCGTGCAATAGTAATTAAGTACTCATTTATAAAATTACCAATATCCTTATCAATGAATTTAAGATCAAATCCTTGCTAAATTAATGCACCAATAGAAATAAGATTCTTCCAAAAAACTAGGATATAATAAATATCACGTAAAATTATAAAATGTTTCTCAAAACATAATTTACAATTTCCCACAAATACGGCCGATACTAGTGCTCCATTACCTCAACGAAAGTTATACTTGCTCTCCTCAAGCCTTCTGACTTCCCTGAACCCCTTTACATCCTAACCTTTTGAGATACTTTGGGAAGTTGCATTTCCAATTATCAACAGCTTAACAGTGATGACACTTGCTTCGACTTATTTACTCTCGTGGTGCTCTTGCCTTTGGCAACTCTTAGCTTGTGCTTCTTCACTTTCCTTTGACCTTTTCTCTATTTTTTCTTAGAGCCTGAGGTGGAAGGCTTTCTTTTAGTAAAGTTAGCCTCTCCAGACTTTCTCTCGCCCTTTGGAAATAGCATCTCAGCAGCTTGCAGCTCCTTAATGAGCTTAAGAAGTGAGTACTTCAGCTTATCTATCGAATAATTAAGCATGAAGTTCTCAAAGGTACTAGGAAAAGTCTCTAGGATCATATGTACCTAAGTCTCATCATTAACCTCAGTACCTATGATCTCCATCTCATTCAAATAACTTATGATCAGCATCATATGTTCTCTGACAGCGATTCCAGGTTCCATCTTGCAGTTCATGAAGTTACGTATAATTGTCTGTCTGGCTTGACGAACCTAATCTCTAAATATTTTGGTGATGTTTAACATCATATCGGCGTCGGTCTCAATGTTCTGATGTTCTTGTTGCAACACATTGCTCATAGATGCCAAGATGTAACATTTGACAATCTCATCAGAACACAACCAAGAAGCATAAGCATCATTTTCCACTTGAGTCGATTCAACAATAGGCTCAAGGGGACAAAGGAGGGTGAGCATGAACTTGTGTTTTTCTATCGTCAGCATGATATCAAGATTTCATTTCCAGTCTACATAATTTTCATCAGTGACTTTATTTGCGTTAAGAATAGTTGAGAGAGGGGATATCGACCTGAGTACTAAAAAGATTAAATAAAAAACGGTGTAAATAAATGCTCAATCGTTTAGGAAAGTATGATGCATGATGCAACTACTTAAATATTTAAAAATCCATAAAAAATATTGTCTCCATGATGTTACGATAAAAAATGATAGCTTGTCTCATCGAGGGATGAAGTCCAAACTATCTCTTATCGTATTGAGACTCTTTTTGTTTGATTAACTTTCAAATGTCTTCACATCTAGCTTAACCAATCACGAATGGTTTTAGCCACCTTGGCCCTATTGACTAGCCCTTAAGTGAGGAGACCAATGTGCTTCAGTCTAAGTGTTTAACCAAAACACAGACTGATAAATGTTGTTA
The DNA here is from genome assembly GCA_003255025.1 of Datisca glomerata. Lineage (NCBI taxonomy): Eukaryota > Viridiplantae > Streptophyta > Magnoliopsida > Cucurbitales > Datiscaceae > Datisca > Datisca glomerata. The sequence goes on along the minus strand of QANY01013337.1, from coordinate 513,917 downwards.
TGGACTAACAGTCTGTCTATGGGACGGTCCTACCCCACCACTTCCTTTAGAAGTATTAGCTTTTAAAGCAACTCGATGAATCAAAGCGACACGACTCCAAAGTTTCTCCCATTGAAGAGAGGACCGCTATGGGCGATTCTAAACCATTCCTCATGGCACGATCAATTTCACGTTGGAGTCCTTGGAAACGTTTCAACGTAAACGACTCTCCCATTTAGTTTATGAAAAAAACTTTGAATTTTTGGTTGTTTTTCAAAACATAACTTTTTTTAATTTGAAAAACGTGATGAAATTTATAAATCCTTTATTTAATTTTAAATCCCAATTTAAAATCATAAGCATTATAAATTTTGCATTGTAATTAAATTATAGCCATTATAATTTAATCTACAATATTGCATGTACATGTTACACGACAATTTGATATTGACATATCCCTAGTTCTATATGGCATGTTATATGATGATGCACGATTAAAATTAAATCATTTATTTAAAATTAACCTCACTATTGGCAATTTGATACTGGTGTTATTTTTCATTACTGTCTTTATGAGCTACTCATGAGACCAAATGGACCGACATGAATAAATCTATAAGATTCAAATATTCAGTGAATTTAACTATAAATTCCTGACCTATTTAATCCTGACATCGTACGACTCCACTATATGTCCAATATCGAATCAACTCTCGATTCATGTGCGCTACATTTTGATATGAAATTTAATAAGGATTACATTTTTCTTATATTGTTCTTTTAATTATTGTTGAATAGTTTATATAAATATCTGAATATTCTATATTCATGAATGAGACTATGATCTTGTATTAGTACGAGATGATTAAGATCATAGATAATGAATAAAAGTGTCAGCAACATATTAAAGTATGGAATCTTTAATGAATGGTTGCTAGTATGGTTCACTAAGCATTATGAATGCATGTGATCTAGATCCGTATGATTGACGTGGATAAACATCTTAGTAAAAGTGCTTTATATAATGAGATTATATATGACTGGACTGATGTGAATTAATATCTTTATCAACGTGTTGTTTATCATAAAAATTTAATACACATTAATTCGATGATCATAAATAGATCAGTTTGAATCCTGAGTAGTCATAAAATCCTATGCATTTTATTAGATATTTTGATTCACTCGTTAAGGTTTGTTTGAAAAACAGGATAGTGACTTTTGTTTTGGAGATTTAGTGATATGAATGGCTGGAACATGATCTTACAAAATTTAGAATCTAAGCTTTCCTGACGGATCGTATATTTGTTCCCTTAAGTGTTAATTTTGTAACTGAATGGTTATTGAGCTCAAATTTATAATAAGATTATAAATTAGCCATTCACTAGTGGATTAATGGTACTTAAGGATTAAGAGGTAATTAAAAGGGTAAAACGGTAATTTTGACCAATTCTAATTTACGAACCAATAATTGAAGGACAAAACTACATGAATTAATTATAACAGTGTACTACATGAGAATACTCTGTAAATACATTCTATAATTATTAAGAGTGTAATTCCATATTTATAGTGTAGTAATAATAAAATTAATAAATAAAATTATTTAATTAAAGAGTTTAATTAATAATCTGGTTTATTGGAGCTTAGAATTATAGGTCTAAGTCCCTAAGTCACCTCTATGCTACGCAGTCTAGGGTGTGAATATTTCAGGACATGAGAAAATGACTTACTTACAAAAGATTTTTTATTCTGGGGCAAGTACATAATTATGAGATAATTATGTGTGATTAATTAATTGAATTATTTATATTTATATAAATATAATATCAGAATTAATATATATATATATAATAAGAGGTCGTTGATTCTCTTAGATGTTCTGGGCTGCACGCACGCTACACTGATGTATTCAACGAGTATATAGCCTTGGCTGACAGGCCTGAGAAATCTTTGAAATTTCATCGTGATGGAGATAGATCATTGCAATTTTTGGTCTTCAACGTGGAATTTCTAGTAAGCGCGAGTCATCAGCTCGCGTTGACTACGTCCCTGCCCTTTGTACACATCGCCTATCGCTATTACCGATTAAATGGTCCGGTGAAGTGTTCGAATCACGACGACGTGGGCAGTTCACTGCTAGCCGATTGCATGTTTGAATTTTGAATTTTAAAAAGGATATTTAATGAGATTATTTAATTAGAAAATTAGTTTTCCTTAATTAAAGGGAGGTGATCAAAGCTTGAAAATGTGATGGCATTGTTGTAAAAGTTACAAAATTGGTAGGATTTCGTGAAGGACAAAGAGACAATTACAAATGCTATAAATACTAGTATTTAAATTATTATAATTTATTTATTACTCTTTTTATGGGTTCTAATTAGAAATGAATCAATAGGGGGGTAAATTTTGAATGGATGATTTATTATTAATCTCGCATCATCATATAGAAATAGGGATATGCAAATATCAAAATATCATGTAGCATGTATACGCATAATTGTAGTTGAAATTTATAATGGATTATAATTTAAATACAATTTGAATTTTTAAAAGTTATAAATTTTAAATTAGGATTTAAATTTTAAAAAATTTAAAAATTTTCGAAACTTGTTTTTTTTTCAAATTAATAAAGAGTTATAATTTCTTTTTAAATAACAAAAAATCTATTTTTTCAAAAACTAAGTGGGATGGCCGTTTATGTTGAAACGCTCCTAAGGTCCCCAATGCAAACTTGATCATGGAGCGAGGAATGGTTTAGAGCCGCCCTAGTAGACCTCTCTTCAGTGGGAGAAACTTGGAAATTGTGTCGTTTTGAGTCATCAAGTTGCTTAAGAAGTTAAAGTTTGTAAGTGAAGTGATGAGGTAGGACCATTGCTAGATGGACTATTAGTTCATGGAAATCTTTTAAGCCTAGCATTGGTTAAACACTAAGACCGAAGCACATTTGAATCCCTCATAGGGGCTAGTCAATGGGGCTAAGGTGACCAAAATCATTTGTGATTTGTTAAACTAGATGTAGTGACATCTTGAGAAGCATTAACCAAGTGAGAGGAGTCTCGATGAGATATGAGGTAACTTGGACGTTGTCCTTAGATGGGACAAGCTATCGTTGTTGATCGTAACATCATGGGATAAATATTTTTTATTAGATTTTTAAATATTTAAGTAGTTAAATCATGCATCATACTTTTCTAACTGATTGAGTATTTAAATTCAAAATTCAAAATTTAAAAGATAAAAGATAGGATAAGGGTTTTCGCAAAACATCACAGAGCTTCCTAAACCCTAATTGTTATCGCATTGAGTTTCACAAACCCTAGTCACCACATAGGGTCACAATGGCAAGTGGTGGGGCAGGAGGCGGCACGGCACATCGGTGGGTGGCGACAACGGTGGCGGCGATGACATCGACAGCTACGTCCGTCGACGTTGGGGGCGATGATAACGGCGACGGTGATGGCGGCTTTCCGAGGCAGCGATGGATTATATGGAATTTTAAAAAAAAATTGTAAGAAAATAAATTACATAAAATCTTATGTCTCAATTTCGGCATACATCAATTCAAAAAATTGAAAAATAAAACGCCTAGAACCAATAGATCGAGATCCATTCAAAAAACACATACAAAATTATTTTGAATCTATCATACAAAATAATATGCCAATTTCACAACATCCAATAATACATACGTTTAAAAACTAAATATGTGCACTCAAAAACCCAAGGATCCGATACCAATTATTGGATGAAATTTAAAAATTTGAGAAAAAATCAATGAATCACGAACGGTTTGTGGGCGGAAAATAAAAAAAATTCACATAAACCATTTAATCATATTAAATATTAAAACCATATTTACGATTATGCATAGTCAAATGTATTCAATAGAGGTATAAATGATTTATACCTTATGTTGTATCGGAGAATTTCTGACTTGGTGGAATTCTATAGATTGTCTTTGTGTTATTCGTAGAACTCGAATCAATTTTCACACCAACTACCACTCGTAGGATCCAGAAGTGTATCTCAATCAGATGTTGATAAGGAATTGAGTGTGAGCTTTCAAAATAATTGGAAAAGAAAAATTAGATTTACCTTCTCATATGTTTATTTCGGCGGCAACTAGGGGAGGGAGAGAAACTGTGTTTTCTCTTCTCTGTGTAATCACACACTGTGTTAGGGTTAGGGAAGCAATCCTATTGTCATCTCTTATATAATAATTATGGAATTTGCACATATACCCATGTATGTTAAATTACCAACATATCTCCCTAGAGTCAATGTTGTGTCTAAATTCATCAATCTAAATTGATAAACTAAATTAATCTTCATCAATTAATTAATTAATTATTTTATTTACTAATTATATAATAATTAGAAAATAACCAATTAGTTAATTTGAATATTAATTACTTGCTATTCAGTTATTAAGTGACGACACCCATCACATATGGGTGCGGGAAATATACTTTGGTCCAAGTTACATTTTTGGTCCAACTAGTATTGTTTTTCATTCATGTCCTTATGAGCTAATCCAGAGTCTGAATGAACTCACATGAATAAAGTTATAGGACTCAAATACTCAGCGAATTTAACTCCATAAATTCATGAGATGTTTAATCATTACATCGTACGACTCCACTATAGGTCTGTGTCGAATCAACTCTCGATTCATGCATACTATATTTTCTGTTGCAAACTCTTTTATTTTGCGGTCCACAAAATATTTTAACATAATATCCTTTGTGAATATCAGTAACAAGAGAGGGATGTAAAAGTACTATTTTACCCTTCTAGTTATTATTTCCTTAATTCATTTATTGACTGTGAATAAGAAAGACATAACAATGAATTGTCTCGAACAATTCACCATGTCTTATTCAATTATTCATTTCATCGAATACCTGGCCAATTTAATTTATTCACACACTCATCAATAAAGAAAATGTGATATTGTTGCATTTACAATCTGGTCACGAATTTTCTTATATTTTCATATATGTGAATCAAGCAACTCAAACATAATTGAATCATGATCCCAATAGTCAATGTATTTTCCAGCAATTCAAACTCATTCTCTAGCATATCAACGATCGTAACTAGCTAGGTCAAGTTTCATAATCACCTCATGATTAAGGTAATTATAAAAATAACCTTAAGGTGTAACAATTAGATTTAGAGTTAGATAAACAACATTGCTCTAAACTAATTTGTTACTGGTCTATTCAACATCTTCCACAGTATGTCTATGTAAACCGTTAGAGTTTCCACTCCCCAACACCGGCATCCTTTGGTTTAATCTAACAGTCATAATCAGACTCGATTGCCTAGTCGATCTGAAGACTGTAAATAACATTCTAAACTATTTTAGAAGAGTTTATCTGGAAGACCCATCCATCTTACTCTTCTTTCATTGACAATAGTTTCAGGACTTGAGTAAATTATAAGCACACTTTAATTAATAGAAAAAACTTTCATTCATTCATTAAATTCAGGAATACAAAATGTTAGAGAAATAACTAATAATCATAAATAGTTATTACATTTACGGGTGGGACATGTTAATTTATGTTGATCTTGCATTTGAATCGCCCAACCATTCTAACTTTATTTATTTTTCAGTCTTTATAGTGTACGACAACTTTGAATCGGAAGGTTACTATGTTGGGTAATAAGCGTGACAAATATCTTGCAGAGTTGGAGAGTGTGAAGACCTAACTAGAAAAGACTGTGGCTAACCTGATGCATTCTCAAACCATGCTAGACAAAGTCAAATCTCATAACACTGAATGCGTCCCATGATACGCCTAAGCAAGATATGAAAAGAGTTGTATAGTGAAGCTTATATCAATCGTCGATATGATATGAAGATATAATATTTTAACAGGAAAGCTGGCTCGTGGACTCCTCCATATAAGAATGATGAAGGTGATACCATCCCTGGTGATGTTGAGATTCCTTTCGAGTCTTGTCCTAAGAAAACCAAACCTTGAGTCTATTTTGCGTTTGACTACAACAATTTGTCTTATTTTAACTTTCAGTTACCTTGCGAGGCTTGTGTTGGTCGCATGTGCCCTTTGATTTTTAGTACTCCTTATTTCCACCTATGGCATTGCTTTTGACAACAAAGTCTTTGTTATCTTGACTTAGCTTATTTTCCTGAGTGTTTGAATTTTCTTGTTGATCGTTCCTTATACGCATGATAGAGTGATGTGGTAAGACTGAGAAAATTGGAAACAATATTTTTTGTTGCTCGGTCTATGCTGAGACATCTCTTTGATATTACATAACCTATGTTAATTTGTCAAAATATAACATGTTCGTCTTGAGGTTTGCTTGACAATGTCTAACTAGGGCTTTTGCCCCATTATGGACTAAGTTTAAAATCTTTGAATCTTTTTACAATGGATGAAAGATCCTCTTGTACAGTTCTTGGTTCATGTTCATCATGTGAAACAATCATAAAAGCTTTTCCCTTGATTTCAAAACGTCGACGAGAAATACTTTTATGAGTACTTCTCTGTATATAATCTTCTTGCAGATTTATATCATCGGTCAAAATGTTACTCCCACTTAGATCAAGGAGATGAGACACATTCTCATTTATTTCAGATGTCTAATCCATAGTAACATTAGTGTTAGGATCTTTTATCTCATATAGACTCGGATTTTGACTAGCTTCTCTTTTGCTAGGAAATTCATTTTCTAAAAATGTGGCATCTCTTGATTCAAATTCAGTAAAACTTCCATCAATTCGTTCGCCAATGAGCACGTATCTTTTGGAATATCTTATAAAAATAGACTTATTACCTCTCGGTCCAAGTTTACCATGCTTATGAGAAGAAATGTGAACATAAGCTGCAGATCCCCAAGGTCGCAAATTACTGAAGTCGGGTTTTCCTCTCGTCCAAAGTTCATATGGGGTTGAAGTTACTGATTTTGAAGGTACATGATTAAGTAGATATGTAGCAGTAAGCAACACATCTCCCCAATATGAAATGGGTAAGCTCACTTGTGCCATCATAGACCTTACCATATCTAGAAGCATTATATTCCTTCTTTCTGCAACACCATTTTGTTGTGGAGTTCTAGGAATAGTTAGTTGTCTAGATATACCATTTTCATCACATAATTCTTTGAATTGATAAGAAAGATATTCACGACCTCGATTTGTTCTTAATGCTTTTATCTTTTTGTCTATTTGATTCTCCACCAAATTCATAAATCATTTAAAGTAGTCCAATGTTTTAGATTTATGGGATATTAAATAGACATAACCAAAACGCGTGAAATCATCAATAAAAGTGATGAAATATGAAGCACCATGTCTCATCTTCAAATTCATAGGACCAAAAATATCAGAATGAATTAATTACAATGGATAATCATATCTTTTTACCTTTCCAAATGGTTTTCTAGTTATTTTTCTGGCAAGAGAATGCTCACATATTGGCAACTTTATCTTTACAAGTGAGCCTAATAGACCTTCTTTCGCAAGCCTATTCATCATGTCTTACCTTATATGACCTAATCTAGCATGCCATATATTAGCATCAATCACATTATTACTAGATGATGCTATTAAAGAAAAACAATAGTCATTACTTGCATTGTTATGTTTAGTATCTAGAACAATAAAACCATTCGAAAAATAACCAGATCTATAGTACTTATTATATGAATAGAAGTTTGCACCACCTGAATGAAAATTGATATTGAAACTTAAATCTAGGAGAACAGTTATAGAAACTAAGTTTTGTCTAATCTCAAGAGCATAAATGACATCATGCAGGAATAACGTCTAATCACCATGCAACTTAACCTTGCAATTGCCAATTCCTTTAACTTCTATTCTAGAATTGTTTCCTACATAGATTCATCTTGCTCCCACTAGGACTCGATGATACTCTATAAATTCTCTCCTCTCTCTAGCTACATGGTCGGTTACTCCTGAATCTACAGTCCATATAGGATAAGGTTCAGTTAGTAAAACACTACTAGAAACATAACAACGGTAATAATTAATATCAGAAAGTACCTTATCTTTCTTGGGTTCACTGGGAGACGGAATTCATTCACGCACAAAGTGACCCAAAATGCCACAGTTATAACATTACATCTCACTTTTGTTCTTCCTTTTACCGTCATGTTTGCCTCTTATATGACGGTTGGTCTCAAATTTCTTGCCTTTGTGCTGTAGGTTTGCACATTTTCTTTTATTTCCTTTATTGAAAATTTTAGAATTTCCCTCTCTTAAAACCACTTTTTAGGGAACTTGTTTCAGTAACATAAACTTAAGTAGAAGTTTTTGCAGCTTCAAAGCGCTCAGCTTCTAATTCCACATGAAGCGCAATATCATTAAACGTTTCTATATTTTCATTGTGTGTCATGTTGACCTTTATGTATTCCTAATTTTGAGGGAGGGAATGAATGATAGCTTGAACTTGTTGTTCATCAGTTAGTGCATGCCCAACACTCTTTAATTCTCTGATCATGTTTGACATTTCTCTCAAATGTTGTTTCATTGTGTGATGATGACGCTTCACATAGGTGTCAAATTTGATCGTGAGCTATCTTAGTCTTGTTGCTGAAGTCAAGCCAAATTACTCTTTTAGAGTATCCCATATATCCTTGGAAACTTCAAACTTCTCAAACTCATACATAAGATCATCTTGCACATAGCTCAACAATGTAATGCGAGCGATGCTATTCCTTCGTTTCCATAAATGATAAACCTATTGATCTCTTCTATGTTGAGTGGAAGTACCATTTTTAGGTTCAGTCATACTATGTTCAAGGGTTTCCAAAACTTCTTGTTCTTCAAGAATATACTGAACTTGTTTATGCCAAATATCAAAATTATCATCGTTCAGTTTCTCACCCTTATTCAGTTCAGTTATTATATTTTTGGATGAGGAAGCCATATCAACTATAACATATAAACACAACAGCGCATATAAATACTAGAACTTCAAAAGAAAAACACAAATTCACATCTTAAAGTTATGGTAAACTTAATTAAATCAATGATGATGTGAGACTGAGTATATGATCGAAAGTTCGTTGTGCATACAATCATCTCTCATACAAAATATCAGATCGTCATTACTTGGTTATATGCCCAAAACATATCACATATGAGAATACACTGATCTCATTTATCATAAATTCCACTCAGTTAATATCATAACATGAAAAGTATATACACAAAATAAAATACTATACTAAACATGGTAACTTAATTAGTTATAATTAACACTAAAAACAGTCATCATATGTACAAAAAAATGGGACATCACAATGTGTTTGACATTTGAACATTGGAGTACATTCAGTGTATGTTCCTTCCTGTCTACACCAAGGCCCAACCTTGCGCTCTGAAGATTTATGAATTGTGATAAAGCAACTGAATGATGAATTTCAGAACGTATATTTTGTTCATCTCTTCATATGAGATCTTCTGCATTACTCTTGTATTCTTCAAAGGTATACTTTTCATGATCTCTTCTTTATATGCATTCCACGAGTCTGGTAAGAAATTGAGAGGAATTTTGCATATATCTATCTCAACTTCAATGCCCCCTTTTCGCACTTTGTTGTACATTTTACTCAAATGTACTACATGTTCAACCGTGTTATGATGTGGATTCATTTTGTACTCATAAAGTTCATAGTACAAAGTATATGATCCATAATAATCTGGGTTCCAATCCATCTTTTGTACTAATATAACAAATATACATCCCTTCAAAAATTTACATTATCGTACTTGTCCATATATTAAAACTAATTTATCAAAATATCAACTGGATAAAATATTTTCATGAACATACACGTCTATTGGTGAAAAAAAGAATGTGTATAAACTAAAAATGTAGAGTCCATATTGATATTACATATTCTTTCAAATATCAGTGTAAAAATTCTCTTATAAATAATAAAATCATGTGGCTGAAATGGTTAGTGTTGTTAACTGACTTTCATATAAAGAATGAAAGTGCTAAATCTGGAAATAAACATAACCTTTTGAAATAGGGGTGTGCATGGGATGGGTTGTGGGCTTTTTTGTCCCCTCCTGATCGAGTTGGGACAATTGTTTTTAGTCTTGTCCCATCCCGTATAGAGAGGAAATCCTGAATGGGACGTGACGGGATGGGGGTCAGGGCAGGATGGGTTGGGTCTTTTTCCCATTTTTTACTGCATTTTTTGGGATTGTTTTGGGTTGAATTTGATTTTTTTTTTGGATTTGGGCTGTTTTGGGCCTTTTGTTTAGAGATTTTGACTATGTTGTCGGGACGCTTGCACACCCCTACTTTGAAAATGTGAAAAATCCAACTTAAAATAAAAAATTAAGTCATTGTTTCACTTGTTCTCAAATTTATTTCCAAACCGTTTCACCGATTCACAATATAGAGAAAAGAATTTGTCATATAACATAGTCGTCAACATTTAAACAAAGAAGTGACAATTTAAAAAGAATGTAGTAAAAAATGGCAACTTACTGTGATTGTTTAACCCGATAAAAACAACATTGAATTAAATGAAAACAAAACAACAGAAATTGTGATTGCCACCAACTTGTAAAATTGTAAACTTATTCTTTTTAAAAAAATTGTCACCGAAATTAATCAGTGCAAATACGCTTACAGTTGCATTGAGAAAAAAATTCTTAACCGAATTAAAAAGAACGAATGAGAATCAAATCTCTTGGTACGTAGTAGAAAATCAAATCATTGAAATCCAAAAATGTCTAAGTTTGATTCAATTTCCTTTAAAACAAATATGTAAAGTCCCACCTAAACAATAAGGCAAACTACACAGAAAATTAAACAACAAAGGACACTATTCAAAAATAGTATGCAACAAAATCACACAAGTGAAATTTCTCTGATCTAATGAAATCAATTCAATTGAAATTCAATTTAACAGACTACTATATAGTCTACAAACACAATTGAGTGAATTTGTCACCAAGCAAATTCGGTCGTAATTTTTTTTTTTTGAAATAGATTTTTCATAGTCATATTGGCTCTGATACCAATGTAGAAAAATACCAAGTCAAGAACACTTACTTGATTACGTAGCAGAATGGATCGAAATGATGAATTACGTGTCAGATTTTGTAGGAAATCATGAAAATGAACTCTCCACTTGTTCCACAACCCAAGAGCCCTTGATTTTGTATGTGAAATCTTGATTTTAATGTTAGAGAAATGATTTTCACCCTTGATAATCAATAGAGAAGCTACCATGTGGGGTCTGCTCTAACTAATCTCTTGAATAATTGACAATGAACCATACATAATGACACATCGACAAGCTTGTTGAGGTGGCAACGTCCAGTCATCGCTTATTATAACCATAACCACGTGGGCCAGACTATTTATAGGGAGGATTCTCATGTACACTACATTTTATATTGCGCCATGTGTCACATGTAGTGACATTGAATCTAGGAAGGAAGAACATGGAGAGCGCGCCACATCGACAAGATAGGCGATGTTCATTCGGGACCCCTCCCGAGGGGTGTCCTAAAAACTAAATCCCTTCCTGCGATTGGAAAGATGACACATCCATGACCCTCAAAGATGTCATATTGGTGAAGGGATATCCTTTCCAGTACAACGAACCTCATCCAAATCCTACCAGACCACAACCTCCCCGACATGTTCTCACGTAAGAGATCTACTCAAGTCTTTGTCACTTGACTTAGTGGTTAAAAAAATACCAGTGATTACATAGAAAGAATAAATTATATAAAAAATTTGTGTTCGTCGGTCGTTGACGTGGATTCGACAATTATGTTGAAAAGTCAAAGCTGACACGTGGAAATAATCCATAGGAGCGACGTATACCACCTCGGCGGGTCGAAATCATAACGGTCAACCCTCATATACATTTAGCCTCATGTACAAGTTTGATGTAGAATATGGAACTTGTACACAAATTTTGTCATATAACAATTGACTATAGCAATTCAATAACGGAACTTTAATCTATTTGTATCTTTGTAATTTCTCTCGCAATGAAGGATATTTTGTTTTCTCCATCATGTATTGCAATTAAGCCCCCACTTTGTATTTTGCTAAAAATTTCTTGCATTGTTCAAACCGTCAATACTATGTTGGAATCTTAGAACTCATTGAATTTAACACAACTACTATAAGGATACAATATAACTGATATGTGTCTTCTCAACATAAGATTGCACGTTGTAGATTCGTTATAGATACAAACCCTCTTTCTCCAATAATCATTACAAAATCCAACTCTTCTCTAAAATAGGACTATTTTCATGGGAAATGAGCCAAAGAAAAAAAAATGCAACAGGTTGTTCCTGATGAACTAGGCCTTTTTCAGCCAAATTCTGTCATTAAGGCCTTCAAATATCCGTTTTTCCATTTTAGGAAAGTTTTGTTTCATCCATAACTTTTGATAGAAAATTCATATCGACGAACCGTCAATCGCGTTGCGATCTAGACATCCCGTAGTCTATCTCTGCAAATTCAGTTTAAAACTTTCATTTTTTGGAAAAATTCTCATATTTCATAGTGTACTGAATATCAGAAGATGACGTCATGAAAACCTATAATTTTTTTAAATAATTTCTATTTTCAGAATCTCCAGTCTTTTGGCAATGTTTCCCTTTTTAATAAATTCAGTATTTTGGAAACCTTCCAAAATGTCCTGTCATTCTCCTTATATATAAAAGAAACACGTGTGATGAGTAGAGTTTTTCACTTCACATTATTCAGAACAATCACCACTGTTGAGTAAGGTAAAATTTCTTTGTCATCATACATTTGTCTTCTTGTCCAATATTTTGTGTCGTCAATGATATATATATATATATATATATTGTAACTTGTCACCATCATAGATTACCATCGTACTAGAGAAGCTCTGTCAGGTATCAATCTCGTATATCCATCGTTTAGGTGATTAATCATTGTACAACCAAAATAACATAGTAAGAATGTGATGAAGCACCCACTGCCCGGAGTATATAATAGTATTGGAATATGGAAAGGCACCCCACGCCTTTGCAATTGCAAAGTCTTTATTTTTTTGTAAATAATATATTACATTTTTATGGCTATATCTTGTTGAATCTCATGGAAAACTTGCAAACCATTCTTACTGCTCCAAAATTTGACATGCCACCACCAGTTCCTAATAAACCTTGGAATGCCATGAAAGATGATGCTCTCCAAGTAATTCATGATATGGAAAAAACAACGGAAGAACACAATTATGCAGATTTTGTATCATTACTTAAGCAAGAAAGCAGAAACGTGGAATACATATTTGCAAGCTCAATTCCCCTTTTTAGGCATGCATGAGGTGATATTCTCATATCTCTAATTGTTATCTGTAGTCACACTATGGCAGCAACCGGATGGCGTGAATGGGCAAACTATATTTTTTCAGTTCCTGAATATGTTTCAATTTTAAAGAAAGCGGGCATATTTGAGGCATTGACGGTCAGTTCGCGGCTTAGTATTCTTCGTGATCCTTCAACAATATCAACTTTGTTATTGCGTTGGAGTAGACAATCATACATTTTCATCACTACTTGGGGTGACTCTACACCTACTCTCGAGGACGTATACTTTTTATTGCGCCTTCATTTCTTCGACAATCATAATATTACAACGACTAAGCTCAAGCCAGATGTGAAACTCTTGGTGGACATGTTACATGGTGGTCGTTCCAAATCTCATAAGAAATCGTCCACAAGAAAGGATATAAGTAAAAGAGCAAACTTTTTAAAATGGCTAGGTTATTTCTTTAAAAACATTAATGCTTTCAACAATAAATGAGGAGAACAGCATGGATCTCAGCAAAGCTTAGACTCTGAAGATAAGAAGGTGGAATTAGCTACTTTTATTACATTATGGCTATCACGACACAATTTTCAAGGTGATATCACACGCATTTTTATCCTAATTATGTTATTATCAAATGATTGTTGCACAACTATAATATAACAACTCTTGCATCAGGTTTTCCCAATGAGATGATTAATACTTGTGCATATGTATTGGCGGCCAGATTAGTGTCTGGTCAAAAAATCGCCTTAGTCCAATATTGTTGGGTAATTGGTATTCCCACCTTGATTGAATCCACTATGACTTAGAGCGGTCGCTGGGACATTATGAGATTGCAACCTTTGTCGATAGTGCATTCTTGTAGATGTTTGTGTCGGAACATTACCCTCAATGTGCACCAGCAAGGGTAAAGATCTCAACCTTTCCAGAGATTGATTATCCACCTAGAGAGTGGTCATGGAGCTCCGTAATGACTCCTAAAGCGGTCGATGTCTCATTGAGTATTGATAGATTGGGATACTTCAAATCTCGTCCATACATATCAGAAGTTTCAGGTTACATGCCAGAGAATCTATGGCCTGCGTTTAATAAATACATTGATCATGGAACAGACGAGCAAGTGATGTCACTTCGATAGGAGGAACAGCTCATGATAACCATTCTTACACCTCCAACACTGTCTGTCATAGTCAAGCATGAAAAAGATAAAGATGGTAATTTTTTCTATAGTACACGTTATCAATGCAACATGGTTGTTCATCAATTCGATTTTGATCAAGGAGTTCCACGACCAAGGGAAGCCAGGCTAGGTTTTCTGACAACAATTGCATTATGGATGGAAGGAAAACATTGTTTAAACAATGTTTCTCATCTGATCTATGTACATCGATTATCTCACGCTCCTACATTTTCTAGAAGCACGAAAAGTTATTAGAGAACCTTAGCAGGGAAATGGTGGTCTTTCATTGACTCAAACTCAAGAACTCTAATATTGCTGGCATAATAATTTATGAGCTTGTGGAGACTTGTGAGACACGTCTTTCAAATACTATCAGTCTAAGATTTAAAGAAGTGGTTGAGGGTTCTAATGTAAGTCAGATAAATCAATTATCATGTAACTTGGTTGAATGGCACATTTTGCAATAAAATTGTCACTTTTTGTTATGTGTGTTTACTCATGATTCCCCCACAATATCAAAGTTGCTCGGTGGTACTAACAAACATCATGGACAAGGACTTGAGAAAATATATGTTCAAGTAGGTGACACTTCTACTACTGTGTCACCTATTCCCATGAGGATTGTATCATAGGTTATTATTTTAATAACAAATATCATTCAACATCACTCTTTATTATTTTGTGTAGTAGTTGTTCTCCCTTTTTTCTTTTAGGATAGAAACATGGAGAAGGTACTTCAACCTAAAATATTTAGCATATCCCCCTAATTCCCAAGAGAAGATCAAATTATTGAACATGTAAAAGATACACGTGATGAAGCAACATACAAGATGTCATTTGCTTGTTCTGGTGTAAGTTTCTTTTTTCTTTTTTTTAAAAACTATTCATATATTCCCATTTATGAACATATCAATGATATTTGGCGCAGGACTCTTCGGGGACAATGCCTAGAAACAACAATGGCAATCAATATTGAAGTGTTTGGTCTTGCTCCTATTGGCGCTCGAATGTTGGATGAGCAAGCTCACCCGTGATGAACCTAACGGTCGTGGCAACACCCCATGATTCATCCATTGGGCTTTCTTTTCCCCAGGATAATCTAGATGACCTTAATGTTGTGTTGGATTCAGTACCTCTGACAGTGGACATCTTTGATTCGTCTATTGAAGTAGCATTGCCCTCTCATCGTAGTCAACGCAAAGTATTATCAGGAGTCCAAATCTGAAATACGAGTGATGTTTATGAAGATGTAAATTATGATTCTGACTATGACATTCATAGTTCTTTCCAAGAGGATATGTCTCAATCCCAAACACTTGTGGAAGATGAATCAGATGGTGACACTCCTGAGACAGGCGATGATCATTATTTTTGGCATGATGCTGATAAGTTTAAGCTATAACTTTCTGGCGAGTTGCTTAAAATCGAAGACATGCCTGTTGACAAAGATCTTCAAAGTTACCTTGTGAAAAGCTCGTACGGACAGAAAGTCTTAATGCTTTTTGACAACAACGTCAGTACCATGTTGTAGTCATAAAGGATTCTTCTCAACATATTCAATCTATTGACAAAGCAATAAAAAAACATCAATCAGCTGCAAGAAAGAATGTTATTGTTGATCACAATCCATCTGATAGAATTACCAGAGATCCATTCACAACAGTTTAATTCTTCTTTTTTCGCTTTATTTTGAATCTGCTTTGATGTTATTATATTTGCTACCGTGTAATTGGACATCTTTTATGCTTTCATGAACTAGTCTATTTACACTACTCTTTTTTATATGCACCTTCTCTCCACCTTTTAAGATAAGAGAAAGTAATAACATCAAACAATAACATCTAGTAATGGCATCATGCAATAACATATGATAGCATGAAGGCGTATATAGTATGGTAGCATTATGTCATAATATGTGATAACGTCAAATTCATATTATTGTATAATAATATTACATATCATATCAGCATCTATAACAAGCATATTTAAAGATAAAACAAAAACATCTCGTCCCAACCTATACCTCGTGATAATTTGTCATTACCATAGGCATAACTGGTAAAGTAAAATACTCATTCTAAATGATTTGCGGGGGACAACTTAGAGATGAAAAACGTCTAGTCCTAGCCTACACCTCATGACAATATATCATTACCATGGTACCTAGCGAAGTGAAATACTCATTCTAGGTGACCTACGGCAGGCAACTTAGAGATGAGAAACGTCCAGTCCCAACCTACACCTCATGATAATTTGTCATTACCACGGGAGTACCTAGTGAAGTGAAATATTCATTCCAAGTGATATATACTAGGCAACTTAGAGATGAGAAACGTCCAGTCCCAGTCTACACCTCATGATAATTTGTCATTACCATGGAAATGCCTAGCGATGTGAAATATTCATTCCAAGTGACTAGTACCAGGCAACTTAGAGATGAGAAACGTCCAGTCCCAGCATACACCTCGTGATCATTTGTCATTACCACAGGCATACTAGGCGAAGTGAAATATTCATTCCAAGTGACCTATACTAGGCAACTTAAAGATGAGAAATGTCCACCAGCCTACACCTCATGATAATTTATCATTACCACGGAAATGCCTAGCGAAGTGAAATATTCATTCCATGTGACCTGTACCAGGAAACTTAGAGATGAGAAATGTCCAGTCATGATGAGTCCTTGGATTGGCAAAATGACAATATTCGCTCTCAGAGATGAAGATAATTTCATAAGGCCCTTCCTATTTGGGTGCAAATTTTTTAGCATGCACACCCTGCTTGATATGATCAGTCGCCTTTAATATCAGGCCTCCTACATTGAATGTTTGAGGTCTTACTATTTTATCATAAGCCTTCCCTATGCATTCATGATACATTTGAATAATTTCTCTCTCGATCTCTTCTTTCATCCATCACTTCTAAGCCACCAAGTCATGTAAAGTGCTCGGCATTTGCCAAGGATGATAACCTTGTTGATGGTAAAACTACCTCTATTAGGATAACTGCTCATGCCAAGTATTATGTGCATCGTGGACCATTCCACTAAGTATCCGAAGAAAAGTCTTGTTAGTAGCTTCAGCTTGACCATTAACCTTCAGGTAATAAGGTATCGAACTGTCATGGCATATATCATATGCTTCGAACAACTGAGCTACAACCCTACATGTAAATGCAGCGCCATTGTATGATATGATATGTCTTGGTATACCGAAGCAACAAATTATGTATTCCTTGATGAAATTGTACCTTTCTTCAATGGTATAGCTTCTACCCACTTGGTGTAACAGTCCGTAGCAGTTAAGATCCGTATGTTTTCTCATAAAGATGGGGATATTAGAACAATGAAATCCAATGCCCAAGTATGAAAAGGCCATAGGACTTCAATTGAATGTAAGGGAATTGATGGTGCATGAATGACATTTCCCAAAGCCTGACAAGGATTGCATTTTCGGGAAAATTCTAATGTATCTACCTCCATTGTTGGCCACTAATGACCAATCCATAGTAATTCTTCATACAAATGTTTGCCACCTTGGTGCTCTCCACAGGCTCCATTATGCACTTCCTCCATTATAGTACTTTTATCATCTATACCCAAACATTTCAGAGGATGACCATCCACACTTTTCCTGAAAAGTTCACCGTTGATGAGAAACAAACGTGAACTTCTCATTCGTATAGTAGCAGCATCTGCCGCATCTATAGGAAGTATACGCTCGTTCAAGTATGCAATGGAAGGTTGCCTCTAATCTGTAACAACTTCCACTAAATTAATTTCCTTTGGATTGGGGATCAATTGACATTTTACACAATTCTTCTGTAGGCTCGTAGTATCTGTACTTATAATTGGCCAATAGAATCCTGTTCTCTGCAAATGTCGATGTAAAGGTGGTCCCTCTATAGAAAAAATTATCATGAAGGCAAGTAACATGGTGACGACCTTCTTTAATTTTTACACAACGTGACAGCACTCTATCTGAACTTCTAAAGAAAAGAATTCCATTCAATGTCATCAAATGTTTCAGCTCTTTATTCAAAGTTATATTGCCCTTGGATAATTGCTCCTTAATATCGCTTCTCCAATCCTGAGGTGATTGTTCAATAACTCCTTCGAAAATCACAGTTGAAGATTTAACTACTATCTCAATGCTAGGAATAGGCTCAGTGAGTGGAAGCTTCAAAGAAAGCGTAGCTAAGGAATCAACGTGGCGATTGTTAGATCTTGAAGTGTGCTCAAATACTAAACAGTCAAACGCTTCACTCATTTTCTAAACTTCATGACAGTATCGGGCTAGAGCAGGTTCTTTAAGCAAAATCTCTTTTCACTTGACTAATGATCAAATTAGAATCCCCTTTGATTTTCAGAATGTTAGCACCCTTCTCTTTGGCATAACGCAATCTCAATAAAAGAGCTTCATACTCTATGTCATTGTTCGTACATGGGAATGTTAATTTGTATGCCATTAAAAATATTACCAAGAGGAAATTCTAAAACAAGTCCTGACCCACCACTAGAATGAGTAGATGATCCATCACATGTAAGAGCACATGACGCGTTATCGCAAGCATTGACTTCTTATAACTCACTTGGTATGGCCCTCTAATAGGTTCTGGTTTCCCACTTAGAAATTGAGCCAACTGCTAAAGCTTGACTCTTCTGCACTTTTGGAGTAATTGGAGTTATATAAAATTCACTCAATAACATTGTCCATTGAGTAAGCCTCCCATTTAGCATGGGTATGGATAAAAGAAAAAGAATTGGATTAGACTTTGTCATCAAATGAACTTTATTCCCCAACATGTAATGATGAAACTTCTTTGTAGTAAATATCAATGCTAAACAATGCTTCTTATAGGGTGAATATTTCAACTCTGCTCCATGTAAAACTTTGCTCAAATAATAGACCGACCATTCTACCCCTTCTCGTTCTTGTGCCAACAAAGCTCATATGGATGTGGCAGTCGAAGTAATATAGAGTAACAAAGGCAAATCATTACATTGGGGAACCATGGTAGTTGAACATATGAGTATATTCTTTATATCATCATATTTGCGCTGATGCTCATCTGTCTAGAAGAAATCACAGTCTTGTTTCGACAGTGGTTGTAAATTAAATTATTTACAGATTCAACAAGGACGGGTATGAAACGACATACATACAACATTTTTCCAATGAATGACGTTAACTCCTTTATTGAACGAGGAAGCGACATATCTCTGATGGCTTTTACCTTTGATTGATCAATATCTATTCCTCACTTATGCACACAAAAGCCTAAGAACTTTTCCCAGGACACACCAAAAGCACATTTCAACGGGTTCATCTTCAACTTAAAAGCACATCTCAAATGCCGTAAATGTTGTTCGGCTTTTTATACTTTACCACTAGATCATCCATGTATTCTTCAACATAGTCATGAAAAATGGTCATCGTTTCTCGTTGATAGGTTGCCTTGGCATTCTTAAGTCCAAATGGCATTACAACATAGTAGAAATTTCCAAACGGTGTTCGGAAGGCTGTTTTCTCAATGTCCCGATTTCCATCTTGATCTGATTGTATCCATTAAACCCATCCATGAACAAAAACATCTCATGCTCTGATGTGGTATCTACTAGGGCATCTATGTTAAGTAAGGGGAAATGATCCTTAGGACATGCTGTGTTTAAATCCCTAAAATCAACACAACATCGAATTTGACCATTCTTCTTCTTCATAGGCACGATGTTTGCTGACCACATAGGATGTTTGATGGGTTTGATAAATCTCACATCAATGAGTTTTTGGATGTACACCTTAATTTGAAGTTCAACATCGGGACAAAATTTTTACGGTGGTCACTTGATTAATGCATAGCTCTCAGAAACTCCCAACCTATGTGTTACTAGAGCGGGATCCAACCCTGGCATATCAACATAAGACCATGCGAATAAATCTTCAAATTCTCTTAGTAACCTCAATAGCGCTTCTCTTTGTTTGTTCATTAGACTCTTAGCCAAGAAAGTGGCTTTTTGACTATTCCATCTCCAAGGTGTACTTCTTCTAATTCATCATGTGATGGAAAAGGATTCTTGACGGAAGGCTACTATGGTAACTCAAAACTCATTACATAAATACCATTTGACAGGCCATATAATTTTGCAAATACTTCCTTCATCATATAATCTTCCACTTTCTTTTCATCATTAGAGGGATCAAGCTATGTGCTTGACCCTGCGCACCATCATAAGCAGTAGGCCTTCTTCCCATTTGGTAGTTTGACAAGAGTAACTAACTTCATCCTTCCTTTCATAACTGTCTTGTCTCCACTATTTTCCCATTTTGGTAAAGTGATTACTGTGATTTTTCTTGGTGCAGTTGTCCCTGCTGCTGCCAGATTATCAAACAGCATTGCTTCAACCAAATGTGTTTCTGTTTCATCAAATGGTGCTTTGCTAGCTGCCACAGTGATAACTCATCCTTTCCACCATGCTTCCAAACATTGATGTAATGTTGACAGCACACATTCATGATCATGAATCCATGACCGACCCAGGAGTACGTGATACACAGTCTCAGCTTTGATTACATGAAAACAATTCGTAGTCTTCATCAGACCTACTTGGAGTTCAACGTTGACATATCCTAATGTTTTCATGGTTGCGGAAGAGAATCATGTTATCATGATTGACTGTCGGACAAGTCTCATCTCAAGAAGTCATGTCGCTTTGAATATGGTAATTGACATGGCATTGATTCCCGCTTCACTGTCAACCAATGCTCATTTTACTTGTACACCACTCACAGTAGCTTCAATATACAAAGGGTGATTATGCCCAACTCTCTTGACACGATGGTCTGCATTAGTGAATGTGATTGCTCCTTCTTCATTTTGCCCTATTCTACCCAGTGACGATTGTGCAAAGAAATGGTGCATCCTCATTCTACTCTGCTCAGAAACATCCACCAATGTATGAGTTACTTGTCTCCTTGTTATGTCGTCCAATTCAAGAGTGTCAAAGAAATTCTTGCAAAGCCTTGCATTCAATAGAGATTCTATGAATCTGGCATTCCCCTCAGACGGATTTTCTTCGTTGCCATCTTCTTCTATCATTGTAACATAAGAAGTCGAAGCACCATCATATGCATTGATCATGTTTACATTCGCATGCTGAGGAAAAGGTTGTTCTTCAACATGAGCAACATCTTCCATGATAATTTCTCTCTTTTTTAGTTTCTCATCGAATATCTTCCTCAAGGTCCTGCAGTCCTTAGTCAGGTGATTCAAATTTAGGTGGAAATAGCAATACTTAGGGGATTGCCTCTCCTCCCCTGTCGGGAGTGTATCAACCCAAGACGCTTGATTTATTTATCTTTAACCCAAACGCCAAGCAAGGCTTCAACTTTATCAATCAAATAAGGAAACAATGGTGACATATTTGTGCCGTCTCCATTCCTCTGAATTCCTCAGTCATATGATTGTGCCATGGCTACTAGTGATGTATAACGTGACGCCAGTTTCCATGTACGATCTCCACGCTCATTTCGCTCAGTTAACTTTTGTATACTTACAGAAGTGCTTGTACGTTGCGTAGTTAGTTGAAGACATGTGAAATAAGTAATATTTAGATTCTCCAAGTGCACTCTTTCGTTGATCATACCTCTGATGCACATATTTACCAATCCTTCTTCTTTGTAATCATCTGTACACTCCCTCGACTTATCCTTGAATCATTGAACATAAGTTGTTAAATCTTCCTTGGGTCTTTGTGATTCTCTCTCGAGATCTAGGATGCTCACCCTTTCTCCTGACATTAAGAACTTGGCACAAAAGATGGAAGTCATTTGTGCCCATGTCAAAATAGAACTGGTGCTAAGTTAGCATACCATGTATAAGCTCGTTCGCAAAGTGATTTTGAAAACTCTCTCAAGTGCATATATTTATCATAACCATATGGTCTCAGATCATTGATGAAGTGAGTTATATGCTCCTTTGCGCAACCAGTCTTCCCATTGTATTTCCAAAATTTAGGTGGCTCATAATCAAAGGGGTATGGTTGAGTTGCAAGTTCTACTGGATACGATGATCGAAAGTCTATTACTGAGTCATTCATTGACGATTTCATCCTCTCTGCTTAGAGCATCTTTTCCAAGTACTCATGAGTGATAGATTGTGAAGTATCATGTGACTCTTACACTGGTGGTACTTGCATCGTAGCAATATGTGTGATGATGACTGGAGATGAGTCGGATAGACGGCCACATTTTCATTATCTGCGGTTGTAGTATTTCGCAAAACACCATTGACAGTGATATGTACAGGTGGAGCGTGAATATTAGGAGTTGAACTTGTGGTTGTTCTTAGCTTATTCGTGGCTGGCCATTTTGCATCTGGTGCGATGGTGGAGGTGCATGTGTATTTTGTGTGGAAGGCCTTTGGAATAATGTTGTGAGGGTACTCAGCATTGTACGAATCTCATTATTGGAAGCATGGAGATCCCTATTGGAAATTCGTAACTCCCTGATAGCTGCAGCATGATCCATTCCTGATGTAGTAGCACATGTTGCATTTGCATTAGTTTGCTCCCCTGTGATGTTGATTTCATCAGTTCTAGACATAGTTGAAGTTACAATGACAGATCAGTCCCCAGTGGAGTTTCCAAATGTTTTGCAGCTAAGGGGAGTGTGACCGTGACGTCACGTGAAAGTGTAGTCCCTAGTAAAGTCGCCAAATGTTCAAGAGATTAGGGGGCTGTGATCGTGACATCACGTGAGTGTAGTTACATGTGTGATCTAGCACAATAAACAATAAATATAGCCTATGAATGTGGAGGTTAAAATATGACAGGGTGAAGGACGGGCACTTTGAGCCAACCTATGGAAGGTAACAAAATACTCTTGGGGGGAGAAATTCGGAGAGAATTCTCCAAGTCTAATAAGTGGGAATATGAAGCCAATGCCAAAAGTCAAATTTACAATGAAAGAAAATGTCTCTATTTATAGAGAAGTTACCATGTGGGTCCATTCTAATTAATCCATTGACTAATTGACAATGAACCCTACATAATGACACATCGACAAGCTTGTTGAGGTGACAACATCTAGTCATCGCTTATTATAACCATAACCACGTGGGCCAGACTATTTATGGGGAGGATTCTCATGTACGTTACATTTTATATTACGCCATGTGTCACGTGAGTGCATTGAATCTAGGAAGGAAGAACATGGAGAGCGCGCCACATCGACAAGATAGGCGATGTTCATCCGGGACCCCTCCTGAGGGGTGTAGTAAAAACTAAATCCCTTCCCGTGACTGGGAAGATGGCACATCCACGACCCTCAAAGAGGCCATACTGGTGAAGGGATATGAGTGATTACATAGAAAGAATAAATAATAAAATAAACACTTTGTGTCTGTCGGTCGTTGACGTGGATCCAGTAGTCATGTTGAAAAGTCAAAGCTAACATGTGGTAGTAATTCATAGGAGCGACATGTACCACATCAGCGGGTCGAAGTCATAACGGTCAACTATCATATATAAAAGTTTCTTTTATTAACTTCCATTGGTAGATTTTCACATGAAAAAACTATAAATCATTTCTTTTCATAACCAGTTCGGGTCGACCCATCATGGGCGCCCGAATCCAATTTTTCCAACAATCTTAACTTTGAATCTTTTTTGTCAAAGAAAAGGGGTGTAAAAACACTCCACCGAAAGAGCCCTTCAAAATCAAAAAGAGAATACATAAGTGTAAGAGGCATACCCCAAGGCATAAAACAAAAGCTCAAGTCGGAGAAGGAAATCAGAGGGAGCACCAGGACATCCCACCTAGGCTGCACCACCTAAGCACCATCATCAACACCCTAGCCAACCGAAGTAAAAATACGAGGTGGAATGAACACCACAGAGACATAACCAAAATAAAGCTCAAAGAAAACCCCTCTGGCTAGCCTCGTTAAAACCTTTCATGGTAAAAACCTCAAGGGGAAAACCCATAAAAGAAAAAAGAGTACTAGCTGAAAACAAGGAATAAAAATAAGAAAATAAAAAATTGAATGAAAACTATCCTCTGAAACATTCACCACAGTATCAACCGATAAATTAATAGTCATTCTAGCGCAATCGTGAACATGACGATTTAAGTCTATAGAGCAATGAGAGAAAGTCACCCTTCTAAAACTGCTTTAGAGATGCATAATGTTAGAAATAATAGGAGCAATATCCCGAGAAGTGTGTCTACTGTTATTAAAATCATCAATAAGGCACGAAGAGTTAGAGAATATGCTAATGCTGACATTACTAGTAAAAACAGAATTTTCAGTAGCCCACCGAAGAGCAAGAGCCTCAACATGAAGTACTTTGGGAACCAACTCCTTCCTACCCATACATGTAGCAAAAATATTACCATCGGGGTCCCATAGACACCAACCCACATTAGCCAAGCCGCTACTAGTAATCCAAGAAGCATAAGAATATAAGCATCAAGTATAGCTCGAATTAGGCTGAGATGGAGAAGAAGACATGTTGATTACATAGCTAGGGATAGCCAATAAGGATTTGGAATTCTCAAGATGGTAACTCGTAACAAAAACGGCCTCCATCATATCAAAGATAACACCTTCAAAACATGATTTATTCCTGCACTTTCATAACCGCCTAAACTGAAGGAAAACCATTCCAAGAGCTGCTCATGATTGTTCGACGACTGAATTTTCTTCAAGATAAAATTCCAGTAATCCAAAAAATCCTGACATGAAAACTTGCTCGAATCCAAATTAAAAGGAGAAATTAACCAAAAGAAAATATTAACTAAATTTTCCTCATCACCCCTCATACGCTACACTTACTCTCGATGTTCATACCTCTTCTAAATAATTTGCTTTTGCATGCAAGCAAATTATTTAGACATCTCCAAATAAAATCCTTGATTTTAGGGGGAATTTTGAGCTTCCAAACCAACTTCCAAGTATGCTTATCATCCAAACCCGATCTTGACTCACCCTTTCCTTTCTTCTTCCTGCCGCCGTTATTTTGAAGAAATGTAGCAACATAATAATCGGTTTTAACAGTGTACTTCCCAGAAGGAGAATGATGCCAGATAAGAACGTCTATATAACCATATGTACTTAGTAGAATCTCCTTAATAATCGAACTATCCTCTGGCCGAAAAACCCTATCCACCAAACCCGAATCCCAGGACTTCCGAACCTAATCTATAAGCTCATAAGCTTTACTGAACCCCAAAGATCTAGGAGACAAGACCTTGATGGTATACGGTCTCGGAATCCAGCCATCGCTCCAAATATCAATATGTCTTCCATCCCCCACGCTCCAGCTTAACCCGTCCTTCAAGATATTTCTCCCATTGCAAAGACTTTTCCAACCCCATGAAGGACGTCTACCCACCGCAACATCTATGAAATCCGAGCTCTGAAAATATTTGATTTTCAGGAATGAAACAACTGAGGAATCCGGGTTAGAAATAATTCTCCAACCCTACTTAGCCAGAAATGCAAGATTAAAAGAAGTTAAATCTTTAAAACCCATTCCTCCCTCAATTTTACTCTTAGCTATCCTGTCTCATGAACCCCGATGAATTTCTAGTTTTACAATTGAGTGGTTCTGTTGTGTCTCATGGGAGATAATTTGTGTGGATAAAACAATCTAATATAGATAAGAAAAACATGGCAGACGGTGGCTGAATAGATTTCCAATGGTATTTCCAGTCCAATCAGATTCAAATCTGGTGGAGCTCAGCTGAACCCGCCATTGACAATTGACAGAACCACACATTAATTTCACGCTTGAAATTTATTTAATTTTTTTGTCGTCCACAACGTTATATACATATATTTATTGAGCATAACAATAACATGAACCATATACACACTACGGTGAATCGATGATGAATAATAGATAGGCTAAGTGATAAAAACGTGTCTCATGTACTTTGATTTACAATCACACTTCAACAATTTTGGCCAATTATATCCAATCACATCATAATTATCATTATCATCATCATCGTTATCATTTCAACATAAATCTATGTTATTTAAAAGTTATTTGTATTATTACACTTGTTTCATTATTCAAATTTGTTTATATCTTCCATTAAATTTTATATGCATCTCTGCAACTATATTTAGTACCCGCTAGTATCATCATTCTCCTTAACACCTCTCTCTCTAACCTTGGCAACTTCAATTTCATCAGATCGCTCTACAGGATGGTGGTCTCATCTCGCGCATCATCTTCTTCTACTTCATCATCGTCTCTGTCGTCCACTTCTATCCTCAACTACTTCTGGATCCTTCTACTACTCTCCTTTTTACAGAGCTTACTCTCGCTAAGGCCGCTCAACCCCACATTATCCGTATGCCTACTTAACTCAACTTCTTCTCCATAATAAAAACTACCTTTGGGGATTTAATCTGCACCGAATTGTGCAGCTCACGGAATGCTCGGATTTTCCTCAACCCCCGAGCGTTCCAACTAAAGATTTTCATGGTGCACAGCGGGCTTCCTCATCGGCGTCCACTGTGTGGGAAGTGATATATGTACTCAGATGTTTTGAATTTTTTTGTTTCTCTATTTTCACCTATTCATTTTTCCTTTTGAGTGGTAAGCTGGAGTTGCTAGAGGTCCCTTGGATTACTTCCTTAGACTCATCCAGATTTAGTATTATTCTTCCTAAAGGAATTTCTTTTAGGTAGAGCAATATTTGGTTGTTGGACTTTTTTAAGTCTTCCCTATGGTCCACTTCCATGCTTTTATATTGTTCAGCCCAAACTGTTCTCCCTTCCAGATCCATTGGCCTGCTAATTAAGTTATCTAAGATTTAAAGCCCAAATTTTCTTCCCTGGCCCAATATACCTTTTCCCTTGTTTTCCAGCCTAAAGATTTCTCCCTCATTATCCTTGTTCAACGTATTGGGTGGACTTTGCCCCAATAAAATATATATTTTACTCCCCTTCTGTCCTTACCCCTCTCTTTACACGTGTCAGGTCCCTATTTTCCTTTCTTGACATTGACTAGCCGGTCTACACCCCATTCTCCTACCCTGAGGCCATCATCACCCCATTCTTCTTCGGCTAGCCCTTTATTTTCCAGCCTTCGACTTTTCCTGATCCAACTAGAACCTTTCGACGAGTCTTCACGTTCTGGTGCAAAAGCTGATGGAACCCACGGCTTTCCTTCCCCTACTTCTCCTGCACGTAACCAAGCTCCGTCGAAAACCTTCCACTCCTGCTGCATGCATTACCGGAGTTATTCCCTTCTTCCATTTCACAGTCTTTGATCATGTGACATAGAAGTCCACAACAATAGCAGAAGTCTGGTAAACGTTTGTAGAGGAAATTCACCCATATTGGTTCGGTCATATTTCCTGTTTTTATCTTCATTCCCCTTCTGAGAGGCCTTCTAATATCCAGTTTTGCTCTGATCTGAAGTACCTTCCCCAGCATTCTCCATCTAAATTAATGTGCACTTCAACAAACTGTCCCACCGTATTCCCAATAATTTCTCCCATTTTTGCCGACATGAGACCGATGGTTGAATCGAAGCATCCAATTCACCCAAAACTATCAGCGCCTTATCAGAGTGCCACGGTTCGTTCATCATCACTCTTATTTTATCCAGGGGGTGTCGAAATTGAGCCACGAACATCTACTTACTAAATTCTCTGATTATATACTACTCCTTTCCCCGGTTTCCACAGATTTATTAGTGTAGATTTCAAAGCCATCTTATTTACTTGTTTCCTTGATAGAACCCTAAACACTAAACAAAGAGTAGGGTCCAGGTTGTTACCATATCCTGCTTCATCCAGTTCCAAGACGTCATTTTCTTCTGTTGTGAGTGCCAGAGACATACAAATTTGTAACTTCCTCCATGAATCCGAAACAAAGAGCTCAAACTTCTTCACCAGAATCTGACCCTACTAAGAAGGACTATCTCTCACCTTTAGAGAAAACGTGTATTCTTGTTATTTAAAAGTTATTTGTATTATTACATTTGTTTCATGAATTTAAATAAAAAAATTTCAAAACTAGCATATTTTGCAAAAGAAAGTGGGATAGATGTTCTCTCCTGTTATTTTTAGAATATATCAGATTTAAAAATAAATAAAACGAATCGCATAAGATGTCATTTTCTTAATTTTTCTTTAAAGTGGATCTTAATTTTTGGATAACAGTAAATAATTAAAGATTACAAATAATTAACTACATTTGGCAAAAAATCATGGAAGTGAATGAGTATAAGGAAATATATACGTACAATCAGAAAAGAATAATTTTAGAGTCATTAATTTTTAAATATTTAAATGATTTGTTAATTATTTATAAATTAATCTCTTACTTATTAAAATAATAGATAAATTAATTTATGAATCATTAATAAATTATTTAATAATTTAAAATTTAATTAAAAATTATTCTGGAAAAATAATGTCTATAAATAATCGAACCATTCACCGTCTGCCACACGTTTCTTATCCATCTCGGCAGCTATATATAGTACTTGCTAGTGTCATCCTTCTCCTTCACACCTCTCTTTCTCTCTCTCTAACCTTGGCAACTTGGTTTTCATCAGATCGCTCTGCAGGATGGCGGTCTCATCTCGCGCATCATCTTCTTCTACTTCATCATCGTCTCTGCTGTCCACTTCTATCCTCAACTACTTCTGGATCCTTCTACTACTCTCCTTCTTTAACGAGCTTACTCTCGCTAAGGCCGCTCAGCCCCACATTATCCGTATGCCTACTCAACTCGATATCGATTGTCGAGTTCTACCCCAAGCTGTCAAAGTTTGGATCCTAAGCTGAATTACCGGCCAGTAATTGGAATTGTTAGCCATCCTGGTGACGGTGCCTCGGGTAGGCTCAGCAATGCGATTAACGCGTCGTACATTGCTGCCTCTTACGTGAAGTTCGTCGAAGCGGGCGGGGCTCGTGTAATTCCGCTCATTTACAATGAACCTGAAGAGATTCTCTTCGAGATAGCACTAAAACAGATTAGTAAGAAAGGCTATTCTGCTGTTTATACTTAATGCTGGAAGCAGAATTACCATTTTCTGTTGCAACGGGATTCTGTAGTACTATTAAAGTTGGTAACACGGGATCTAGCTATTCTAGATACATAAGTGATAAATATCGAGAGAGAGATTTAGAGAAATGTTTTATAGATAAACCATGGGAAAGAAAACAATTTTAAAACCATTATTTTTTTAAACTGAGTTCAGCCTTTTTTTATTAAATTTAATGTAGGCTAGATTGGTCTGCAAAATATATTATTATACTATAATTTATAGTTTAACAAGTATTAATTTTAATATTAAAATGTTAATCCATGTTCACAAAATTTTTTTTACTAAACCAAAATCTAGTGCCAGGTAAATTTATTTTTTCTCTTATGTAAAAACCAATATTTCGTTAAACAAAACTAAAAGTCCGAATTTCATTTAATATGTCACTTTGATAATAAGTAACGAGAAATTATAGCTAGAGTACCCTTGAGAACTAAAAAATGAAATTCAGACCCTTAATTTTTTTAACGAAATATAATCTTTTGCATAAGAGAAAAGATAAATCTATCCCGTCTAGTCCCAGTCACTCTAATTTAGAAATTTTCTTTACTAGACTGCAGTTTAATATAATATTTTTGTTAGATCCTGATCTAACAAATATTAAATTTAATAATAAAAAATTAAAAATAAATTTGGGCAACTTAATTTTTTTTTCCTATGAAAAAGCTAAATTTCATAAAATTGGTCTTAAAATCATGTTTTTCTTTCACAAGGTCACTTTATGTAAATCTCATAAGTAAAATTCTAAGCCAGTAGCTTTTGCTTCCATTATAGTTAGTTTTCCAAATAGATATGATTAGTATTCTGTCGCACATTTACTTTTCATCCATACTTCCTATTTCCTTGAAAAACAAGATGTAATTTTTTTAGGATAAAATACTAAGTTACCACTATGTCAGACTCTAGTTTTATAGATATAGCATAAAGGTTTTGCAGAATCCCGAGCTTTAAACTAGTAATACGACATAAAAAGTAGTGACATCTGCGCAAACAGAGAAAGCTGAACCAGATCTTGCCACCATATGGTGCAAAAGAAGAAGGAAAACTAGCAAGTGAGGGATAATGATAAAGTGAATCGACTGTCTTGCACACCATTTATTTTCACCAACCACATGTGCAAGAAATGTCAAGTCTTGATCGAATTTTAGGTTGAAATTTATGTGAAGATGTATAATTCGTCGTATCCTTTCCTATAATCAGACATCAAGTTTAATAAAAACCATGTTGATAAGCTTATGTGCAAATACACAAGATAAGATAATGTTGAAGAAAGAAAAGTTGCAGCCTCAGAAGAAAATCTTCATCATAGGCAAAAAAGGGAAGCAGAACAGAGACTTTCACCAAACACAGTGGGTGTCAAACCATTTCTGGTAAAAAATGATTTCAGGCTTCAAGTAGGGATCCGTTGGAATCATAGGAGATCATAGGCAACCGTTAGAATCATTTGTATATATACATCCTTCCTCATTGTAAACAAACAGAATTTTTCCTTCAATAAAAAGATCAGAACCAGAAAGGTTCATCATTTCAACAGCTCATCATTTTCCTTTTAAGATCAGAACCAACAGGTTCATCATTTCTACATGGTATCAGAGCAGTGATTCTGAGAACCAACACATATGGCAGAACCATCAACCTTCGGCCAGCTTCACCCCATGACACCAATCACAGACTAACCTCCATCCTGCTCACTGGCCACAACTACATACCGTGGGCCAGGGCGGCTCGAGTGAGCCTGAAAGGAAGAGGCAGGCTGGGTTTCGTGGACGGCAGTAAGCCAAGACCAGACCGAAACTCAGAGGAATGGGACATCATGGACAGCCAAGTAATGACCTGGATAACTAATTCAATAGACCCAAAACTCAGTGAAATTTTTTGTTTTTGTGAAACAGGACAGGAACTCTAGGAAGAAATCCGAAGCAACTATTGTGAACAAAACAATTTTGCGCAAGTCTTTGAACTTAAACGAGAGATCTCCCAAGCAAAACATGGGGACAGATCAGTACCGGAGCTAACCGGGTTTTTAAAATCTAAGTTCAAAGAACTTGAAACCCTGAGACCGATGACCACTGACCTAAAGGAACTCCAAGAACGGGCTGAGCAAGATATGGTTTTCCACTTCTTGACGGCTCTCGACTCAAGCTACAAAGCATTCCGAGCTCAGATCTTGATGTCGACAGAAAAGCCAACTTTTGCCAC